>JAQHUG010000006.1:18258622-18281325 GCA_028555095.1 Dicrostonyx torquatus
AGGTGTGGGTACAGGGTGAGTACAGGTGTGGGTGCAGTTTGGGTAAATGTGTGAGTGCAGGTATGGGTACAGGCGTGGGTACAGGTGTGGGTGCAGGTGAGGGTACAGGTGTGGGTGCAGGTGTGGGTACAGGGTGAGTACATGTGTGGGTGCAGGTGTGGGTGCAGGTTGAGTACATGTGTGAGTGCAGGTATGGGTACAGGCGTGGGTACAGGTGTGGGTGCAGGTATGGGTGCAGGTATGGGTGCAGGGTGAGTACAGGCATGGGTTCAGGTGTGGGTGCAGGTGAGGGTACAGGTGTGGGTGCAGGTGTGGATACAGGTGTGGGATAGGTGTGAGAGAACTAACCTTGTCAATCTCAGGCAGAGATCTGGCGGGAGATGACACTAAGAGGATGTGGCTTGACAGAGGCATGACCTGAAGCAAAGCAAGAAAGGACCAACTACTGTGACTTCATCCCGTTCTTTTCTCTCCCTAGCTAGAGCTCCTTGTATACAAAGGACAGGGGAAGTAGAAGGGACTTGGGACATCCCCAGTGTTTGCTGCTTCAGGTAACACCATGAAAGGCAACATGACCACATGAACGCACTGTGGTCTTCAGGAAGGGTGCTTCTTAGGCTGAGTTTATTAAGAAGGAAACACACAGACGTGAGACAGCATTGACAGACGGTTTCTCAGTTCTGTTCAGCACCGGTGGTGGCTTTGGCCTCTTTAGTTCATGGATTCACGTTCGTGTAGCCTTCCTCTTTCAGCCTGGGACCTGGGGGCGTGTCAGCCTCCTTTGTGTCAGGGTACCAGCCACAACCGCCTCCTTTTGCAAGCTTCCAAACTGACAGTCCTTTCTAGACTTCTCTCGGGGCCTTGACCTTGAGGTTTTAGTACCACCCACCTTATTGTGGATGAACTGTGAGGAGTTTTGATCAAAGGATCAGAGAGGGGTGCCAGACACTAGCAGAGGAAGACGCCTACAAATAGGAAGAGACCCAGACACTTACCTATGAGTCCAGAGCCACCTGCACCCTGTGGGAGAGGTATAAATACCCTGTCCATGGTAGAAGAGTCCCGCTCCAGAGCTTGTGACCCTGAGTCCTCAGCTTTCCCAATTCCCTTTCCTTCTTGATTTTATTAAGGATTGATCTTACAGACTGCGTTTCTGTTTTCCTTTTTGATGCCTCTGGTACTTAGCATCTTCTACTATCAGTATGCAGATGAAGACAAGAAGGAACGAGTGAATAAGGGAACGGAAGGAAGAATAAAGGTTACCATGGCAACTAACGGTGCTAGGACACACACTCCGTTGTGTGGCCACGTAGAGTAATTGCCCATTAACTTACTGCTGCTTGTATGGTTGTCCCTCAGGGGCATGGCCGTGGAGAAGGAAGCCTGAGAGTCCTAGCTACAGAGGCTCAGACTGTAGATGATGCTCTCTTCCGTCTGGCATGACCCAGGGGCTAGGGTTGTGTTGTGTGAGCCTGCGCTTGCCCTTCTGCCCTTTCAACCTCATCTTCCAGTCACAGCCCTGGTCAAGGCAGGCCCGACAACTTCTCCTGGAGAGAGAGGCTTTTCTGTTTCCAGTGACGGTTTCAAGGACAAAAGGGGAGTGGGGAACACTACCTGAAAGCCAAACCTATTCATTTCTAGTATGGTAAAGGAAAATAAAAGCAAGGGCGGTCTCATTCATAAATTATGCCTGCTCTACGACCTTCTGCCCAGTGAGTGAGCGACTATTGTGATGACAAAGAGTATTCCAGAGCCCGGAGACTCGGAAATGAATGAGTATATTTCGAGGGTCTTTCTTCTGCCTCTACCGGGTGCTTTCACAAACAAAGGCACACACAGATGCATGCATGTATACAAACACACACACACACACACACACACACACATGAAATGCATACCTACAAACACATGGGCACACCTCTCTTGCCCCCAGGGGTTTTCTCTTACCAACCCTGAGGCCTCCTTTCTCCTGTTAATTTAGATTTTTCATGCCTGGGGTCTATTTTGACCAATGCTAATGTAACAGTCTCCTTTTAGAGAGTTTAGGAAAATTCTAGGAAGCCGGAATAGACCAGAGCATGGGAGCTTGGAAGTAACAATAGTTGACATCTTGGATGAGTGATGGAGGCCGACTTGCTGCCTTCAGAACGTCCTCCTTAGGAGAAACTGTCACCACAGCTCCTAGGTGACCTGCTTTCTTCTCCAGAGGAGGTAAAAAAAAAGCACATGACCACTCCAACACTGCCCGTGAATAAAGTTTTGTTCTCCCCACCACTCAGGCTCTCAACTTTAAAACTGGAAGCCCCTGGAGTCAGGGCAGGAAGTGGGGTGTGTAGGTGCCAGAGGTCCCAGGGACTCACAGGCTGCTCTTCCTTGCTGCAGCCAATTACTACCTGAAGATACCCATAGACTACTTCTTATAACGTAGTTGACTCCAGCCAAGACTGCAGGCTGGCGCTGGACCTAGTCAATGAGGGGTGTGCATTCGGGGGGAATTCACTGAGCCTTGAGGTGTTCCTTTGTCTCTACACTTGGTTTTAGGACTCAGTGTGTGTGCCTTTGCTTCCCGAGCAGCACCGCCCATCCCTTCTCCTCCTCACCCACTTCCGCTCCATCCTGCCTGCCTCCTTTTTCTCCCTTTCCCCTTCCCATTCCTCCTCTCTCCCTTCATGCTTTCCCCCATCTCTCGTTCTTTTCCTTCATCTCTCCCCGTGCTTCTCTTCCTGTTTCTCACTCCTCATGTCCCCCAGTTGTCTCCGCTTAGGTGTCTCAGCCTTCCTTCTCAGCCTGGCTCCTCATTTCCTTATTGTGCCCCCTCAAACATTCATGTTCCATGAGGAACCCCGCAATGAGCTCCTACTTAGAAATGGAATCAGGCAGATTTATTTAGCTGACGTCACGCTACAGCAGGGTATGGGCTTAATCGATTTTGATGCTATCCTGGGAGACTGCCCAGGGACAACATGTGACCATGGAGGTAGAGGCTAGAGGCACAGGAACACCAAGGACTGTTGCTTATAACAGGGTCCTAGGGAGGGACCAGGAAGGTCTCAGCGCCGGAGTCTTTGGAGGGAACTCAGCCAATACTCTGGTCTGGATTTCCAGTCTTTTGCTTTGTGGAGCTAATTTGTGACATCAGCCTTGTTTACGTTAGTTCTTGCATCCTTCTCTTCCCAGTCCAGCGACCCCACTGGAGCTGCTCTGGCATTAGGCCCCTGGGCGTTTCACTCTCACTGACTGGTGCGGGAGAATTGTCTGTATTCTGTCAATCATGTTTTAAATAAATGTTGATTGGCCAGGTAGGGAGTATAGGCGGGAAAACCAGACAGGAAGTAGAGGGGAGAACAGGAGAATTTGGGAAGCAGGAAGCTCCCTTGGTATTCCTGCACAGACCACCAAGGAGGCAACATGTAAGCTGTCCGGCTGAGAAAAGGTACCGGCCATGTGGCTAACATAGATGAGAACAATGGGTTAATATAAGTTATAAGAGCTTGTAAGAAGCCTGAGCTAATGGGCCAATCAGTTTATAACCTAATGTAGACTCTCTGTGTGATTTTCTTTGGGGCTTGCCGGCTGTGGGGTACCAGGCGGGACAGTAACCCCAACAAGCAGGACCCTCATGTTACAACTGACAAGTTTATACCCACTGGGTTCCCAGGACCCTTCTCTTGGACTTGCCAGACTCAAGGAGCATGAGTTAAAAAAAAAAAGCTGAGCTTTACAGGTTCTACAGAACATCAGCATTGAGAATGAGGGTCAAGGTCAGGAGCCTCAGTGAGCTTCAGGGTTTGCAGAGAGAAACCTGAGCTGGGGTGGGGGGCAGTTGTATGCACAGCCCATGCTCCCGTGTTCACATGCATGCAGATTAGAGAAAGGATTTGCCTATGGCTTAAGCATGTTCTAAGCAAGCATACGCTGGAGGAGCTGCTGCCTTCTCCCCAGCCCAATTCTCTGCCTCCTGTACATTTTCCTACTTACTGGATCTTTCCTTTTATCCTGGAGCCATGGAAACGCTCGGTCTTCCCCCTCCCCACTGGGGGAAGTAGGCCCTCTGCGTCCCCACTTTAAGTCCCATTCATGTCTCCGTCGTCTCTCCATCCCGAGTGTGATTAGGGTGAAGGAGCGCTCATAAAAAAGAAAATCAAACTTCGGGTAATTACCGCCCGTAATTTGTTTATCTTTTAGAAGCTGGTATCGGAGGGACATTACTCATGGTGAGATCCTGGCAAAGGCAGATGCATCATTTATACTGAAGTGTATTATCTGCTGTGATATTTATGATAAAATGAGTTTGCCAGCCATCGTCTATCAGGCCATAAACCTCTTACTCAGGCTTGAAAAATCGCTTTGAACATGATCTTGTTGCAAGATTAGGGCAGATGTGTCTTGCGTGATTTTCTTACCTCTACTGCTCTGGGGGTGGGAATTGTGCTGGATGTGTCCCCTGGTGGAAACACCAACATCCCCTGCCCTCCTTATATCCCTGACCTCAGTCCAAGGAGACTGCAAGGCCGGAGTCATTTCTGACTCACTTTCTTGTTCCCTGAGTGGCCTGGCATTTGCTGAAACACTGGAGTGAGTCACCCTTGAGGAGACCTAGTTTGTCAAGGACAAGGACCCAATATATTCCTTGGAAATATATCAAGTACCATCACCTGAGATAATTTATTCATCTCAACCTTGGTCCTGTCATGCATTTTTTTTTATCCACTCCACAAATATTGTTTGTCAAGAATGGTTACGCCGTACCAGGGCGTGAGAGCCAAGATGAGAGACAAGATGCGGCTTCTGCATGTAAGGAGTGTATGATCCTCCTTTGAAGGTAAGAGAGAAATAAAATGAAGACACGAAGTCCGGGCTGTGGGATCTGAGGACCAGGTGCTTGCTTCTAGTCAGAGGTGTGAGCAGGGAGGGGATGGCTGAATAGGGTCGAATTATATCTCTCCCTGTCCATCAACGGTGTAGTTAATATTCATTAGCATTAATGTGAATAGTGCTAATTGGTATTATTAGTTTGCAAGTAAATTAAATCAAAGCTAATCTAGATTTAAGCAGCCTGTACGGTTCCACAGAATTTCTGGGAAAACTTAGCAGAAAAGTCTCAGGCAGGGTGGGAAGCAGGGATCCTAGGGCCCATCACAGAACCTGGGGCCCTTCCTTCATAGCTCCCTGACCAGGTGGCTCCAGGCGTGTTCATGACTCTTTGCTTTTCTGGGCAAACCTTCAACTTAGAGAAGCTATGATGTCATGCACCAAGCTATATGTCAGAAACCCCGCCTCTGAGCTGAGTAGCTATAACCAGGGAGCACTCCCCAGCACCACAACCGCTAAGACCCCTCTGGCCAGTGGAATCAGTGACCCAGGACACAGGGAGAGCAGCTCCTCTGGCCAGGAACCCCTGGGCAGATGGATGGACAAACACAGGAGGTACGTGGGTGTGATCAGGAGGGACATTTCAGAAGAGGGGAGCACAGGCTGAAAGACTTCCCACTAGAGCCCTTGTCTTGGCTCCCATCTGTTCTCCAAACCTCTGGTACAATCACTGGCTCCCCTCCAGACAGGTTTAGGCATGTTGTTGTATACCTGTGCACGTGTGTATGACTGCACCTGTGCACATGTGTGTGACTGCAAGTGAAATCTTGCAATCTATATGTAAACGTGACCATATATGCGAGTGTGCGCATGCATGCGTGCACAGTGTGAGTCTGATGGTTAGTGCTGATGATCAGTGTTGCTGAATCTGGAATCACCTGGGAGATGGGCCTCTGAGCATGTTTGTGTCTGTGGAGGATTATCCTGATTGTACTTATTGAGGTAGGGTAGCCCGTCCACCGTGGGTAACACCATTCCCTGAGCAGGGATCCAGGACTGTACATATAGCGGAAGGGATCTGGATAGGGATCCAGGCAGGGATTCAGGACTATACATATGGAGAAAGGGAACTGGGTACCTCTGCTTGTCTTTATATCCAGGCAGGGATCCAGGACTGTACATATAGAGGAAGGGATCTGGATAGGGAGCCAGGACTGTACATATGGAGAAAGGGAATTGAACACCTCTGTTTGCCTTTGTCTAGTTCTTGACTGAGGAAGCGATGTGACCAGTTCCTGCTTCAACTACTCTACCAAGATGGACAGAAACGTGGAGCCATGGGCGACAAACGAGCCCCTTGTCTGTTAAACTGCTTTGGTCAGAGCGTTTTATCGCAGAGGCAGGGAGAGAAGTGGAGACAGTGAACCTGGTGCAGGAGATTTGTGAGCACGGCTCCGCTGGGCTGTAGGGTGGCATCTGAATACACCTCCTGAGGCCTCACTGATGACCTCTTAGCCGAGCTTCGTGAGAGGACTCTCTTGTCCTTTACAAGAGACAAGACCCTGAGATGATTAAACATTCTCTCATTTGAATATATCTTCCTGTGTGTCAGTCCAGACAATGGATCCGAGCAGGAGAGAAAAACACTTGCCCTGAAACAGCCTGATCTCTTAGACTCCAGCTCTGTCATTTCTGCCCTTCAGCAGCATTTCTGCCCTTCATGACCCCTCCTCACCCGTCTTTGTGGATTTCACTGAGATAATCCCTCATGCAAACAGGTCCCCCCCTTTCTCATTTCCCTCTACCTCTCCCCTCCATCCCCTGTGCCTCCTTCCCAGCTCCCCGAATGTGTGGGCTGTCCCTGCATTTTTAGAAGTCTTCTCAAGTCCTATGCATCCCCAAATAGCTTATGTAAACGAACTCTGTTTTTCCCCCCTGTGGAGGAACAAAGGGAAGCACCTGCCTTTCCAGGGACACCTATGTCTCAGGAGGGGGGTTGCGTGGGAGGCTGGGGAGGTGGATTGCCAGGTGTGTACAGTCGAATAAAAAAACGTGACTACGCCTCCTGGCTTGAAGTGTGGACGCTACTGAGGTGGCATAGACAGGAGAGGGGGCTGCTGGGACTGGATTTTCGTTGGTGTGGTTTGACCCTATCTCACTGCTGCCAGGGTTCTATGAGGGAACAAGCATTTTAGCCATATCTCCAGGGCTTTTGTAAAGGCCCCCTGGCTCGTGCTGCTTTGTTCCTGCCTGCGGAAGCTAACTGCATGCATAGCACGTCCCCCTGTATCCTGGCAGCAGAAGCTCCGACTTCTTATCAGCTGTAGTTCATTTGTAAATTATTAACCTTTCAAGAGCCAATATTTGCCCAGGGCCTTCCTTCCAGCCCATCTGGAGCACTGAGTGGGAATAGAAGGTGGCACAGGAACTGGGTTGGGAGAGAAGGGCCCTTGTTTCTTGCCTCGGAGTGGACCCCGAATGTTTCTGGTCCTGCAAACCGGGTCTGGCCAGAAGCAGCAGCCGTTCAGCCTGTTCTTTCTCAGCTGAGACAGGGAGGTTGGCCATGGCGGAGTGGGTGTCACTCAATGGCTATGATTGCCAGGGCACTTTGGGGGACAGAGCGAAGCAGGATTTCCAGTGGGCTGTGGGGTTGCCAACAGATGGAGTCTTGAGTTGTTGATCCCTTCATGAGTATCTCCCAGGAGAATCTGAAAATAGGACTATGGGGTTGGAAGCACTGCCTGCTCTTGCAAAGGATCCAGGTTCGATTCCCAGCAACCACGTGGTGGCTCACAGATCCAGGAGATCTGACACCCTCTCTGGCCTTCCTGGGTACAAATCATGCATGTGATCCATTGACTAACATTCAGGCAAAAATACCAGTACCCAAGAAATAAAAATAATGTATTTAACAACAAAATAAACAAGCAAACAAAAAACCCTTCAAAAAATAAACAGAAAGAACGGGACCGGTAACTTTGTATTTGTTACTTTTCTGTTGCGGGAATAAAGCACCAGGGCTAAAAAGGGGCTCTTAGAAGAAGTTTATTTTGGTCTACAAATCCAGAGGGTAGGAGTTCCATCACGGCAGGAACGCAGGCAGGGACGGCAGCCTAAGCAGTAGCTGAGAGCTCTGTCTTCAACCGCAAGCAGAGAGCAGAGCTAGCAAATTGGAAGAGATGGGAGACTTTAAACTCTTCAAACCACCTCCAGCAAAGCCACAGCTCTAACCGCCCCCGCCCCCAACATTACCACCACCCGGGGACCTGATAATCGAATGTCTCAGCTTTTGGAGGACATTTTTTTTTTGTCCAAACCACTACAGGCTTCCACTCAGAATGACCAGACTTTCACGTCCAGACTTTTCCCCAGCTCTACTCCCTACCTCTCATCTTTGCATACGATTTGTGAAACAATTATTATTTTTAAGCAAAAAGCAATGAACTTTTCCTAAAACTATGGGTGGCCGTGCTGGGAAGATTGGGACATGAAATAAAGGGACCAAAGTCCTTGGTGCTGGGGCAGGCTTGTGTCTCAATCTCAGCATCCCTTCATAATACGTATCTTCTGTAAGCTTCCTACGTTCTGAGACCTGACGTCTTCATTTGTGAAGTGAAGATACATTGTCTACCGTGAGGACCTAGGAGTGGACACTTAGAGGAGAAGGTCCAGCACGTAGCAAGGGCACAGAGAGAGCAGCCGACATCCCCCTCACAATCATCTCCATCATGAAGACTTAAGAAAGGTACCTTGGGAACCTTGTATGTGTTGTGGTTTTTGGTTATGGGGTTCACGGTAACGGGTCCCCAGGGTCAAGACCACATGGTCAGGTCTCCAATGGCGGTGGCGGGTCCCCAGCTTGCGCTGGAGGCTGTGGCGGCGAATGGTGGCAGGTGGCGGCGGCAGCATGAGACCAGACGGGTATTAAAAGTTAAAGCATTTATTAGATGGATTATGGAGGGGAAGAAGCAGAAGAGGAGAAAAAAGGAGGAAAGGAAAGAAGGAAGGGGAGGGAGAGAGGGAAGGGGGAGCAGAAGCCCCCCTGCCTCTCCAGAGAGCGGTGGGTACAGAGAAAGCATGGAACTACGAACTACAGGCTTGCTAGCTTGCAGACGAGGAGTGGGCATGGCTTGCTCTTAAAGGGACCGAATCCAACTTGGCATGCAATATGCACTTAAAAGGAAATGCCAGGGGTGGGGGTGTTTGTACTCACCCAGCATGCACAAAGCCCTGGACTTGGTCAACATCACTAGGAAGTCAAGTGAGGTGGCACATGCCTACCATCCCAGAACCCACAAGATGGGGGCAGGAAGGTGAGAAGTTCGGGGACATCATTGGTGCCACAATGAGCTCAGGGCCAGCCTGGGCTATGTGAAACGTTACCTCAGAGGGAACAAAAAGAGAAAACTGACTATTAGCAATAATAACAATGAGAAATGACATATGGGAAAGCTAAATTCTATATAAAAAGAGATCTGCCAGAGCCATGTGTGCTTGAAGAGGCAACAGGAAGTGGTAGGGCTGGTGGTTTGGACATCACATTAGTTACTATGGCGGGACCTTCTAGACTTTTTTTTTTTCTCCTGAAGCAAAGAACTCTAATCTTGTAGACAAGTCACCCGACGTCCAGAGAGACTATGTATCTCTCCAGTGGTCACTTGAGATAGCCACGAGGAACAAAGATTTAGCCTAGATAATCCAGGATCCCACAGTCAGTGTTCTGCTTTTTGGAATCTACCTTTAAACAACAAAGGAGATATGGGTAGGCTCTAGGAAGCCTGGCTGCTCTGGCCCTCCCTGGTGTATCTGGAGGCAGCATATCTTGGCTCAGGTTGAGCTATTCTGTTGTCAGAGTGTCACCTCAGGGAGTATGACCTTGGGGCAGCTCAGCAGGCCCATGTGTGACTGCAGAGTGCCAAGCACCACAGGTGATTGTCCCTTACAGCATGGACAGGGTGATGGCAACTGTCCTGAAGGTAGATCTAGCTAGAAAGGACGATGGCTGTTAGCATAAGGAGGGGTAAAGCCAGAGATGTGCATAGGGACAGGGCATGGGAGTACAGGAGGGAGCCAGAGACCTGAAAGGGAAAGATTTTAGATCTGGATGCTGAGGGTAAAGTAAGAGCACAAAAGGAGGGTGGGAAGAGGGTTCAGGAAGATGTGGGGGGGCAGAAAGGGGCTACATAGGATGCTGAGGAACCTGTGGGCTGTTTGGAGTCACTAAGAGGGACATGAAGTACATACAGAAATGAGCAGGTATTAAATGGAGGGCAGGGCCAGGGCCCAGGAGTCCTAGACTACATGTGTGTGAGCTTAGACTTTCTCCTGCTGAGTGTTGGTAGAAGAGTGGCTGGAGGGAGGTGAGGTGAGGAGGCCTGCTGGGGGGGAGAGTCGCCATCTAAGGGGGGTAAGGTGATGGCGATGATAGCAGTGGTGAGGATGATGAGGAAGCAGACAGCTTTGCAGGAGCTGTTAGAATGTTGGGCCTTTGGGATGAAGATGTGGGAGGGTAGGAGAGAGGATGGGAGGCAGCTCTTAGAAGTTTTCTCTTATACAGCTAGGACCAAAGTATTCAGAGGGAAGGGAGACTGGTGTGAGAAGGTTCGTGGAATGGCTGTGCACGGGGAACGTGGGTGCTGGTGGGACATCAAGCGGGCACTACGTTGACACCCAGGAGGAAATCAGGCTAGGACTGACCCTCTCACAGGCACACCCAAGCCTGCACGCATCTCCCCACCCTAACCCTAACCCTCTACTTGCATGTGCTAGATTTTAAGTGTCTCCCAATGGACCAGGTATGAAAGTCTTCTTCTCTTTAGGAGGCAGGGCCTGGTTGGGGCCTGTGGTCATTGTGGGCATGCTTTTGAAGGGGGTTGTAGACTTCTGTCATTGTAAGTTGGTTTTCCTCAGGAAATTTGTTATAGTCATAGAAAGCTCACAGCATATCATGAGTGCCATTATTGTACAGAGCAGCACTTCTCCTCCTCCTCTTTTTCCTCTTCCTCTTCCTCTTCTTCCTCTCCTCTTCCTCCTCCTCTTCTTCCTCCTCCTCCTCCTTTTCCTCCTCCTCCTCTTTTTCCTCTTCCTCTTCTTCCTCTCCTCCTCTTCCTCCTCCTCCTCCTCCTCCTCCTCCTCTTCTTCTTCTTCTTCTTCTTCTTCTTTTTCTTTTGAGACAGGGTTTCTCTGTAGCTTTGGAGCCTGTCCTGGAACTAGCTCTTGTAGACCAGGCTGGTCTCAAGCTCACAGAGATCCGCCTGCCTCTGCCTCCCAAGTGCTGGGATTAAAGGCATGCACCACCACCACTTGGCTCCAAAGCAGCACTTCTTAAACCTTTCTGCACTGACCCCTTTTCACCTGAGGAATTTCAACATGACCCTGAGTATATGAATATATAAAGTAAGTATACAAACCAAACATCTGTGATTTCATAAAGAGATTTTACCCAAAAAGGAAATTCTAGCTAATACAATAAGACAAAAAAATTAAAAGCTATACATACCAGAAAAGAAGAAATAATTGTGTCTCTTTTTTTGTAGAAAAAAAGATTTCTCTTAAAACAGTTGTTGGATATTCATAATTTTATCATTTACGAACAATGAAAGCAAATTTCATATTAATGATGTTGATGTGCTTATTTAATTTTACATGAAGAATTAAATCCTGGCAGAACATTTAATACTGCAGGATGTAGAGCATAATTCAACATTTTTCAGCATTGATCGATACTTTTTGACTTTACGACCATCAGTACTGAGAATGTTGCTTTGCATAAACACTTAGTGCGAAGGGCCAGGGCTATGCCAAAGGCCATTTCAGAAACTGCTGGAAATTATGTTCTAATCCCAAGTCAGAATTCATTCAATCACTTTTTTAAAAAAAAGAAACTCAAACAGCAAGTGTTGAAACCAAACATTCTGACACAATAAATTCAAAGGCATACTTGATACAGGCTGGGGAACAATGGTAGGGGAATATCTGGCCTTTGGATTTGTATAATCAAACCACAGCTTTCCCTAAGAACAGGCAGCTTTGTAAGCAGAATGGAAGCACTGCTGTTCACAACACACATCAGTCTCAGGGTGTTTGGGTGGTGCTCCTTGGCATTGATGTTGGTGACATGTGTAGTTTAGAGTACATGTGTGTGTCAGAAGCAAGGTCATGGTAAGTCACGTGATAGAATATGAGTGGACACAGTATATATCAGAAATACCTCAGATGTGTTATGTTAATTTTTTTTATTATTTTTCAGAAAAGTTAACTCTGTAGACCAGGCTGGCCTCGTACTCACAGAGATCCACTTGCCTCTGTCTCCTGAGTGCTGGGTTTAAAGTCGTGTACCACCACTGCCCAGCTTCTGGCCGATTTTTTTCATAGTCTCTACATTTAGTTATCGGACCCTACAGAATCTTAACCCATAGCTGAAGATGCTGTAGCATGAAAACCAACAGGTCTGTATTCCAGTTCCCTCACTGGCTCCCATGGTCTGTGCCGTCACCCATGCTAAACTTCACACGTTCCTCAGACAGTGAATCCCCACTTCACAGTGGAGATACAGCTTAGTATTGGGAGACAAACATTCCACAAAGCCCCCTAAAGCCCCCTGACCTCAGGACAGCTACATACGCTGGCTTGACGGTTAGCTCTCTGAGGTTGCACCAGCAGCCCCTCTGTGAGCCTTAGTTTTCTTCCTCCCTTCTTTCTTCTGATCCTTCCTAGGCTTCAAGGAAAATCTTTTGGGGCTTTCAAACCCAAGAATAGACCTTTCAACCCAAATCACCTCCCTCCCAATGGGTCCTGTCCTAGGTCTTCTCAGCCTTGCTCTGCTGTTGGCATTGTGTTATTGACATGGTCACAAGTCAGAATGACAAATTTATGTGGAGAACACTTATTATCATCATCTCTGGAATCAGTGTCTTTAATGGTGGAGCCTAAACAAGAAATATTATTGCAAAAAGGAAGGAAAAGGGGAAATGGAAAGAGAGAGTGAGGGAGAGGAAGAGGCAGAGGAGAAAAAAGGGGGAAAAGCAAGAAAGGGACTGGGGAGATGACTCAGTGGTTAAGACCTGAGCCCTGATCCCCAGAGCTCATGTAAATGCCAGTGGTATGGACTCCCAGCTGCAACTGCAGCCTCAGAGGGCAAAGGTCAGAGACAGGGAGCCCCCAGAGCAAGGTGACTAAGGACCAGCCATATTGGCAAGCTCTGTGCTTGATTGAAAGACTCTGCCTCATGGTGTAGGAGGTCCTTCTGTATTTCTATTGCTTTCATTGGTTAAATAAAGAGACCACCTTGGCTTGTAGGATAGGGCAGCCCTTAGGTGGGTGAAGTAGACAGAATGGAAGGCTGTGAGAGAGAAGGCACTGGAGCAGATATTATGTTTCTCCTGCCCAAGATGGACTTTGGTTAGAATCTTCCCAGTAAGCCACGACCACGTGGTGATACACAGATTACTAGATATGGGTTTAAAAGATATGTAAGAGTTAGCCAATAGAGGCTAGAACTAATGGCCAGGCAGTGTGTTAAATGAATCCAGTTTGTGTGTAATTATTCCGGGTATAAGCTAGCCAGGGCCAAAAGCAGGCCCGTGGCCAGTAGCCAGGAGCCAGGAACACAGCCCGCACCTCTTACTACAGCCTACTGTGGAAGACAGAGGGGGGATGATTCCCGACGCCAACCTCTGGCTCCTACATGCACATGCACACATGCGCCTGCACACCTATACACATGTGCCAAATACATGCAAAAAATTTACATATGTACATCACACACCTACAGACACAGACACAGGAAAGTGGAAGAAGGAAAGGGAAGGATTTGTTGAATATCAACTATGTACAGGAACATAAAAAGCCTTATTTTGCAAACCATTCCACCACACTCACCAGCACCTAGCAGTATGGTCGGGATGCTATGACCCCAGAGATGAGTGCTTTGCTAAACTAGACTTTTAGTGTTTGTGCTCTAGGGATGGAGAGGGCAGGCGATGGAATGCACAGTGGAACTGTAAGGGCTCCTTGGAAGCCTAGAGCTGGGAATGGTATTCTCTGACCAGGAGGAGCTTTTCAGCAAGGGGTATGGGAGACTGTCCCACAAGCCTCCAGTTCGCACGCCTGTGTATTTGGGGATTATTATGTCTGTTGGCACAAAGTGACTCCTATTTTCCAGATCCAATAGACTGGCTCCCTGAGTATTTACTTTCTTTATTTGCTTTTAATAATTAAGCACTAAGAAAGTGGATGTGACTGTCAACTTCACTCCCGGGGTTAATTAGATATTCCCAAATAACTTGCCAAATGCTTGCTTTTGTCCTGAGCTTGGCACCCTCCTTTCTTTCTGTTTCCCTAAACACTGATTTCTCAGGAGAGCTCTTGTGGGGGAATTGACTGGAGCTAATTATTCCAGATAATTAAGATCGCTAAGCAAAGCAATTTAATTCTTTCCATTTCTTTAATTTTTTTGAGAAATGCTAATGTCCCCATAACTTGCCATCAATAAAACTCCTTTTAAAAGGTTAAGCTGGCCAAGCACAATATTGAATTGAGACTGAGTAGAATCAAATGAAATCCAGTCAAGATATTTAGCGGAGTAATGAAGTTTATTCGGGAACAAATGGCTTTTCCTTATCAGAGTTTGCTTTCGACTCCGACTCTTGCTTAGCTGGAAAGCGGGAAGACAGCCTAGGCAGTGCAAAGGACTGTGCTTCTGGGCACCCCTTACCTCCAGCTGGCCCCGCCTCCCTTGTCCTTTCTGCCTAAGTACACTGTTCTCATAGTGTGCAGTGGCATTCTGCCCCTCTTTGTCTTCCAAACAGGGACTCTTCCAAGCATTCTTCTGCAGTGTCTGTGAGAAATGAATGTCTGACGCACTGGTCAGAACACACACAATGAGTATTTCAGGGCAAGACTGGAACACAGCATCAACACATGACTTGGCTTTGTTGACAACCCTGAAACCTTTGGGGGCTTTCTTTGGTCCAAATGTCCATCTTCTAGTAGGCTTGCATCCTTGTGGGGTGGCAAGCCCCTGGAGTAGCCAGTGTTCTCTGTGGCCTCGGTTGTCAATGTTTACCCCTTTCTCTTTTCTCATGAGGTCCCTGCTTTGTCTTGTAGGCTTGAAGTCCCGTGCCAGTTATGTTTAACTGTCAATGCAGACACACCCTACGGCTACCTGGGAAGACAGTTTTAATGAAGAATTATCTGTGGGGCATACGTTTGAGGGCCTGTCTTTATTATTGATCGAGGTAGAAAGACACAGCCCACCAGGTGTGGTCCCACTCCCTAGTTTTGGGCAGGCAAGCAAGCAAGGATCCCTGAATTTATTGTCTTTCTGCTCTTGACTCTGATACAATGTTTCAAGTTTCTGCCTTGATTTCTCTGTAACAGTGGACTCTAACCTGGAGCTGTGAGCCAAGTAGCTTTGTTCTTTATTGTTACTTTGTGTGAGATATTTTATCACAGGGATATTTTATCACAGCAAGAGAAACTCGATGAAGCACCCTGTGTGGAAACTTCTCTCCCCTTTCCCATTAACATAACTGGCATCTCTTTCCTGTGCATACTTTAATATCGAATTAAGAAAACAATTTGGCTAAATAAATCTATTTACTTAGACTAAATGATTGACAGTCTGCCTAATCTCCATCTGGATACTGCACTTTGGGGGTGAGTTCACTTAAACCTCCAGCTGCTGACGTGTTAGGTCATGTGCCAAGGCATGGCATGTGTGTCAGTCAGAATGGGAGTGTGTTTGGATGGTCAGGCTTCCCTGGGCTGTCCCCAAAGACGTTCATGATGACAGTGTTCTTTAGGGGCCACAGTGTGGCCTTTGCACTTAGGCGGGTGAAATTCACGTCTGGATCACCATGTGTTGTCTCCGTGACCTTCGCGTAGTGTTTAAGCCTCCGTTTTCATGTCTGGAGAACATGCTTTGCTCCTTAGATTGTGGAGGAGCATGCACTGCCTGGCTGGCATATTTGAAACCTTGGAGAAAACAGCAGCTGTCAAGGAAGTGGCCTCGTCCTGTTGAATCTCCCTTCTTGTAATTCTCTGCTGCCATTTGCCTTTGTGGGCACGGAATCTAGGGTCTTAAGTATTCAGAACACAGAGTCCTCCCACCCTGAGAGTTCCTGGGGTATGGCGTCTAGGGTGGGCTAATCTGACATGTCTGATGATAGAACCTCTGCCTCTCTTTTATTTATAAAATGCTTATTCAAACTAAGTCTCCGAAAACACTATCGAAAGAGCCCTTGCTTAATTAGTTGTTTTGCCAGAGTATTCAGAGCCTTGATCTGGGCTGGAAGCTGGGTAAAGCCCGTGATACCCAGTCATTCACTGTTGGGCCAGGTGTCAATTTCTGTTTAAACGACATTCACCAAGTTATGTTGTAGGAAGGAATAATCCCAATGGCCCAGGCCTTACAGTCAAATGCTTATTTCTTGTAACATGAGGGGCCTGCTCATTGGGGTTTCTGTCCCGCCCAGTACCCCACAGCTGGCAAGCCCCAAAGAAAATCACACAGAGAGTCTACATTAGGTTATACACTGATTGGCCCATTAGCTCAGTCTTCCTACCAGCTCCCATAACTTATATTAACCCATTGTCAGCCACATGGCCAGTACCTTTTCTCAGCCGGCAGCTTACATGTTGCCTCCTTGGAGATCTGCCCAGGAATGCCAGGGAAACTTCCTGCTTCCCAAATCTCCTGTTCTCACCTCTACTTCCTGTCTGGTTTTCCCGCCTATACTTCCTGCCTGGCCAATCAACATTTATTTAAAACATGATTGACAGGATACAGAATTGTCCCGCACCAATTTCTGTTTATAATGTGTGCTAGTTGCTGGTTGGCAGTGTCTGACTCTGTTCTAAGCTGTGTTTTGGCATCTGGGGTGCAGGAAGAAGGAACAACCCATATCTGATAAATGCTCTACTCTTAGTGGGGGGAAGGGAACTGATAAAGTCCTGTAATGTTTCCAGGACCTTCTTTCTGGAGCTGAGAGCTTGTACCTTCTCGTATGTTGTTGGCCAAAACAAACCTTACGGTGATGGTGATGCCTGTCGTAATGGGCATGGCAGCAGGGCACACTGCAAGTCTCAAACCACAGGAAGAATGACTAACCCTCTTAACTGGGTATTTGAGACTACAATGCTAGGAGGTGGGCATACAGTGATGAGATGTACTGGTTCTCCAAGAAAGATGGGCGCTAACTGTGCCAGTTGCTGCGGGGTGTGATTAATGGCCTCCCTAGCTCTCAGTAGCTGACATGTGTCAAGCAGTTCAATCCTTACACAGCTCTATGAGGTAGGAGCTGTCAGTCTTGTCCACTCATTCCACAGGAAGGTGGTGTAGGAGGGTTCTTCTGTATTTTGTATTGCTTTCATTGGTTAAATAAAGAGACTGCCTTGGCTTTTTGATAGGGCAGCTCTTAGGTGGGTGGAGTAGACAGAACGGAAGGCTGGGGATAAGGGAAGTGTGCAGACGCTATGATGCTCCTACCTGAGATGAATATAGGTTAGACTCATGCTGGTAAGCCACGGCACGTGGTGATACACAGACTATTAGAAATGGGTTAGTTTAAGATGTGAGAGTTAGCCAAAAAGAGGCTAGTGATAATGGGCCAGGCAGAATTTAAATGAATACAGTTTGTGTGTAATCATTTTGGGTATAAGCTAGCCGTGCGGCCGCAGCGGCCGGGAGTCAGGCGCTGGGAACAAACGGCCATGCTCCTCTCAGGTGCTGGGGACACAACCCACCTCCTACTACAGGAAGGGAAGGAGACCTGTAACAGCCCTCTGCCCCAGGATGGGGTGGGTGGGTCATAGCTGAGACTGCAGCAGCCGCAAGCAGCTGAGTTCAGTATCCATCCGCCTGGGATCTGACTTCTTTCCTTCCACTGACAAAGGAGTGCACCGTCCCTCTGGGTGTAGTTGGAGTCCCTGAGATCTGTGGGGGTGGGGAAATGGTTGCAGGAGTTCATCCTTGAGGAGGGTTTAGAAGGATGAAAGGGAAACCCTTCCTAGTGTGGAGGAAAGAAGCCTCCAAGACAAAGTTAGAAGTGCTGTCAGGAGGAGCCTGCTTCCAGGAGCAAGGTGGTGCATGGAGGAACTGGAGAATTAGGTTTAGAAGGATGAAAGGGAAACCCTTCCTGATGTGGAGGAAAGAAGCCTCCAAGACAAAGTTGAAAGTGCTGTCAGGAGGAGCATGCTTCCAGGAGCAAGGTGGTGCATGGAGGAACTGGAGAATGAGGTCGGAGAGTAGAGAAGGACCAATGACTAGAGGCTCCCATTTTGTCCCAGTCCGTGGTGCTAGCTTAGGATAGATTTAGGGCTAAGTGTGTGGAAGCAAGAAGATGAGTGAGGAGCCCCTCTTCTCCAGCCCAGGAGACCTTCCAGTTATGAAGTGGTTTTTTGAGTTGTCTGCAGAGTGAGGGGTAGGGGCCCATGGGCCCTGAGTTGTTCCAAAAGCCAGCCGTTCTGAACAGGTTGGTATTTTTCTACTGACTTGTGCTACATCCTCAGGTCTGCAGAACTCGAAACATCTTTGTTTTCCCTAAGAAGCGAACGTGGGCAGCTTTATTTTCCTCAGGGGCGCAGCTCTGAGTGTTATTTATTGTTCCGGCTCTGAATTCAGCAGCGTCTTCTCCCCACTTCCCGCTGACAGATGATTTGCTCTTGAACAATTAACAGACTGAAGGCTGTGCTCCATCTCCTCCTGGGCTCCTGCCAGCCACCCTTGGGAGCTTGGGAGGAGAGGCTTTCTTCTTGATCCTATTACTGCTGCCCGGTGTTGAGGAGGATTAATTAACCCACCAGGAAGAAGGGAAGCAGTGATGGCGGAGCCCAAACTGGTGCAGTGTAGAATCCAGGACCAGAGTCTCTCAGCGTTTCTGCAATTTAGTCACAAGGCCTGGTGGCGCGATGAGAGTGGATGACCTGATGCAAACTGCACGCTCTCCCAGCCCTCATTCTCCATCATCAGAGTCCCCACTGCAGTTCTGACAGCCCACTCTGACTGAGGAACCGTCTCCCTGCCCCTCAGAATCTCCTAAGGGGCTAAGCAGCTAAGCCATACCTACTCCTCAGGCTGGTGAGAGACTTAAGTAACTATGGCACCCTGTAGCGGGGCATTATGTAAATGCTACTTATTATCATATTAATGTTTTCTATTCAGTCATTCAAACAATTATTTGGCACTTACCGGGGCAAAGGGCCATACCTGGAGCTAGCAGCTTCTACAAAGAAAAGTTTAAAGATGCCTGTGTTGTTGATTTTACTTCAAACACCGTGAATTCACTTATTCAGTAGGACTGGACAGCTAAGAGGCACAATGGAACTGCTTAGGGATATAGCCAGGCTCTCAGAGACAGGGCATCTCACACCCTAACCGGGGCTGCTTGCTGTGGCCATCTGGAGTGCTGTGCTCACAAGGTTCCTGAAGCACCTCTGGGCTCTAAAAGGATCCTGTGGTGGATTAACAACGAGGTCACAGTCCCAAACCTGACTGTTGGTGACACCTAGTCACAGTGTCTGCTCCTGAGTTACAAAGTGAACCATAAAGATGGCTATTGGCAGTTCAGTACTAATTGTCGTCGGTGTGGGCATACCGGCTTGGTTAATACAGGTTAGCTAAATGGCAAGCTTGACCTTGGACCCCGGAGTGGACCTTAGGGGGAAGGGAAGATTTTTCTAGAATGCTTGGCAGTGGTTAAGGAATAGATGGTATAAGGAGCTCTGAGTCTGGCTCAGAGCCAGGGCCTCCTGGACAGTGTGGCCAGGCTACCCTTTTATGGTCTGAGAGATTCCATGTCGGGAATCATGAGCTTGTCTTGATATTTTACAGCGTTCGTTCTGATTCTGTAAAACAGCACATCTGTGGGTTAGAGATTGTTACCAGCGTGTACTCACCAGATTGTATGATGGCTCTATGATATGTTTTCTGAAAAGGAAGCTTCATTATTGTTATTCAATGTTTTACTCTTTTGGCTTTTTGGGGACCCACTACCCAGCTCCCAAGTAAACACACACAGGATTTTTCTTACTTATAAATGCCTGGCCTTAGCTTGGCTTGTTTCTTGTCAGATTTTCTCTTAACTTAAATTTTCCTGACTACATTTTGCCTCTGGGCTTATATCTTTCTCTATTTCTGTATATCTTTCTTTACTTCTTTCTCTGTGGCTTGCGGTGTAGCAGGGTGGCTGGCCCCTGGTGTCTTCTTCTCCTTGTTCTCTTGCTCCTCCTTCTGTTTATTCTCTCTGCATGCCAGCCCTGCCTATCTTTGCTCCTGCCTTGCTATTGGCCATTCGACTCTTTATCAGACCTTCAGGTGTTTAGACAGGCAAAGAATCACAGCTTCACAGAGTTAAACAAATGCAGCATAAACAAAAGTCTTTAAAATACTTTAAAATAATATCCTCCCCCACATTATCAACTCATTTTGGAGGAATCTGAGTTCTGTGTACTTGTTGGTTCCTCTTGCTGTACATCCTTTCTTTCCTGAAGTTAGCCCAGAGTGTGGCTTCTACTGTAATTATTATTGCAATGGAAAAGGCAGGTTCCACAGACTTTACAGAATGAAAGCCAATAGGACTCAGTGGCTGATTTCACAAAGGCAGTATATTGTCATAGCAAAGTCACAGACATTACAAACGGATATACTAAGGTAGGGTTGCATTGATGGGAAAGGAGAAGTTGAGCCAGGCTGGAGCAGAGTTCAGCCCTGAGGAAAAGTCCATCTGGCAGAGCAGGTGTCTTGTGGGTAGCAGAGGAGATGCACCTGGCGACCCCCTGCAGTGGAAATGTAAGAAAAGAGAATGATGAGGAGTTGGGCAGCTGGGACCCAGTGTTTGTCTCCGGACAGATAGTGTAGACTAGCCCAAGAAGTGTCTGAGGACACAAAGCTTTCCACTTAAAAGCTGGGCCAGCCCTGGGAAGACCTGGTTGGCTTTCCTACTTAGAGTACCAGTTTATAATTTTAATTTATAATTAATGTAGAGCTCTGTGTGTTTGTTTTTTTAAGACTTATTTATTATGTATACACCATTCTGCCTCCATATATGCCCACACACCAGAAGAGGGCGCCAGATCTCATTACAGATGGTTGTGAGCCACCCTGTGGTTGCTGGGAATTGAACTCAGGACTTCTGGAAGAACAGCCAGTGCTTTTAACCACTGAGTCATCTCTCCAGCCCGAGCTCTGTATGTTTCTTTGGGACTGAATGGCTGCTGGACTGGGTGGGACAGAAACTACTGCCAACGGGTGCTGGGAACTGAACTTAGGTCCTCTGCAAAACCAGTCAGTGCACTTAGACATTGATTCATCTCTCTGGTTCCCCACCTCTCCCTTCCTTTTTGTTTTGTTTTTTTTTTTTTACAGAGTTTCTCTGTGTAGCCCTGCTTGTCCTGGAACTCACTCTACAGACCAGGGTGGTCTGAAACTCATAGAGATCCGTCTGCCTCTAACTCCCGAGTGCTGGGACTAAAGGTGTGTGCCACCCCTCAACCCCCAGCTTTGCAAGCTCTTCTTTCTATCTATAGAGAATTTCCTGCTCTGGAACATTTTACATTAATTTCTTTCTATGGTCCTAGATACTGCATTTATAGATATTCCTAGTTTATCCCTCATCAGCCAACACATGCACGTTCACAGCTGTCTATTGTGAGCGACAGTGCAGTGGGCATCCCTGGGTGCATGTCTGTGGGAACTGAGGTTTCTCTTCTTCCAGGTATACGGTAAGACTGGAGTTGCTATGTTGTGCTAGCTCTGTGTCAGGCCTTCCGGAGTGGCTGTGGAGTATCGTATTCCTGCCAGCAGTGCATGGTGTCCCTGGTCTCCTGCATCTCTGTGCCATTTGTCTTTTGGGTGATGGGCTTCCTGGTGGAGGTAAAATTACACTGTGGTTTCTATGCCTCAGGTGACTAATGACGAATCTCTTTTATTGGCTACCTGGTTGTTGTCTGACAAAAAATGACTAATCAAATCTTTGCCCACTTCTTTTTTTACATATATTCATTTCTAAATGAATAAATGAATATCATGTACACACACCACATGCATACAGTGCTTGAGGAGGCCAGGAGAGGTCATCAGATTCTCTGCAGCTGGACTTACAGACAGTTGTCAGCTTCGTGTGGGAACTGGGAACAGAACTCAGGTCCTCTGCAGGAGCAGTGCATGCTCTTAAGTGCTGAGCCATCTCTCCACCCCTCTTTGCCCACTTTAAAACCAGGTTGTCTCTTTATCGCTGGACCGATAGACGAGTTGTGAGGAGCCAAGTGAAGGTGAAGTGAGGACCCGTGATGATTGGCGGTGGAGAAGTGAAGGCATAGAAACACCTGCTCAGGAGATTTAAGTTTGTAGGCAACAGAGGCTGCTGGGCTTGTCACACGATCCCTTCTGTGGGGGCCAGAGTGGAACACAGTGGGAGTGAGGAGCCAGCGTCCGCACACTGGGTGAGTATGAAGACCCACACCCCTGCTGGTCCTGTCCTGGGTACTGGGTCAGCATTAGTTGCCCCCCTCCCCTATTCTCTCTTTTCTAGAAAGAGAAAACTGTGGCTAGAGAGGTTGAGTAGTGTGCCCAAAGTCACTCCGCTAACAAATAGCAAAGGCAGTCATTTGTGATACCATGGGAGGTGTGAGGAAGAGAGGGGAGTGTGGGGGTCTTGAGGATCACACAGGCTTGAGTCAGGTGGTTTATGCTTCTTCTGGAGTTACTGAAAAGTTGTTAATGACTGGAAGCAGAAGGCACTCGGTGAAGCAGGGGTGAACTCAGTGAAGCAGGGGGCACTCAGTGAAGCGGGGGACACTCAGTGAAGCAGGGGACACTCAGTGAAGCGGGGGACACTCAGTGAGGTGGGGGGACACTCAGTGAAGTAGAGGACACTCAGTGAAGCAGGGGG
>JAQHUG010000006.1:18303673-18314411 GCA_028555095.1 Dicrostonyx torquatus
ATTCTTTATTCTTTTCGTTTGGATTAAAACCACCCAGGACGGTCTAATCATAGCAGGCTTTAGTCATTCCTCTACCATCTGCACTTTTCAGAGCCTGCTCTGAAGATAGATTGTGTGTGTGTGTGTGTGTGTGTGCACATGCATACATTTGAGACACTGCAGCCATATGCGTGTGCAAGAGTGCCTGCAGACCCCAATGCTACAGTTTCACTGGGTTCCATGAGAATTTATTGCAGCCCAGCAAACGGGTGCAATGTGCCACATCTTGTAATATATGCACGGGGTATAAAGCATAGCCGTGGCTTCTGCCTTGGAGAGCTCATTTCACAGAGCAAGAGGAAAGTCAAACCAATAGGCTCATATAACACGGAGTGTAGCAGCTTTGAAGCGATGTCAGGATTGGGTGGCATGGGGCTGGATCAGGGCAGTGGGGGAACACTCGGGTTTAAAGTGACATACACTCCTTTGATTTTCCTTTTCTAAGCCTCTGTTTTCTCACCTATGAGGTTGGGGGGGCGGGGTAGCCTCTTGGTGTGACTCCAGGCTGGCCTCTTACACTATAGAATAAAGAGGATGCAGAATAGGGACGAGAGAGATGGCTCAGACATTAAGAGCCTTTGCTGCTCTTCCAGAGGTCCTGAATTCAGTTTCCAGGGCCCAAAGTGAGCAACTTAAAGCTGCCTATAACTCCAGATTCATAGGATCCACCCAATGCCTCTGGCCTCCTTGGACACCCGTGCTCACATGTATACACACACACACACACACACACACACACACACACACAGCCTGTCTTATGAATGTTTAGCTCAGAGTCCATTGATTAATAAATGGCCCAGAAGTGACTATTTCTCTTACAAAAGACAGAAGAAGACTTAGACACTAGAACCAGATTCTAGATGCACCCTCGTTGACTGTATGTGACTGTATGAATTTGGGTCCAAATGAGTGGGGTTGTGGGTTTACACATGTGTAGTTGTGTTTGTGTGTGTGTATGTATTTGTATGATGGAGGTCAGCATTGGGTGTGGTTCTTCATGTGTCCTCTTCCTTTTTTTTTTTTTTGAGACAAGGTCTCTCACCAAACCAGGAACTCACCCATTAGGCTAAGTTAGCTGTTCAGTAACTCCGGTCACCCCACTGCAGTCCCCAGTGCTGGGACCTTAGATCTACCAAGGGTTAGGGTTAGGGTTAGGGGTTAGGACTAGGGTTAGGGTTAGGGTTAGGGGTTAGGGTTAGGGTTAGGGGTTAGAGTTAGGGTTAGGTTTAGGGGTTAGGGTTAGGGTTAGGAGTTAGGGGTTAGGGTTAGGGTTTAGGGGTTAGGGTTAGGGGTTAGGGTTAGGGGTTAGGTTTAGGGGTTAGGGTTAGGATTAGGAGTTAGGGGTTAGGATTAGGGTTAGGATTAGGGTTAGGATTAGGGTTAGGGTTAGGATTAGGGTTAGGAGTTAGGGGTTAGGATTAGGGTTAGGGTTAGGATTAGGGTTAGGGTTAGGATTAGGGTTAGGATTAGGGGTTAGGGTTAGGGTTAGGGATTAGGGTTAGGGTTAAGGTTAGGGTTAGGAGAGTAGCCTCAGGAAATACCTCCGTTGGTTTGGCTTGTGGGTATGTCTGTATGGCATATCACCATCATAGCAACAGGAAATAGACTGGGGACGTGCTCTTGTCATTGGAGAGCAAACCCATGTTTGCTTCGTGTTTGTGTGGCTTGACTGGCACAGCCATCACCCTAGTCCTGACCAAACACCCCTCCTGTGTCTTAGTTTCCTCATTGCTAAGACGAGAGGCTTGAACATGCTGGCATTTTCAGGATGGTTCTGCAGAATTGTTGCTTGGGAAGATGCACATCGCCAGGTGCTCCCTACCCCAGTCAGAATCTCTGGCAGGGAAGGAACTTCAATCTGTGCTCAGATGGCTCCCTGGAATTATGCCAAGGCCTGCAGCATCTAACACTCTGCTACAGTGTGGCTCTCCGGATAGGCTGAAGAACCAGTTAGTGTCAGTGGAGATGGCTGCCAGGGCCAGGATTAGGACTTGGGGGCCCTGGGATGATGATGGAACATCACAGAGGAGGCGAGATTTAAGGCCCAGGAATCCTTAGCCTCCCCTCATCCCCCCCCCCAAAAAAAAAGAAGAAAAAAAAAAAGATGCAGTCTACCGGAGAAAGCATTTCCTCCTTACGTCCACCAGGGGTCAGTGAAACATTAGACCTGTCTTTGTTTAAATTTCAGAACAAAAGAATTTTGGCAACATAGGACAGGACTAGCGTGTTCAGAGGAGCCTTATTTACTGCCAGCTTCCTGACTTCTGAGAGCCTCTAAGCGTCAGTCTTGCAGAGGGAAGCGTGTTAGCCCGCAGGTCCAAAAACTCCAAACCTTTTCTAAAATAACTGTCCTGAGGACTGCGGGAGTCACTGAAAGACAGAAAATCCCCAGCCTTGCATGTTCTGAAGACGTCTCTTTAGAGGAGTTCTGGGTGGCTGGACAGAAACCTGAGGGCCTGGGGAGGGTTCTCAGTCAGGCTTTGAGATACCTGGTGGAGGCTCTAAGGGGCTTCAATACCTCTCTGAAAACACAAAGCATTAGGACAGAGGGGGACCCCGTCAATGACCTCGTTGTTCAGGGCCATCTTCACAGGACAGGCTTCATGGCAGGCTCGTTACTCCAACTGTTCTTCAAGCTGGGTCATGCCACCCTACTTGTCACTTATTACACTGTGTTGGAACTCAAAGGCGCTTCTCTCTCTCTCTTTCTCTCTCTCTCTCTCTCTCTCTCTCTCACTCTCACTCTCTCCAGCTCACTTTTTGCTTCATTTAGAGCCATAGTTACAGGGTAAGCATCGAAGAACCTGATGCATCATTCCCTTCCTGGGCTTTTGTGCCCCTCTGACCTAAGATCTGAGACCTATCCACAGTGACTGCATTCTAGGTGAACTCCTGGGGCCAAGGGTCTCTGAAGTTCCATTGTCCCCCTACTCTTCTCTTCCTCCCTCCTGTGTGCAGGTGACTGATGGCAGATGTACTACAAATCTAGACCGTGCTAGGTCACAGGATTCAGTAAGCACTCAACACTTGATTCCAAAATCCCGTAACGATCAACACTGGTGAACTCATCAATTAATTCATTAGCTTGTTTGGCAGACCTCGCAAGAGGAACTCCGACACACCGGGCATTTTCCCGGGCATGAGGGTTTCAGTGATGAGCGTGGTGTGGGCTCTGCTATGAAGGAAATCTGTTTCAGGTGAGGTTTCAAGCCGAGAAGGTCGAAGATAAAGTCAATGGCCCTGGTACGCCATGGAGAGGGCTCTGGTGGGAAGATAAAGGAAGATTTTCTCACCTGGTGGGAAGGAGATGGCGGATGACATTTCCTGGGCATGCCTGAGAGAATCTATGTGGGCTTAGTGACAGAACGGTTTGAAAGACAAGGCGGGGCAACCTCTCTGTAGGCACACCCTGGGCGTACTCCCTCACAGAGCTCCTGCAGCTAAGCAACATGAGGGCCCAGCCCTATCAGACAGGATGGCGTGTGCAGGCTCAGTGAGAGAGGCTAGATGGAGCAAGCCTTCCATATGACACAGCTTCTCATTGCGTGTTCCTTTCCCAGAGGACCTTAGTGGAGATGCTGAGAGAATCTGGACCACCAGTTCCCTAGCATCGACTCATAGTTCATCTTGCCAGGATTTAAGAAGACAGGGTTTGGGAAGGTCTGGATTGGTTCAGGGCCCTTTGGCAGAACAAGTGCTGGGAATGAGCAGCCTCACACACCATGCAAACTTTCTTCTTTGTTTTTCTCTTTTACTTTCTTACTTGGGGAGCAGTTTGCCCAAGACCATTGTAGTGTTAAAAGGGAAACTCTTGAGTCCTGAGAATGTCCTCTTGAGTCCTGGAGAATGTCCTGTCCAGGCCAAGATGGAGTGGCCAAAAATTCTTCAGTTTTTCCCAGACTTCCATGTTTCTTTCTTTTTTTTTTTTGTTTTGTTTTTTTGGTTGTTTTGAGACAGGGTTTCTCTGTAGCTTTGGAGCCTTTCCTGGAACTAGCTCTGTAGACCAGGCTGGTCTTGAACTCACAGAGATCCACCTGCCTCTGCCTCCCGAGGGCTGGGATTAAAGGCGTGTACCACCACCGCCCGGCTTCGACTTCCATGTTTCTTGACAGGCGCTGCCTCCCTGTCTCTTCTCTTTGCAGCAAGCAGAGGTGTTTTTAGTGAGATGAGGGCAGAACTCTGCCCCATCCGTCTCTTTTGCAGCACCCACCTCCACCATACCCCTTTGTGTGTGTGGGGAAATTCCTGCTCACACCCTGTGTGGTTTTGAGCCTTCTGTAGTGGATGCTTTTTCTGGTGCAGTGCCCACCCTCCAGCATGTGGTTTCTGCAGACAAACTGAGTACCACTGCCTGATACGGGCCACGTTAACACAGTCCCACAGCCTGGTGGCTTAAATGAGAGGAATTTATTCTCTCACATGTTAGCATCCAAACCAAGGGGTCCATGGGGCACCTCCCCAAAGCTCTGCCGCCGCCATCAAGGCTGTCTCCCTGACCATCTTTCCTTTCTATAAGGACAACTGTCAGGGAAAGCCCCTTACTCTCCCATGACCCCCTCCTCTACTGATCTTATCTGCAGTGACCCAGGTTCCACATAAGGCCATGTTCCCAGGTGTCTGATTCTGATGCATCTTTGGGTGGGACACAAACAATTCAACTCATAACAAGCAGAAAGTTTCCTTTTCTTTTCTTTGGGTTAGAGCCCAGAGTCTTACACTTTTTTTTGTTTTGTTTTGTTTTTTCTTTTTTTGGGGGGGGGGTTTGAGACAGGGTTTCTCTGTGGCTTTGGAGCCTGTCCTGGAACTAGCTCTTGTAGACTAGGCTGGTCTCGAACTCACAGAGATCTGCCTGCCTCTGCCTCCCAAGTGCTGGGATTAAAGGCGTGCGCCACCACCACCCGGCTTCTTACACTGTTTTTAAAAGACAGTTGTGTATGCTGTAGGAACCAATATTCCCAAGTCATCCTTCCTCTGACCACATACTGGTCTTTGGAGAAGGTCTTTTCCTTATCTTTTGGAAACGTCATTTAATTGTCTCTGAATCTCATTTGCTTTCTTGGATTTGATCATTTCAGTTTATTTTTCCATGCCTCACTCCTTTCAGAATCCTGGGTACCCGGCTCACCCACTTCCTGTCAGGAAGCCTTTCCTTCCTGGAGCTCCACCTAGCCTTCACCTTAGCTGGATCCGCTGGGCAGGAGTCACTCACTTCCTTTCCATTCTCTACCCTGGGGATCCACGCAAGGGCTGGGAAGGAAGGGGTGTGGTGACGAGGTAGGGTCTCCACCTAAAGTATTACCAAATAGGGAAGAGTCCGTCTGCACAGAAACTAACCCGAGTTCATCAATGTGGGTTTGTCCTGTGTGATCGCATATGGGAAAGGGCTTCCACTAGTGGGTAAAACGTCTGAGTTAGAATTTGGACACCTCTGCCCCCCCCCCACTCCTGAGTTGGTACAGAGAAGTCACCTGAAGAGTCACCATTGAGGATCTGATTGAACAGTCGGTGTCAACCTGGTCTGAGTTTTACCATCACCCACCTACCCACTCAGTCCTTCAACACTTGGGAGCTATGGATGGAGAGAAACTTGCAGTTTCCACAGCTTATCCATGAAGCAAACAAGCAGCGAGCAGGTTGACAAAATAAAAAAGTAACATCAATTACATTGAACAACCCATGCCTGGAAGCACCATGGGCGAAAAAAATGAATATTCACAAAGATTTGACAGCTCTATAATTTTTTTGAAACAAGTTCTCACCGTATAGTTTATACCAGCCTTAAAGTTAAAAAAAAAATCTTCCTGCTTCAGCATGTGCTATACCTAGCTTATATACCACCAATAGGGAGACCTCCAGTCATCACAAGATGGGATACTAAGCCCTGGGGATGTGGCTTAGGTAGAAGAGTACCTACCTTGAATACATATTCAATGAATATTATATGAATATTATAGGCATGTGCTATACCTAGCTTATATACCACCTTAACCAGATAAAGAATGGGGATATAGGCTCTTATAGGAGATACAATCATTTTTTATGAAAGATGATAAAGTCCTAAGAATGGATGGGTCATACAGTAATGGCAGGTATGCACAAGTTATTTCTAGTCCCCCATCTTGTGTTTTTACTTTTGCTTTTGAAACAGGGATTTATGTAGCTCATGCTTACTGCTGAGTGAAGGTGACCTTAAATTTCTGACTTTTCTGCCTCTACCTCCCGAGTGCTGGAATGCAGGCATGCACCGTCAAGCCTCATTTATGGTGCTGGGAATTGAACCCAGAGCCTTGTGTATTCAAGGCAGGTACTCTTCTACCTAAGCCACATCCCCAGGGCTTAGTATCCCATCTTGTGATGACTGGAGGTCTCCCTATTGGTGGAACTCTCAGGATAGGATCTGTGACAATTGAGTCCTGTTTGGAAAAGCTGTCACCATGCAGATGGGTGAGTTCAGAGATAGTCTCTCCCTGCCCTTGCTGTTTTCCATGTCTTAGGCTCAAAATAACTGCTCTTCTAAAGTGGTATCTTTGGGTTAGAGCCATGCGTGCCTTCCTGGCTCTTCTTTGGGGTAGAACGGTCTAGTCTTCAACATAAGCTTGTGGAATTTTCTCCAAACTCTTCCTTCTCCCTTTAAGCAGAAGCCAGACATGGAATGTCATGATACCTAGTGGATCCTCTATAAAGAGTAACCCCAGAGTCTACCCTGGTTCCCTTTGATGAAGACTGAGAACTCCTTCCATTTTGGTCCTGATCCAAGCCATGCTGGAGATGAAGATGCCCAGGGAGGAGGAGCAAACTCTTGCCCAAGGCCCATAGGGATTGTTGGCAGTGTTCCCAGAGGTCTAGAGCTTTCCTGTGGGGAAGGCAGAATTTGGGCCCCCAGCCAGGAGAAGACAGGCTTCCTCTTGCTTTTCTGTCTGTCATTCCTACCCCTCAGCCAGAAACCTTACCCTCTTGCGGCTCCACCCACTAATTCTGTCCTTTCTTACCAATTCAACATTTAGCGTGAGCATTCTCTGCTTTGTATGGTGTCGTTCAAGAGCTCACACCAGCTTAACTCTTTCCTGCTTCTACAGCCCTTTGACATCCCTACTGGAGTGGGTCTCATGTTCTGCTGTACGTAGCCTGCCTCATTTCCAGGAGCAACTCTGACTCCTGTATCCCAAGGGCTCTATGGAGCAGCTCCCGTACCTACCATGGTGTCAGTGCACACTAATCATTATTTTTAGAACAAAGGCATGCATGCAGCTAGATAGGAATGTTTATGCTCTAAGCCAATGTGCCTCAAATACTAGACACTGTGTCACCGAGGAATGGTGCTCAAACACTTAAGGATACTGTGGATTCTGGCTAGGGCCTCATGTTCTGTATCAAGCAAGCATCAGATGCACCCCATATCTGACTGGTGGTTTCCTATCTGCTGTGGCTGCAGCTAGTACTAATGGTACCTAAGTTGTCTGCAATCGAGCCGTTAGTGCCTAACAAGTTGCCTTGTGTCTAGAAGGCACATCCTGAATATCACTTAGGTAAATGAATAGAACTTCATCCCTGGGCTCATGCTCATGGATTTCAATGCAGCACCAATGAGGTCAATGTGTGCTTGGTCCTGATGTCCAGGAATTGGAGGTTCACCCCGTGGACCACTCCGACATCTCAGCATACTTAGTAGCCTTGGTGAAGATGGGGCGTGCTGATGGTTGAGAGTTTCAATGAGAATGTGGCTGTGTGAGCTGGGAAACTGCCCCCAGACAAGGGCATCTTCACCGGTGAGAACACTGTAGATGCGTCGCTGTACCTCCCTCTGTCAGGGATGCTTTGGCTCTGTGTCATCTTAGATACCTCATAAAGATGAGCTGCCTCTCCTCTCTCCAGAGGTCATGCTGCATATCCATCTGAACTAGATCCCTTGCAACTGCACAGGTCTTGCCCTTCCTTCATCTGCTGCCTTGTGCCAGATGTGTGGTCCTCAGAAAGCCTTCAAGATTACTTCACAGAACAGTCAGTCAAATTGTGTAAGAGACTGGGAAGGCTGGGCAAGGAAACAGTGTGGATCGTTTCGTAGCTTAACGCTGGTGTGCCCTGGAAGCCGCGTTGGAGGGCTGTTCAGAGGTGAGGCTTTGGGAGAGGACTGGATCCTGAGGGCTCTGACCTCCTGAGTGCTTGATCTGTATGGCTTCAAAACATTGGGGCTGTTGGGAGGCAGAGGGAACTTGAGAAGGTGGGGCCTCATTGGAGAAAGCGGGGCCCTTGGGGGTGTGTCTATGAGGGGATATTTTGTCCTCTGCTTCCTGGCTTCTGTGAGGTGAGCAACCTTCCTCCTCCCCTTCCTCCTCCGTATGGTTCCTGCTAGGATGTTTTCCTGTTTCACCACAGGCCTCGCCCCAATGGAGCCAAGCAACCACAAACCAAAATTTGGAGCCCAAAGGAATCTTTCTTCCTTCAAGTGTATTTACTGGATATCTTGTCATAGTAACAGAAATCTGACTAGCACAGATGGGCATTCAGCCTGTCTCTGTTAAGGTGACCAAGCAAATTTTCCCCATATCCCAACTCTTCCTAAATTATGCCATGTGTGCATTCGTTTTTAAAGTTGGTATCAGTAATGGTAGCTAACATAGTAAGTGTTTATTCTGTGTTAGGCATTATGACAATCACTGACTGTACTTTATTTTACTAAACCTTTACAATGATTTTCAATAATTTCACAAAATAGACACACCTTTTGTCTGCATTTTGCACTCTGAGGCAAGTAGAAATACGGAACAGGGCAAAGGAAGATAGAGGGGGTTGGTCCTGGTTCAGATCTAGAAATTGGTCCCTTTGACGCCTGTGCTACTGAACATCACCACTCTAATTAGCTTTGGCCCCACTTGCTAGGACTGCCACCTTTGCAACGCTCAGCACGGAGGCCCCTCATTTCCCTTACTTATCTCCCTGCTATTTACCTGTAGCTCTTCTCCAGCTCCAGCCTAGAGACCAGGCTGACCTCCAGATAATCACTCCACTTTCCATCTGTGGGGTTCATCTTTATTTCTTCACCAGCCTTGACATCCACAGCTTGCCACCATCTGCTGACCTGCTGGCTGTGGCCATCCCTGTACTGTAGTATGTAGCAGCTGGCCATCACTTCTTCAGGGAGCTGTGTCTGCAGCATAAAGACAGCAGCCGTGCCCATGCTCCTGGTAGGGTCAGCTCCATGGCCCAGAGTCTCTGCTTTCCTCTTGACTTGGTGTGGCTTCTCTCAATGGAGAAATGTGGGTCCTACCGTCAATAGGAACCCCTTTCTCTTTCTGTCAGTGCCTATACCAGAAACCCCCTGCAGACTTTGGAGAGCATGACCCCGCTAGCCTAGATGTTTGTTGTTTGTTTCTTCCTCACCTCACCTCTCTTCCCTTGAAGGCTTTGCCCTCAGGACACCATCTCATGAGGACATCAAAAGAGCAAGGTTAGACACTGTTGCTGGGCTCCAGAGACTCTGGAGTTGAGACGAGAGGCAGAGAGGAAGACTCTTTGGCTCCATCCTACTGAGGAGTATTCCTGGTTCAGAACAAGAGGCGAGTTCTGTATATAGTAGTGTACTAATCTTCCTCTGTCCAGGTGAAATGCTTCAGGAAGGGGATCTAGATGCCCTGGCCCTGGCCCTGGGTTGGCCCTTACTTAGATCATGTCTGTTTGTCGACCATCTTATTTGTATAATGTGAACATCCTTGTCAAAGAGTCCCATGCCCTGCTCCATTCTTTGGAGATGGACCTAGGAACCTGCATTTGAAATAAAATTCTGAATAATTTTTATCTACGTCGAGGCTCAAGCTATGTCTCCTCTACAAAGAATTAAATATCGCTATCACTTCCCATACCCTCCCCATGACTCACCCCGATTTGGAAGGAGCACAGCCTTGTCAATCAGCTATGAGTTTTCTTTGAAGCCCCTTAGAAACTCCTCCTTCCCTAAAGGGCCCAGAGTGGGACAAGCGTGCTTGGCTCAGGAGCAAACAGAAACTTTGTACTAAATCCCCTGAGCAGTGACACCAGTCCCTCCCTCTCTCCCTCCCTCTTCTCCTCCCAGGGGCTGTTGGAGAAGTCAGAGCCATCAGAAAACTGATTAATCTACAAAGAAGGCATCAGGAGACAAAAATGCAGTCTTTTTATAACTTCTAAAACCTGCCTCAGGGACAGCACGGTGAACAGAGATTCCTTTTTCTAAGGGGAATGGTAGCTCCTACTCACGTGGTGATAAGTCAGATCAATTATGGGGCACACAGTTGCTTTCTCTGTGTGGTGCTTCCCAGTCCCCTTCTCTGCCACCAGGGTCTCTGTGACTTCCTATCAGGGCTGCAGAGAGATATTTGCTGTTGGTATTGGTGGAAACTGGTTGCTATTGTTTGAAATAGCGTGGAAAAACCTGACTCAAACCCAAGCTCCTCCCTTCCTGAAGTATTTCCCTCAAGCCAACAAATATTCATTCATTCATTCACTCACTAATTAATTCATTCACTCATCTTTCATTCATGTATATTTACAGGTGTATGTATACATGTATATACACATGTATGTACGCATGTATGGTACACATGTATGTAACTCAGTTGCCATTTCTTAGGTGCTGTCCACTGATGTTTTTTGTTTGTTTGCTTTTTGAGACAGGGTCTCTCATTGGCTTGGACATTGCCAACTAGGCTACTCTAGCTGGCTAGCCAGC
>JAQHUG010000006.1:18314500-18345276 GCA_028555095.1 Dicrostonyx torquatus
TCTGCCTCCCCAACTCTGAGATTACAACTGTATGTTCTCATGTCTTGATTTTAAAACATGGGTTCTAAGGCTCAAATCCAGATTCTCATGCTGGTGAGGCAAGTGCTACCTACAACTCCTCTGCCCATTTATTTGTGTCCAAAATGAGAGGACCCTACTCATCCTCACCTTTCCTGGAGGCTTTGGAGGACCACAGATTCCCATTTTGAGAAGGCCATCGCTATGAACTGTAATGGCAAGGTGGGGGGTAGACCCAAGCAATACCTCAATGTGGTCTTCGGCAGGGGTTCCACCTGCAGCTGACAGAGCACTGGTGGGGCCTCCTGCCCCTGCAGAGATGGCTGAGGGCAGAGTGCCGCCATGCCTATGACATACATCTGCTGACTCCAGCAGAGACTCAGGAATATCTTCATGATTCCACTGGGGGTAGCCCAAGAATCCAGGCATCATTTCCAAGTAGGTGTGGCAGGGGATGATGGCTGGATGTGGATGCTTCTGAGAGAGATGGAGAAAAAGTCCTCTCTCTGGAGCTGGAGCTACAGACTTCGAACTTACCAGTTCAGTTTGTATCAAGCTAAACATTGCTTCTCTACTTCTTGACTTTTGGGGCACACTGGGGTTGTGTTTGGAGCTAGGCAGGCTATCCAGGCTCTGGCCTCCACTCAGCCTGTTCTCATTTGGGTCCTCCTCATCAGCCCTTCCTGTCTTTGGTTCAGGGTGTACGAGCTGGGAATGACCAAGCTCTTTGGTTAACTGTGTTGAGGTAGCAAGGCTGACCCTGGCATAGAGCATTTTACCCGTCATGCTTGCATTTTTAAGGAGCTCTTTTGGTACAGGAGAATTGTCTGTATTCTGTCAATCATGTTTTAAATAAACGCTGATTGACCAGGCAGGAATTATAGGCAGGAAAACCAGACAGGAAGTAGAGGTGGCACAAGGGGAACAGGGAAGAAGGAAGTTCTTCCTGCACTCCTGCCAGTCGACCAGGATGTGAGCTGCCTCGCTGAGAAAAGGTACCGGCCATGTGCCTGGCATGGCTGGGAACAATGGGTTAATATAAGTTATGGGAGCTGGTAGGAAGACTGAGATAATAGGCCAATCAGTTAATAACCTAATGTAGTCTCTCTGTGTGATTTTCTTTGGGGCTTGTTGGCTGGGCTGCGGGGTACCGGGCGGGACAAAAACCCCAACAAGCAGGACCCTCATGTTACACTCTTTGTTCTCGAGGAAAGGCTGGCTGGCAGGAACTAAGGAGCCCTGAGAGGCCTTCCTGAACTATGAACCTGGAGACTTCACTCTGCCTGCTCCCTCCGAAGCTCTATGGGACAGCGGACCCTGTGCCATTTAAAGCTTGTGTCTTTCTGCCACTTAAAACCTTCCATCAATTTCTCATCAGGGCTGACACAGAAGCTGAACTCATTCCTCGGGGTGACTCCTACCCTGTGCTCACCTCACACCTGTCCAGCCCTTTCTCCCTAACATTGGTCATCTCTCTGTTAGTCAGAAGGAGTGGCAAGACCTGTTTACTGTCTGCTGCTCCCAAGTTTCTGTGTTTCCCTGGCCTCTCTGTTTGCAGGGCCAGCTCCTTCTTACCCTCAGACCTCTCCTGTACCCTTCCTCCAAAAAGGCTTCCTTGGGGCTTCCCTGACACACTACCTCACCATCCCTGATACACCACTTCACTATCCCTGACACATCACCTCACCATCCCTGACACACCACCTCACCATCCCTGACACACCATCTCACTATCCCTGACACATCACCTCACCATCCCTGACACACCATCTCACTATCCCTGACACACCACCTCACCGATTCCTGACATGCCACCTCATCATCCCTGACACACCACCTCACCATCCCTGACACACCACCTCACCATCCCTGACACACCAGCTCTCTCTCTATCACTGAATCCTTAGTCTGTTCTCCATACAGTGCTCATCATTCTGGAATGTTTCCTTTCTTTTGTTCCCCCATCTCTTCTCCTGTAGAGTAGAAAACAAGTTTCTTCTCATTCTGCAGTTCCTGCTTGGCGCAGTGCCTAGCCCTAGAAGGGACTGTGCAAGAAGACTTGCTGGGTTGTTGGTTTGTTTTGTTTGAGACAGGTCTAGGCTGGCCTCAGACTCTTGGTGATCCCTTTGCCTTAGCCTAGGATTATATGCGCAGCTCCCTTGCTGGCACTAAATAAGCTTCTTTTAGGGATGGGGAGATGGCTCAGCTGGTAAAGTCCTTGCCACACAAGCACGAGGACCTGTTGCTGGTCTCTGGAACTAACATATTTAAAAATAAGGCATGGTGCTCCGTGCTTATGGGGAAGAAAGAGGAAGACCTCTGGGATGTAACTAGCTGGCCAGCTTAGCTGGGTGAGCAAGCTCCAGAACCGTGGGGAATCCTGTCTCAAAACCCAACGTGGATGGCACATAGACAGACCGACCGACAGACAGACAGACAGACAGACACACACACACATGCATGCACTCGCACACACACACACCCATACCTACACATACCTACACCTACCTCTTCCTTGTCTCAGGACTACCTCACCCCATGGCCTTGCAGAATGTTTTTCATTTTCTGGGCTTCATAAAAGTCAGGTGCCGTCACCAGGTAACTTGTGTAGATGATTCTGTCCCAGCTTGCTCCTCTTTAGAGGGAAGCCAGACTTCTCTCAGCCATGTAGCTGGAAGGCTTCTCTGAGGCAGGGCACAGATGCTGGGCCATGCCTCCATGGGCCTGGAGGGCACTTCTAGAAAGAAGCCGGCGGAAGGGACTAGCCTTTGAATACTAAGCAGGATCTGAGCTTCCCCTTGAGCTCCTCCAGGCCTGATATTCAGGGGCTGCAGTTGGCAGATAGAGGGAACCTTGATCGCGGCTGAGTTAAATGCAGCTGGGATTTGCAGTGGTATAAAGGGTGCCACGGTAATAGGGCTTCTTTTTCTGAACCACAAATTGGAGACTCTGATGTGTGGTGGGTGCCTACATCGATAACCCAGGGCTCCCAACTGGAGACCAGCGAGAGCGTGACAGACAGAGGTTGGCACGAGGACCTCATGACGGCCTTCACTCTGCTAGGGGTGCTGGGCTGAAGGGCAAGGGGATCTAGTTGGTGACACGGCATCCAGGCTAGTGTCTGCCAGGACACGTCATACACCCCACACCCTCTCTGGAGGCCTGAACAGGAGCAGTGGTGACAGATGAGCATTTGAATGTGTTCTACTAAGCATCTTCTCTCCTCTTCCCTTCACAGAAGGATGCCACAGAAAGACAGGATGACCCTGGGCTAGTGAGCACTCAAGCCCATCCCTGCGAGCACTCTGGTGTAACAGGAGGAGTGGGCTGCTTGTTCTTCCCAGCCGCCCTGACTAGCTTACACCTGAAATAACCACACAGAAATTGTATTAATTAAATTACTGCTCGGCCCATTAGCTCTAGCCTCTTATTGGCTCTCACATCTTGATTTTAACTCATTTCTGTTAATCTGCGTATTGCCATGTGACTGTGGCTTACCAGCAAGAGTCTAACTAGCGTCTGACTGAGGCAGGAGATCCATGGCGTCTGCCACTCTGCCCTTCTTCCCAGCATTCAGTTCTGTCTACTCCGCCTACCTAAGTTCTGTCCTATCAACTAGGCCAAGGCAGTTTCTTTATTCATTATCCAATGAAAGTGACACACAAACAGAAGGAACTCCTCCACCACTCTGGCATTTTTAAAGAAAAAAAAAAAAGCATAAGGACACTACACAGCCCTGAGCCCTCACCTGCTTGAAGATGGGATATGGACAGAGGTCCATCCCATTCCTGCCTCCAGGTTCTCTCTAGCCCAGGTATCAGGTGTCTAACACTATGACAGAGAGACAGAGACTCTGCTCACATTGTCACAACCATCTTTCTGTAGTGGCATTTCACTTATATTTTAATAAATAAAACTTGCCTAAGGACCAGAAAAGTAAAACAGCCACACTGGCCAGCCTTATGGACCAGGCAACAATGGCACACACCTTTAATCCCAGGAGCCACATTAGCTTGCCACAGAAACCAGGCAGTAGGGGTGCATGCCCTTAATCCCATAACTAGAGAGAATTATAAAACAGGAGGAGACAGCTCTCAGACATAGTCTCATTCTGAGATTCCTGGAGGCAGGGTCGCCATTTCGGACTGAGGTGGAAGTAAGAGCTGGCTACTTGGCTTTTCAGATCTTCAGGTTGACCCCCATTTTCTCTCTCTGAGTTTCTATCATACTCCAAACTTCAAAGTAGTAGGGACTGGGATGAACTTCATTTTCAGGAGTGAAATCAAAGTCTGGGTGGGGGAGGTAGCTTAGCAGATGTGCCCATCCAACACCCATGAGGCCCCGTGTTCCTTCCTTCACAGGTACCACATTAACTGGGCAAGGTGGCACATGCCCGTAGTCTCAGCACTTGGGTGGTGAAGTTAAAAGTATCAGAAATTTTAATTGATCCTTAGCTATCGAGAAAATTGAAGGGTGGCTTGTGTTATGTGGATCCCTGTCTCAAAAAGGGAAACCAAAACCAAAACAATCAAAGTATCCCAACAAGTACAGGTGTGTCTTCCCACAGTGATACACCTGGGCATTGAGTTGCCAGGGAACTCTGCCTCCCTTGCTGCCCTCAATCTCAAGCAGCTACTGTTTGTAGGATCCACTGGGTTGGCAACAGTGATGTGTTGACCACAATGTAGTATCAACCCTCCTGAAGGGCGGGATACATAGCGTCAGGGAGAGCACCATCTTGAGTGTGGTCAGGCATTGTCAGTTCATCCAGCACTTTTGAGAGGGAAACACACAGCCCTGTGGAAGCCCTTGCAATGCAAGTTTCAGTTTATCTGAATCTAATGTCATTTCTGCAGAGAGCAATACACACATTGTCATATAGTTTCCAAACTTTAGCAGTGCAAAGGTTGCCCATGAGTCTCTCTCTTCTCCCCTCCCCTCCACGGCCCTTCCACAGCTGTCTGGGCTTCTCAAAGAATCTCTGTGGGATGGACAGTTCAGGGAACTAGGAGAAAGCGGTGGAGGTTGGGTCCCTGGGGTCAGCCTCCAGCACCGGGTGTGCTGGCACCTTTTATGACCTCCCCAGCATTCCTGCTGTCTTCTTGTCCAGGTTTGGATCACCCCAGCCCTCTCTGAGCCAGCCTTCATTAAAATGCCTTGGCTAGAGCCCCTGAAACCGTGCAGAAGAATATTTATGCCCAACCTGTTAGGTTTTTTTTTTTTAAATGTCAACAATCCAACTTATTTTTTGGCTTTTTCTTTGCTGCATTAGGAGAAATCAATTTCCTTTATAGACAGCAAGGTGACCTTCCCTGAGATGAAATAGGAACATTTCTTTTTTTCTTGCTTGCCATTGTGCTTCTGATAACTAAGCTCTTCTTACCCCAAAGCAAGAAGGAAAATCCTGTGTCTGTGCACGTGTGCATGCATGTGTCCCCGTGTGTGTAAACATGTCGAAGGAAGCATTGAAATTGCACTCAGATATCTTAGGAAAGAAAAGAATAAACACTTGGAATAGAAGTACTAAACGTGCTGTAATTGTGGAAAAGATGAGAAAGACAGATAATTAAGTTTTTCAAGTATGTGTGTGTATGTACATACATGCATACATACATATATGCCACCATGTGATCCAATTCAGTTCGTCACACTGGGCAGTAAGACTCTTTACCTGTTAAGCTATCTTGCTGGTTCCTAGACAGGTGATCTTGGGACCAGGAGTTCTACTAAGCCCGGCACATGACTGAAGTAAACAGTCCCTAGGGTTTGGGTAACAGGGAAGGGGCAACAAATATGTGATATAACTTAAGATTCCAGAAAATGGACTGGATCAGGTCACTTACCGTGGACTAAATGTTCAATGGTTAGTTAAGGAGCATGTGCCAGGAGTTGAAAGGTCTGAGCTGATCAACTGAGGTCTAGGCAGTTAGGCATATGTGTTCTGACTTCTCAATTCCGTCTGCCTCACAGTAGATGGAATTAGTTTCAGATGCTACTGTAAAGGCATCAAGGAAGCTTGCAAGTTGGAAGAAGCTCATTACAGGTTGTTTTATTAGATAATTCTTTGCTCATGAGCTATAATTTGCCCATGGTTTAGCTTAAGTAAAAAGCTGCAAAGGTTTTTTGAGTATGGCTGAATAATGAAACACTTGTTTTTTATTTACGTGAAGCCAGGTTTTGATCCCCAAGACCACAAACAAACTCCTCAACCAGCCAACCAACTGATCAGCCAGCCAACCGTACAAGCCTGTTTTGCCCTGAGTCTTAAGCGTCCCTCAATAGCTGTATGCTAAAGGATCGGTCACCAGACTGTGGTGCTACTGGGGTGTGATGGGAGTTGGAGTCTAGTGGAGGGAAGTTAATCACAGGAGTATGCTCTTGGAGGGGACACGGGGGTCCTGGTCCTTTCTGTTTTTATTTGCTTCCAATCTATCTTGAGGTGAATAGCTGGCTCCCATTTTTACGCCCCACTATGATGTTCTGCCTCACAACAGCCTCCAGAGGAGCAGTGACCAGCCATTAACTGAAGTAAGCCTTTCTTTGTGTGTATGTGTGTGTGTGTGTGTGTGTGTGCATGCGTATATGTGTGCATGGGGACAGGTGTGTGTGCTGATGCCTTCCTTGTGTGTGTGTGTGTGCGCATGTTCATATGTAAATGGGGACAGGTGTGTGTGCTGATGTCTTCCTCATGTGTGTGTGTGTGTGTGTGTGCATGTTCATATGTATATGGGGACAGGTGTGTGTGCTGATGCTTTCCTCCTGTGTGTGTGTGTGTGTGTGTGCATGGGGACAGGTGTGTGTGCTGATATCTTTCTCATGTGTGTGCATGTTCATATGTATATGGGGACAGGTGTGTGTGCTGATGCTTTCTTCCTGTGTGTGTGTGTGTGTGCATGAGTGCGTGCACGCATATATGTGTGCATGGGGACAGGTGTGTATGCTGATGCTTTCCTCGTGTGTGTGTGTGTGTGTGTGTGTGTGTGTAGACTAGAGGACGTCAGATGTTTCTGAGGTACTGCTTACTTTTTTTTTCTACTGTTTTTTAAAATCAGGATCCCTCTCCTCGAACTCCTCAAGTGGCTTAGGCTAGCTGGCCAGTGAGCCCCAGGTATCTGACTATCTCAGTCTTTCAGTGGGAATGTAAACATGCACCACTGACATTTGTTTGTTTTTATTTTCCCTGCATTTAGGAGATTGAACTCAGGTCTCCTGCCTTCAGGTTCCCTGTACCTCATGACTAAGGTATTTCTTTTCTCTGCCTTTTACCATTAACCGTTTCTTTAATTGATGAAAAATGATTGAACCGAGCTTGTTAGGACTCTAGGTTCTGACCTTAAAAACCCAAGGTGCTCAATAGGAGAAGAAGCAGCTAAATGTGGGGGGTGCGTGGTTGTGGGCAAGGCTGCAGCTCCTTTGAGAAACTTCAAGGTCTATGTGGCTGGGAAGCAGGAAATGGGCAGAAGCTGAGGAAGAAGGGCATGGATTCAAGTTACTCCAATGGACCTGTGCTAGGAAAGAGGTCATATCAACCTTCAAGGACACAGGACAAAGAAGACCATAAACATACATCCACAACCTGTGCTAGGAAAGAGGTTATATCAACCTTCAAGGACACAGGACAGAGAAGACCATAAACACACATTCACCAAAAGCACATTACTTGGGAACTGTGTAGACTGGCTGCAGGAAGTGGGGGGCTCTTTTCCAGAGGTTACAGATGTTATTACCTTCTATCATTCTTAGGTTTAGAGCTGATGGAAACAAAAGGCCCATGCAGGCTAATGATATCTCCCCGTAATTTCCCAACAGTCACAAGAATGTTAGATCATGTTCAGAGGTTGAAAGTAAGTGGCTGTTTGTTGACAGAGGTTCCTGTCCTGTCTGATCCTGTAGCCGTTTAGTCCTAAAGAAACACACAGAGGCCGACATTAATTATAAAATTGTTGGCTTATTATCTCAGGCTTCTTATTAATTAACTCTTACATCTTAAACCATAATTCTTGTCTGTGTTAGCCACGTGACTTGGTACCTTTTATCAGCGAGGCATTCTCATCTTGCTTCCTCTGTGTCTGGGTGACGACTGCAGACTGAGCCTTTTCTCTTCCTAGAATTCTCCTGTTCTGGTTGCCCTACCTATACTTCTTCCTGCCTGGCTACTGGCCAATCAGTGTTTTATTAAACCAATAAAACTGACAAATTTTTACAGGGTACAAGACCGTTGTCCCACAGCAGCTGTGACTCTCAAGTCATCCATAACTTTACATTTCTCCAAACTTACACTGTTCTGCCAGCCAAGGTCAAAAAGCGTGCAGGGTCCTTTACACAGGTGAGAGGTTCAACCGTATAGTCTCAGTGCTAGATCTTCTAAGGCAGGTTACATCAACCATTACAAAAAGCACCAACTCCTCACTTGGACCCATAGATGACTCAAAGCAGAGTGAAGTCTGGCATCTCTACTTTCATGTTATTTCTCTCCTTTAGACATCTGACTGTCTGCTTTTACAGTTCTGTTCAGATCCCCCCAAGACACCTAAATCTGAGTTGCCTTGGATTCCAGGATCAATGGTGCTGATTGGAAACCTTTTTGACAAGGACTGAAACTACTCCCAAGCACTGGTGAGCTGACAGGTCATCCCTAAATAGGGGCTGTTATCTATGTTAGTGAGGCTGTCCCCCAAAACTGTCACAGGCTTGTTGGAATCAGATTGCCCCTCTCAGCACTCTAGAGATGGACTTGGGGGTCACATAAGCATATTTTCTCAGTCTGGTGACGCTGGGAGTTCTCAGGAAGGGTTTTTGACTTGGTATCAATATGTTCATGAGCTCCTTTAGTTCTCAATGCCTTATAGGGTGGTACCCTTTCGGATAGTCTGTTTTGTGAGTGGGACCAGACAGATAGTACTGTCTACATGTCTACCTAGATGCAAAGTCATCCCCTATCCTCAAAATGTCCTAAAAAACCTGACAAAATGGAGTTTCTCAGTCAAGCCATGGTTTGAGAAAACACAATTTTACACAATGTGGGATAACTTCGTTCAGGATTTTAACAGTTACTACAATGCCTGACGGTACTAAGTCCCATCTCTTGGTTGGTCATATGAAATCAGTAAAGTAATTGGTAGGGCTTTAGGACATGTATTCTAGACCCAGTCTTCCTGACCGTCATGACTCGGTTTCTTCATAGGAAAGTAGACTAATAATGATTTTATTGTGCGGTGTGCAGGGAGCCAATTTGTGGCTGCCATTACAAGATGGCACCGGGTCCCTGCAGCGCCAAAGAAAAACAAGTCGGTACTAGGCAAGGCTCTAGGCGGAGCCTCTCACATGTGCAGTGACACATGGTGATCATAGCCAATCCCGTGGCTGGGGCATTGCAAGATAAGCAAGCAGCCAATCCAGGCATGACCCGTGTCCATATTCCCTATATAAACAGCTGCCGTTTAGTCCTTGTTCTCTTCGCTTCCTGCTCTCCCCTCAATCAAGAGACTCCAATAAAGGCGTGATACGAGAAGAATCCTCGACTGGTGGTCGTTCTTCCCTGCTGATCAGGGGGTTCGCTGCAGCGGTGGGCAAAATAAAGTGAACTGGCATAGAGACAGCTCTTTGAACCATGCGTGGCCCTGAAGCAGTACCATGGGTTTGCTTTTCTATTCATGGCTGTCTGATCTCCACATCCTGTGTTATCTGTCGGGGGAAGGAGGCCTAATGGGATTTGGAGCTGGAAGCAGGATGCCACCGTTACTAATTGATTGTGTGGCTCGGCCATTTACCCTCTCCAAGCTTTAGTTTTCCTCCTGAAAATGCAGATGATAATCGCTCCCACTGAACGTTCTTGTGGAGATGAAACGAAATGATGCAAGCAGAAGCACTTTTGAAATTTCAAATTGTTGAAGACCAGTCGCTGGATTAATATTCCCTCCCAGACATCTCATAAAGAGGGCGAGGGATAGCTCTCTCTGCCTCACAGAGGAGCTCAGGGCAAAGGGACTCAGTGGCTCACCCCAATTCCCCTGGGTGTCCGGGGTCGAGTCTAGCCTGGGATGCTGTCTCTGCTCTCAGCAACTTCATCAAACTACCAGGTCAAAAGCCCTCTCCTGTTGTGCTGGCTTTGAAGCCACATAAATCAAAGCAAAATCCTCCTCCTGCCAGCTTGCTGGGTTCTAATTGCCTCTTACTTCAGAAATGGGAATAATTAAACCAGGAGCTTGATTTTTATAGACCTCAGGTCAGGCCCAGCATTCTGCATCCTTGGTCAATTTCCCCACCACTTCTTAGCTAATCTTGGAAACAGGAAACTGTCCTGGAGTGGCTCATTTGCATTAAGACCGCTGTAATTTGTAAGTAAATGGCATTGCTTTTAAGCCCCAAGGAACATCCTGAGTTGAGAGAAGACCATCTTCCATTCTACAAATAACTGTAAGCCCCCCAGGAGGAGCCCGGCTCCACCCCTCTTCAGATATGACCATAAAAGGTTTCTCTAGTCAACAGCAGCTCTCCTTGCCTGTACGGGGAAGTATTGGAGGAAGAAATTTCATCTGGTGGACAGTGGCGGTAGCTGGTGAGTTCCACCCCATCCTGGCTGCTAGGAAGTTCACTAGTTTGGAAGGAAGGCAAAGCTATCGTGTGTAGCAGAAGCCAGACAAGCTGCAAAGGTCTTCATGACCTGCAGCCTGCACCCACTTGATATGAGCACGCTAGGCCAGAAGCACAGAGGAGCAAGTCTGCTTCTTGTCATTGTGTCAGAAGCTATTGAATAATGATCAATTCACAAGGCTTAACTGTTTCAATGACAGCAAAATGTCACACACACACACACACACACACACACACACACACACAAAATCTACCTGTTCTGATAGCCTGTCCAAGGCAAACACAAGTTCTCTATTCTAATCTTAATTACTGATATTAATTCTCATACCACACAGCACACGGTAAGCATATGTGTATATGGATTATAGGATGAATACAAGTTAAAGCGGCTCCTGCAGAGAGATCAAGAGGTTTCAGTGTGGGCTGTGAAGAAGTCCTATTGATAAGGTAAACATCCAGACCAGTAGGGAGCAGACTGCTGGGGGGACTCCTGGTGGAGTTGCTGGAGACAGGTCTGAGGGCAAAGTGGCATCCTCTGAGAGATGAAAGGCCAAACCAAGCCTAGGGCAGGAGATGGGTCAGGAGCAAGAGATGGTGGTTTAGATCCAGACAGGTGAGCAGTGGACAGGCAGGCGGCTGAATAGTCTGCACCTCAGCTGGGGACAGAAGCAAGTTGGTCCTCACATACACACACCAGATGTGATAATATTCTGGTATGGGCCATGCTATCACAGTGTTAGGTGTCCTTCACTTTATGGGAACCGGTCCAGGGACTTCAACCCTTTCCTCAAGTCTGATGTGTCTGATAAGTTCTTGGACCTCATTTTCTTGATATGATTTTAATACACCCGTGTACCTCTACAGTTTCAGTTCCCCACAATAGACATATAGGATGGCTTCCTTTCTAGTCTCATGAATTAGTCATTTATTACTCGGTGCTGGATTTATTACTCTCTGCGTGGGGCGGATGGTGCGGTTTGTGGATCTACTCACAGGATGTATTTGCTTTTCTCCCTCAGAATGGAATCAAAAGCTACTTGTGGAATGGAGTCTCCTAGGCTAGACACAGACGAAGAGACCATTGTTTTGTCCAGTATGGGGATAACTTAGAGTAGGGTACAACCTGATTTCAATGGAACAGAAAGATGTGGAGAGAAGATGTAGGCTCAGCTACACCTCGAAGGTTGATACGACCTCTGCACCGGGACATCTCCACTGTTCCTCACTCCACCCTCATCCCACAGTCTGGCTCCTGCTTTCTGCTCACATCCTATATTACTGGATAGGTAGGTAGTCAGGTATCGGTATCAGCGGGTTTGAAGATCACTGGGCTAGAGCCCTCCCTCATCCGGCAGCTTATCTACTGGGAACTGGAACAATAAGAACTCTGACTGCTGGTCAAAGAATGGGCTCTGAGTCATTTCTGTGCCTTGGAGGGAGATATGACATTCTTACCCAAAGATCTTAAGATTACTCTCCAGCCAGGGGCTTTCTAGGAAAGAACAAAGACGTAATATTGTCGGAGTTAATCCACATGGGACTGTCAGTCATCCAAGCAGAACACTGTCTGTTCCAGAAACTTTAAGAAATAGCATAAGGTCTACCCAAGCATGTAGAATGACCCAATGACCCTTTTGACCATTGTCCACTCTCTTCCATTGATGATGTCCCAGGTGGCTCTGTAATGAACTGTGTTTTCTACAGCACAGTCTGGTGTCTCATTTGACCTCTTTTGGCAGAGATCACAGGGATCAAGGAGACCCGAGGAAGGCAGAAACCCTGCTAAAAATATCATTTGAAGTAGCAACTTGCTTCCTCTAGGTGTCTTCTAGAGCTCTGCAATCTAAGAGAGCTGACTCATTGCATTACCAACCCCCCCTCTCTTCTAACACTTATTTGCTGTGCTCTCCCTACTTCTGCTCTTCACCGAATGAATGCTAAGGATAGATGACTGGATAGAAGGTTACAACTTGGGATGGGTTGAGATATAAACTCAGGCGCTGTCACACTGTGTGACGGTAGGAAGGCCAGTAAACTCTCTGAATCTCACATTTGTTGTCTGTAAGATGTCAGTGCTCTGCTCTGAAGGTCTGTAGCCCCTGCTCCCCAAAACACACGGGAGTTCGGAGGTTTAAGGAAGTCGTGAGGGTTCTACCTTCCTAAAATAAATGCCGTTTGTAAAAGAGACCTCTTGATCCTTTCCATGGGAGACAGTATGGAGGGACACTCTCGTGCAGGGTCTGTTCTCTCTTTCTACCAATATGTGGGTCCCAGGGATGAAACGCAGGTCTCATCTAAACTGGAGATGCCTTTGCCCACTGAGACATGTCAACACCTTGTGAATGCTTTTATATCCCATCTTGAAAGGGCACATCTATACTCCCTATTGTAGAAAGAAGTCTATGTAGATACACTTTTAACAGCTCAACACATTCTGATAGTGGTTTTCTTGCCGTCTTTCCTTTGTCTTGACATTTCTCCACATATTTCCCATTCTTTCTCTGATAATATAAAAAGCCTAGCTAGAGGTTTTTTGTAATATATAAGAAAGAAACTAGTTTTTTTTTTAAAAAAATAAAGTTCTCTTGTACTATCTTAGTTAGGGTTACTATTGCTATGATGAAACACCATGACCAGAAAGCAAATTGGGGAGGGAAGGGTTTATTTGGCTTACACTTCCATATTGCTGTTCATCATCAAAGGAGGTCGGAACAGGAAATCCAAAATCTCTTTTTTAAAAGTTTGAAATCTCTCAAGTGTGAGCTCCTATTAAAAAATAAAAATTAAGTTAAATGACCTCCTTACTTCAAGAGGGAAGAACCAGGGCACCATCACAAATGGAGCAAAACAAAACCAAATTCCAGCTGCATGAATAACTCAGTGTCCAATGTCTGGATCCATTTATGAACTTCTGGGCTCCTCCGAAGGGCTTGGGTCACTTCCTCCAGCCCTGCCCTCTGGAGCACACACAGCTTGTCTTCTAGGTTCCTGCTGGCTCCACTCCACTGCTGCTGTTCTTGGTGGTCATCCTATAATACTGGCATCTCCAAGATGCTGGTGTCTTCTGCTGCAACTGGACTACACTTATACCAGTAGCCTCTCCTAGGCTTTCTTTATGGTAGTGGCAAGCCTCAACTTCTCTGCACTGACCCTTCAATCTTGGGCCTTCAACTGCTCCTGAGGCTGTAGATTCACCAGTGGCTTCTCCTGGCCTCTCACAGCACCAAGCTTCAGCTGCTCTCTATGACCTCTCGTGCCTTCAAAAACCAGTATCACCTGGGTGACTCTTACACTGTGAAGTTTGACTGCCACTGTGATGTACAACCGTGGCTGCCTCTGCAACACAGATTCTGTGTGCGACTCTTGATGTGATAGTTCCCTCTGTGTGCTGTGATTAACATTAATGAATAAAGAAACTGCCTTGGCCTGTTGATAGGTAGAACTTAGGTAGATGGAAGAACTGGACTGAATGCTGGGAGAAAGAAAGGCAGAGTCAGAGAGACACCATGGATCCACCAGAGACAGATGCTGGGAATTTTACCCAGTAAGCCACTGCCATGTGGCGGTACACAGATTAATAGAAATGGGTTAAATTAATATAAGAGTTAGCCAATAAGAAACTAGAACTAATGGGCCAAGCAGTGATTTAATTAATATAGTTTCTGTGTGGTTATTTCGGGGCCAAGATAGCCGGGTGGCCAGGAGGAAAAAACGGGCCCTCCTTCTACAGACTCTCAGGAAACAATTCCCAAAAGAGTTCACCTCAATGATGCTGGTCACTTCTTAAGTATTAGTTTCTTAACTCTAGCTAACCAACATCAAGTACAGCAAAGGAAAATTTCACTTTAGCAGTTCTAGTAGCTTGTTAATCATAGCTGATTCTTCAGCCCCAATTAACCAAACCATAGACTCCTTATTGAAAGTAGTAAATGGCCCCAGTAGAGTCTTTAAACTTCCCTCTGAAACTTCACAAGCCAGGCCTCTGTCATCTGTATTGTCCTCAACATTCTTATCTCCAATACGCCTACAAAACAGTTAACTGGGCATTGAACACTCAATGGTTTCATTTCATAAAGTTCCATAGTCCTACCCCAAATCCTCCCCAAAACAACATAGTCATGTCTGTCAACAGCAATACCCCACACCTGGTACCAACTTGTCTTTACTTATGGTTTCTACTGCTAGAAAGAAATACCATGACCAAACTGCAATTTGGGGAGGAAAGGGTTTATTTGACTTAAACTTCCCTGTCGCTGTTGAAGGACATCCGGACAGGAAGTGGCACCATGTGCAACTGACTGGGCCCTCCCCCATAGACCATGAATTAAGGCACTGTTTTACAGGCTTGCCTACAGCTGGATCATAAGAAGCATTTTCTCAACTGAGGCTCCCTCTTCCCTGATGACTCTAGCTTGTGCCAAGTGAACACAAGACCACCCAGAACATGTAGCCTGTAATGAATAATACTTTTAGTTCCACATCAGATGTACGTTCTCCTCTCTTATTAAACTTCCTTCCTTTCTTAGTTCTTTTTGTGGGTTCAGGTGCTGAATAGAAGAGCCTGGGGCCAATCCCCCCATTGTTATTTCATGAGCTTGTGGAAAGAATTTTTCTATTATTTGGACCTTAAGTCAATGATAAGGAGTGAGACTTCCTCCTTTCGCTTATATTGCATGTGTCACCACTAAACATTGCCGCCCGGTTTCTCTCTTCTCTCAAATAACCAGGTTATCCATTATTGGAAGAAAAAAACCCATGCATTCCCAAGTCCGTCCTCCCCCCCCAGGTTAGAGAGCTTCTGTGACAGAACAGGGAAAGGAGGAATGAGAAGGATGAAAAGATTTGTTTATCTGGAATATTAAGAATAATCACTGCTTTTCTCTGGGAAAGGCTGTCTCTCTCTACCCCCTAGACTGGATGACATGCCTTGCCCAGTGGCTTGGGAGCAGCAGGTATGAACCCTGTGTCTCTTATCATGGCACCCTGGGCTACTGCGGCAAGAACAGCTCACTGGGTTGTGGTGTGAATTCTAGTTGGCCTAGATAATAATAAAAACCTGGAGTCTTAAGATTTTAGGTGGTAAGAGCTGAAAGACCAGAGAAACAGAGAAGCCAGCCACTAGTTCTTACCATTGTGCCCGGATGACGACCCCCAGAGAGACCACCAGAAACCAGAGAAGCCCAGACTGCAGTGAAAAAGGTTTATTGTTAGCGTAATACGAACTAGTTCAGCATCCATCTCCAATACCCGGTCTCAGCGAGGTAGAGAGGAGCTAAAAGTTCCTTCGTGGGGTTAGATTTTAAAGGCAAAAGAAGCACAAGCAGCCTTCCAGGGCTGTTAGAGGGGTTTGGCATGGGTGTAACTTTTTGAAGGTCTTTGCTTTTTTCCATCCTGAGGTGTCAGTTTGGTTTTGTCTCTAAAGCAAGGTCACACTGTCCCTGAGTCAGGACATCCTTATCAAGGCCTGACTCTGGGCTTTGTACCTCCCCCCAACTCGGGGTGGGGGGGCACTATCATTTCTGGGAACAAGCTTGTCTGGGTTTCTAATTTTAAAACATTCTGCTAGGAAATTCCTTCTCACCCCTTTGAGAATAAGGGGTAAGGGTCCCACACTTACCTCTATGAAATACTCATACTGAATGGGGCATCCCATCTCTACAAGTCCTCAGACTGCATCTGAGCTTCTGTCTCCTTCCCCTTACATTCCTCTCTCCACCCAGCCATATCACTCCTGTCTCCTCCTCCCTAGTGCTGGGATTAAAGACCTGTGATCCCAAGTTCTGGGATCTCCTTTGTGTGAGCTCTGTCTCTCTTTTAGACTGATTCAATCTTGTGTAGCCCAGGGTGTCCTTGAATTCACAGCAATCCACCTGCCTCTGTCTCCCTAGTGCTGGGATTAAAAGGTGTGTGCCACCCCTGCCTGGTCTCTTTGGTTAAGTAATGTGGTTAGCTCCACCCTCTGATCTTCAGGCAAGCTTTATTTGTTAGAGTACAAACAAGACATTACCACACTGGGTGGCATTCAAACACCAGTACTTGAAGCTGAGAAGTCAAAGTCCAAGAGGGGAGTGCAGTCAGAGTTCCCATCTGCACAGACAGCACCTTGCTGCTATGTCCTCGTGTGGAGGAAGGACTGAGGGTCCTCTAAGCCCCTTATTCATAGTGATGTAATCACCTCCACAAAATCCTCCCGGGAAAGGCATGGTGCAGGTGTGTGAGGCAGCTGGCCACACTGCATCCACGTTCAGGAGCAGAGAGATGAATGTGGGTGCTTGGCTCCTTTTCCTTTGTATTCGATGGGACCACAGCCTATAGGCTAGAGGCACACATTTAGGGTTGGTCTCTCCACCTCAATCCGATCTAGAAAATCCCTCAAAGATGTGCCCAGAGATTTGTCATCTATGTGAGTCTAGGTCCTGTTAAGTTGCCAATATCCACCAACTATGGTGAAATTAACCCAACTATGGTTAATTTAACTATGGTTAACCGTCCCTGCTCCCTTTCCATTATCATATCCCCTTCTCGTCCCACCCCCAGCTCCATCCCATAGCAGAAAAGGCTCTACAAATACTAGGGAGCATCCCAAGCTTGCAGGGCTAGATGTAGCCATACCTCCTACAAGAACCCAAGTGTCTGCTGCCCCTGGACTTCTGAATGAGAATGCCAACAGCACAGTTCACTCTTAGGATGAAGGACCAGGGTTGGTAACCATTTGCACCACTCAGACATATTTGGTACCATGTGTTGAGGTAGTCGCAGGATCCTGACATCCTGAGCATCCTCTAGAGGTAAGGGCACAGGCGTGGTGCCTGTCTTGATGTGGCTGTACATATTTCTGTCCTTTGGTTAGGGACATCATTCAGATGAGGTCCTGGACATGCTCTGAAGGGAAAAGTACAGGTCTCGTGCCCATTTACTTGTGGTCTCACATATTTGCCCCTTCTGGGTAGAGGCATAACTGATCAAGATTAGGTCCTTCTAAAGTGGGGACCCACTTTATGTAAAGGGCATAGTGAATCATGGTGAACGCTCACTGATGGGGATTGCTATACCTGGCACTGTTCTAAATTCCTCACTAATTCAGAGACCCAGGCTCATTTCTCAAATTAACCAGGTCTCTCAACTCACAGGAGACACAGCAGGGATGGAACCCGGGCAGCTAGATCGTAGAAAAACTGTACACACTGACTCCCATGTCTCCACATGTGTGTGACTGGCCTGTCTCCTAGACACCACATACAGTGCAGCAGTGAAGCGGGTAAAAAGGAAGGAAAACTGAAAAGGTTTTGGTTTCAAGGCAGCTGTCTCTGCCTCTTCATCAGGGAACTTCATCTTTCCATAAGGTCAGAGCCCACTGGAGTCAGAGTCATGAATGCAAAAATCTAGGAAGGCCTGTTATCGTTAAGTCTGTTTTCATTAAGATGATATTCCAGTTTGCTATGGGAGCTTTCTCTCTCTGCCTTCAGCCAATGGCTTTTGAGATACCAGCCCACTGGGGCGTGGTTTCATTTTTAAAAAAGCCGCAGCAGTTCTCCACTCTCTCTCTTGCTTCCGGCTTCAGTGCTGACTGCTAGACTCTGTTTCCTGTTTGCGACATTGATCTGTAAGTTTTATCCCCTCCAATAAAATACCCCTTTTTAATCAGATTGGTGTAAGATTGTCTTGCGTCTTTACCAGTTACTATGGATACCTAACATATTAGTCTAAACTGTATGGAGATAAGGGAATCATTTTCTGTGCTCCTACAATCCACACTCTAAGACTCTCAGCCGGACATCTCCCACATTTCACAAGGTGTGGGGTATCAGCTAGAAAACTCGGTGAATTGGGAGCAGAAGTCATCATCAGAAGTCCCACCCACAGTAAGGGACAGAATCATCTGAAGAACCGCCTACCCACAGTGAGGCATGGAGTCAAAGACCTGTCCATCACAGCAACAGGCAGAGTTATCGGAAGACCCTCCCACTCATGGTATGGGACTGTTGCTGGTTGTGCACTAAGACCCTAGCCAGAGCTGAGGACCAAGATGGGTGTGTCATCACTGCATGTGGCTTGGGGTCCTCATGCTTTTGTCGTAGGAAGGAAGAGAGACAGAGACAGAGAGAGGGAAAAGACAAACCTTTTTGTGAGAGACGTTGACTCTGTAAGGTATTCCGTTTGTGGGGCGGCCTCTTCTCTGTAGGAGAGAAGGTAAATCTAAATCACTACATACTTTCCCATATGGTGCTGGGGATGGCAGCTACTGGGGCTTTGCACACACTGGATGCACACTCAAGCTGCCTCTGAACCTCTAATCTCTAACTTTCCCGCTAGTAAAGCTAGCATCAGACTTGAGTTTCCTTCCCTTGCAGCCCTTCCCCTTGCTCCAGCTCTTTGCCTGGGCACTTGCCCGGAAGCAGCCTCCCTGCCCCTCCCCCTAACCCCTTCACGCTTTGCTTCATCAGACTGTGGCATTAAAGCATTTTAACGGTAAATTCAAAGCAAACTCAGAGATTTTCTTACTCCTCTAGGTATTTCCCATACACGCCTGTTTTTAAACTTGGTTTTTTTTTCCTTGTTGATCTGTCATTTGTTACCGGAGTCTGGCTCACGTAGGGTTTAAGAGGGGCAGAAAGGAAACGAAAAGCCCTGGTTTATTAGTTTGGCTCACATGCTTCCGACGCTGGCGTCGTGTAAAATGCAGCACGCGGATTTGTTTTCATTTCTGTACAGTACTCGGTCAGTGACTGCACTGTGAAACATCATTATTAGAAAGTGGGTTTCATGTGAGATGCTGTGGCCCAACCAAGCATCCTGTCGTGTCCTGTCGATGCTCTGATCACATTCAAGGCGGACCAGGTTAAGTGCTGACACTTGGTAAAATGGATGTATTAAATTTCCGTCTGTGTTTAATGGTATTTTCGAGTTGTGGAGGGTTTATCAGGATGGAAGCCCACTGTAAACCAAGGGCTACCTGTATTTTTCATGCATTACATTGTTCTAGTGTTACTTGTCTTTTGCTAGCCTAGTTCCTGAGGCCTCTGCTGGACAACCTGAGGTGAGTAGAGGACAAGACTTGACCCTCTCATAAAGTTTTCTAGTCTGTTTCACCTCTTACCACCGGCTGTCGCTCATAGCCTTCCTTCTTCCCACGTCCAACTCGGCTGTATTCATCTCCTTGTCGTTATCAGCAAATACCTGAGAAAAACAACTTAGGAAGGGAGGGTTGATTTAACTGCAGTTTGGGGGGCACAGTCATCATCGGAGGGGAGGGGAAGGTGAGAGGGACCCTAGCTGTGGCGACAGGCACCTGAGGTAGCTGCTTGCATTATGTCCACAGCCAGAAAGCTGAGAGAGATGGATGCTGCCATGCTCGGCATTTTAAAGGGTTCAGGATTCCAGCCCAGGCAATTTCCCTCCTCGGTTGAAGCTCCCTGGAAATGCCCTCACAGATACGTTCAAAGGTGCACCTTCCAGAGGACCCTAAATGCCATCAGTGACTGTGAAGACCATTGTCCTCAGTTTCTCATATTGCATCTCTGGTGACAAAGCCTTGTTTTTCATGTTTATGAATTTTCACCCTGGCTTGTTAGATAACATTCCTGAGTGTAGCCACTAAACTGAGCATAACAACGCCTCTTATTCATACAGCTGGAGGTTGGTTTGAACCAACTCTCTTCTTCCTCGGGCTCTTTACAGCACGTGGTCATGACTTTTTAATGTCTCCTCTTCTAGATAATCAGGGATTTCCATCATGTATAGATTGGAGCTTGACTTGCAGGCAGTTTTAAGATGCCTGGTGTGGGTGCTGCATGAGGACCAAGGACTCTTAACTGTTTAGCCATCTTTCCAGCCCCTAGAATGATGTAATTTATATGCCTGTAGAGGTCACTGGCTTCTTTGCAAAACGTTTGCATTATTTTGCACTTGTTTTTCATATAATTGAAGAAATATGACAACTAGATCTACTGTAGGTTCAAGAAATTTTCAAGTCAGAATTTGATTACTGCCCTTCAGAAAATTGCATTTCATTAAGTTTATTTCATCTCTGCATTTCCTTAATTTTTAATCCTCTTTCTTTTTCATAGTTTATACAATTTCCTTTATTAACTCATCTTCCCGTGATGCAGACAAGAGCTGAAGATGTTGAGTTGTCAAAGTATAAGGTGATCATTGCACGAGAGTTTCCCTGGGTGTTTATGACAGCGAGAATCAGTGTGAATAGGTATACATGGCTGTGAATAAGAAGTTATCCCCAAGGGGGGGGGGCATCACTAAACACCAAGGACAAAAGAACTCTTGTTGTCTTTGGAAGAGAGAGCAGGCAGATAAATGGTGTTGAGCAAATCTTTGTCCTTCCTGGCTTGTGTCTGTCTGGAGTGACATTATCTCTCAGCCACTCAGGGAAGCAATGTATCTTTGCCATCATATGACATCGTAAGTCAGGAGGGACCCCTGTCTTCCTGTCTGAAATGGTCCCTTATCTCTCACTCATGCACCTACAGCTTTGTTTCTGGATAGAGGAATCCATGTCATGCTGGAAGAAGCAAGCTTTTCCTGCCTTGACATGCTTGTTCTCCACAAACGAGGAGACGTAGCCAAGCTCAGTGGTGTGGGATCACAGAGTGTCAAAGGGACACCAAGTGGGGAGGGGAGGTGTTCATGCAAGGATGTGTAACAAATGGATTTGATGCAGGATGCTGTGAATATATTTTATTATCATCGATTAATTAAAAAAACTTATTTGGAAGCCCAGTGGTGGTGGTGCATGCCTTTGATCCCAGCACTCGGGAGGCAGAGACAGGTGGTGGATCTCTGTGAGTTCAAGGCTAGCCTGGTCTATAGTTCCAGGTCATCTAGGGCTGTTACACAGAGAAACCCTGTCTCAGAAAACCAAAAAAAATAAAAAATAAAAATAAAAAAAAGCTAATTTGGTCAATAGTCAGGCAGAGTAAAGTCAGGTGGAAAAATCTAAGCAAAGATAGAGGGAAAAAGAAGGCAGAGTCAGGGAGACACCAACAGTCACTGGAGAAGCAAGATGTAAGGTTAACGCCATGGCCACGTGACAACATATAGATCAATAAAAATGGGTTAATTTAAGATGTAAAAGCTAGTTAGTAATAAGCCTGAGCCATTAGCTAAACAATTTGTAATTAATATTAAGTCTCAGAGTGGTTATTGGGGAACTGGTAGGCAGGAGAGAAACCTCTAGTTACATGGGTTGTCCCAGATACCCTAGACTCTATGGAATCATTTCTGTTGCTCTGTCTGTCTGTCTGTCTGTCTGTCTCCTTTCTTCCTCCCTTCTATCCCTCCTTCCTCCCTCCTTCCCTCCACTCCCAGATCTCTCCTGGAGACAGGGTCTCACTATGTAATCCTATCTGACCCAGATCTACTTTGTAGACTGGGTTGGCCTCAAGTTCAAACTCACAAGCAATCCTCCTGCCCCTATCTCCCCAGTGCTGAGATTACAAGTGTTCACCACCACCCAGCTCAGTTACTTCTAACATCACAGGCATGTGGACTGAGCAATGTGTCACCCAGAGATTTCTAAGGAGTCCGAGGTCCCTTGGCTCCATGAAAGCAAACTCAGGCTCTTCTTCCTTTGTTTTGTGTGAGGCCACTGAAAATTTTGTAGCCGTGGTCATGTTTGTGCAACTTTAATTTATATTAGTTAATGAGTGAGACAATCTTGCAGCTCCCAGAGAGATACAGGAATGAGGCATCTAATAATTCATATTACGTGAGATGGTTCTTGCTAGTCTACATCATCCTGGGGAAGTGCCTGGAGGTAAAATTAATTCAGAATTTAAATAAACAAGCTGTTCTCTATTGATACCTTCTCTAAAAAGTAAATCTGTGTGGAATAGATGTTTACAAGATCAGAGCAGAGAGTGCTTGCATTTGGGGAGTCTTCCTGGAGTAGTAGGATCCAAAATGTGCCTTCTACAACCCTGCCGAGCTGCTCCTCTAGGTCAGACTCCCTGGTGCTGAGGGTGGACGAGCTGCACAGGGAAGAGGGATATTGCTGCCCTTACCTGTCTGAGCAGAGGAATCATATCCAAGAGACATGAAACCCCTAATAGAGTTTATCCAGGGGATCTGCAATTTGTTTAAAATTGAATGTGCTGCCTGGGGCGGCAAACAATTTTCTCATCTGATCAAGCACATGGGTATTTGGAGGAGGCAATGATAGCACACCGGGAGAATTAGATGGGGCGACATCAAAGCAACAGGATTTTCTCTTCTGAGATGTTGGTGTGGGGCCAGGACAGTGTTTGGCACTTTTCAGAGTCTATTCCCTCATCTCCTGGGTTCTCGGTGCAGCATTGATTGATATCTGCATTTTGAGTGGATTTTAATGCATAAATTTGGGGCATGGGAACCATAAACATTAGACCATAGCACACAAAGAAACTGAAGCAAATAGGACTTCTTTTTTTTCCTTCTCTCTTTTCCTTTTCTTCTTCTTCCTCCTACTCTTGTTTCCTACTTCTTTCCTTCTTCATCCTTTATTTCTTCTTTTTCAGTTAGAGTCTTACTCTGTAACGCAGGCTTCTTCAAACTCATGCTCTTTCTGCCTCTCACACACTGGGATTACAGGTATGTGCTGCACGTGCTAGGATTACAGGTGTATACTGCACGCATGGGATTACAGATGTGTACTGCACACACTAGGATTACAGGTGTGTGCTGCACGCACTGGGATTACAGATTGTACTGCACATACTAGGATTACAGATGTGTACTACACGCACTGGGATTACAGGCATGTGCTGCATGCACTGGGATTACAGGTGTGTGCTGAAAACATTGGGATCACAGGTGTGCAGCAAACACTGAGATTACAGGTGTGTACTACACACACTGAGATTACAGGTGTGTACTGCACACACTGGGAGTACAGGTGTGTACTGAAAGCATTGGGATTACAGATGTGTACTGCATGCACTGAGATTACAGGTGTGTACTGCACTTACTGGGTTTACAGGTGTGTACTGCATGTATTTTGGATTACAGACGTGTGCTGCAAGCACTGAGATTACAGGTGTGAGCGGCACACACTAGATTACAGGTGTGTACTGCATGTACTTGGATTACAGGCATGTGCTGCATGCACTGGGATTACAGGTGTGAGCTGAAAGCACTGAGATTATAGGTGTGTACTGCATGCACTTGGATTGCAGGTGTGTACTGCATGTACTTGAATTACAGGTGTGTACTGTATGCACTGGGATTACAGGCATGTGCTGCATGCACTGGGATTACAGGTGTGAGCTGCAAGCACTGAGATTACAAGTGTGTACTGCACACACTGGGTTTACAGGTATGTACTGCATGTACTTGGATTACAGGTGTGTGCTGCATGCACTGGGATTACAGGCGTGTGCTGCATGCACTGAGATTACAGGTGTGAGCTGCACACACTGGTTTTGCATGTGCTTGGATTACAGGTGTGTGCTTCATGCACTGGGATCACAGGTGTGTACTTCACACACTAGATCACAGGTGTGTACTGCACACACTGGGATTACAGGTGTTTGAGGTAAAGGGAGGTTTTCACAGTGCATACCATGGAATCTTCAGAAAACCCTGACAGCCACTAGGGCCTCTGTCACCACACAGCATTAGGAGGTGAATTACTGAAACACTGAAGTTTAGCATGTGTTTCTCACTAATACGCTCTCCTAGCTACACCTCCCTAAATGCCACCAGATGTCAAGAGGAGATTCATAATGACACTTAGGTTTGCAAAGGTCCTATTTTGAGACTGCAGTCACCACACGTTACCCACGTAGTGCTGAGCTCATTTAGTTCAGACAAAGAACAAAGAAGAGGTAGAGAGAACTTGCTATTTTCCCCCTGCACCACTGGAGAGGGGTGTGGGTCCATATTGTTTCTGACGCAGCACCTCAATTAGGCCTTCATAGGTAGTACATGCTCCATGAAACAGAGCCGTGCGGTGACGGGGAGAACTCAGCGGCAGGGTTTGAGGTTCGGTTTGATGTTCCCCCACTAGGGATGCACCAGTCACAATAATTACATTGCTGTCTTTTCATAATATGATTTATTTAGATGTTGCTTTATGAATTAATTCCTTCTAATTGCTGCTCCCCTTGCTGTAAATCAAGGTTTCTTGCTTTCCGTAGTATGGCAAACCTGATCCTACGGTGCAGTAATTAGTCCAATTAGGAAGCAAGGCAGATGTGGAAAACCAATTAGTTCCAGGAATATGTCCCTGCCTATGTATCCCAAGCACTGTTCAATTGAAATTTAATAGCAACTTAATAAAACATTGTTTTAGGCACAAACTGTCTCCTCCTTCCAAGCTCCCATTTGTTTGTTTATCAGCTCATTTTGAAGGAATCCGGTGCCAACTTGCTTCATGCTTGGCCAGTCTCTTTCTGTGTGAAGATCGGAGTTATTGTTTTCTCCCTGTGATTGAAATGGAGGGATCTGTGCTTGAAGACAGAAGGGGACACCATTGGTCTGGGGAAAGGATCAAGTTAAATCATTTCTGTTCTTCTTTTCGTAAATGTTCCTATGACTTGATCCAGAGACTTAGACCACGAAGACTTGAATGTTTTATTTTGCGCAAACACTCTTAAATGCATAAAGACATGCACATAAATGGATGCATATCCAGACACACATGTGCATGTACACCCTTACACAAACATGCACACAAGTGGACATACATGCATGCATAATCTGTTTGCTCCCTCTCCAGGAAGTACTATATCCAGGCTCCCAATTTTTGTCTGCCAATCCCACCACATCTTCTCTTGCCCAAGCCTGAGGATGACACCAGGGATATTCCTACCCTTGAGTTTATTTAATTGATAAATTATAATCAGATGGCCGGGCAGTGGTGGCACACGCCTTTAATCCCAGCACTCGGGAGGCAGAGACAGGTGGATTTCTGTGAGTTCGAGACCAGCCTGGTCTACAAGAGCTAGTTCCACGACAGGTTCCAAAGCCACAGAGAAACCCTGTCTCAAAAAACCTAAAAAAAATTATAATCAGATGAACTATTAACTTCATGGTTTCCAAAACTAGCAACTCATGCTAGCAACTTTGAAAGTATTAATCCACAAGTCAACAAAACAAAAAGGGTCAAATGTTTGTGTTGTAAACTGAAAATTACTATGTACGACATCATCCAGTGACATGAGGGTTATCTCAGGCCTTAGGCTGGCTTAGGACCTGTGATGACCATGCATGAGGTGTCCTGTGCCCTTTGATGTAGAGCAAGGAAGCCCCAGGAGTGGGCAAGGGGCTGGCTGGCTGATTAAGCCTGTAGTTCACCTCTCTTGCAGAGCAGGAGGCAGAAGAGCCCCCATTCCATCTTGTCTCAGGGCTACAGATAGCAAGAGTCTGAGACGAAGTTTCCCTTTCTGATGTGGAGGCCTCTCCCAAGGAAGGAAGCTCAAGGTGGCAGTGCTGAAAGCAGCTCCAGGCTCTCTTAACACGCCCCCACCATGTTCTTTGCACAACATCTGGCGACCGTCTTTGGGGAACACATCTCTAGTTCTGGGACGTCTACACATGGGAATTAGTCTTTAAAAATCTATCACCAAACAATTACAGCGACTGAAAGCCCCTCTTCCCCGCTCAGTCTGAGAGGTGAGTTACTGAACTTTTATGTAACTCATTATCATTGCACGGTCACTGCGGCGTTACGCTCCATTTGTTTCTTGGATCATTATGCGGTTGGCTTTCTTCATGTCCTGGAAGCGAGACCTTAATAATAACCAGCAAGGGTAATACAATTAGTGGGAACGTGGTATTACTGAGTTCAGCCAGCCCTTCGGTGTGTGTGCACGTGTGTGCGTGCGTGTGCATGCTGAGAAAGGGGGAGCCATGAGGACGCAACATGCAAGAGATAACTGATGCTCTTTGGGGACTGGCGACCCCCTTCTCACCTGAATCAGCAGGTTCTCTGCTGAGAGAGTCCAGTCAGGGCCTCTCAGATGCAGGCTGCAGTGTGGGGAGCAAAGGACAAGGAAGAAGTGTCACTGTGAGAAAAAGGATTGTCGCAAACCCGCGGTGGGTGTTAGAAGATGGCTGACCCTGTGGCCTGGACGATGAGGCTATTCATCCCAGCTCACAGGATGCGATTATTGCTCTTCTGATTGTATCTGTTCCTCGGGGAACACCGTGACAACGCGGGTTATAAACAACCAGCCACTCGGGGTGGATGATGTGCCAGTCTCCATGAAGGCTAAAGCTGAAATTACACAGAGCAGCTTTCACTGTCCTGAGCTACTCTGTGGTAGACAGACGTTGTGGGGCTGTGGGAAAGACAGTTTGCTGATCAAACCAACAGAATTTTAAGATCAGACTCTCACTGTCAGAAAATTCAATAAAATTGAATTTGAGAAATATTTATTACCAGATCCCCAATAGTTACAGATATTGTTCAAACAAGCATACCTTGTACATGCATGTAGGAATTACTTCAGAATGACTCACAGTTACACTCTACCTGTGCCTAAGCAGGGGTTCTAACTGGAAGACAGAAAGGATAAGGGAAGAACCTTTGTCTGGAATACGTGTGTGAGCTATGTGTTGAAGGCTGGTGGGTTGGGGACAAACACAGACAGCAGGCATGGTGGGCAACAGCGAGGGCAGGGTTCTGAGGCAGTGAGTGGAAAGGTGGGGTCTCCTGTTCCTCTGGTCTCAGCGCAGCAGTGGGCTGTGAAGTTAGTCCAGACCACAGGCACCGTGGGATCTATCCATGGTCTGGTAAATACAGGGCAGCAGCATAAACCCAGTCAGCAGGGTGTGCGCAGGTGGAGGCCAGAGGTCGATGTCAGGTGAAATCAAATTACTAATTAATTTCAGAGACAGGGTCTCTCAGTGCACCTGGATCTCACTGTTTGTCTAGACTCGCTTGCCAGAGATCTCCAGGCTGTCTGTCAGGTAAATTGGGAGGAATGGCTATCTGTGGTGCTGTCAGCATACCAAAGCGCATACTGGCCTCCAAGTTCTCCCAGTATCCCAGGTACCTGTTGCAGAATCCACGCTGCTATCCTATCTCTTAGCTCTTCTCACCTTGACCCCTACCTTAAACGTCTCCGAATCTTCCCTCCCCCAGCTTTTCATTCCTTATAACCCTGATATTTTGGGTATGTGTTCTCTTGGTCCCCTCTCTCTTGGTCTCCTTGGCCTCTTTTTTCCCCGCTCCCCACTTCATGGCCCAGTCCAGTCTGCTGTTCGTGTTCACTCGGTTTCTTTCTCTACTTTGGACTTCTCTAGATACCTCCGCTGTTCTCTCTCTCATATCTACAATTAACTCTCCCCTCAACCATACCTCGGAGTGGTCATGTTGTCCGCTTATAGGACATCCTCCTGTCTCTACCTCCACAGTACTTATCAGTGCTTCCGGGGATCTGAGTTCAGGTCCCCATGCATGTGTGGCAGACACTTTACCTACTTAGCCATCCCCCATGCCCTCGTGGTATGTTTTCATACAGACCACCTTCTTTGCTCTGCCGTCTGGTACGTACTCTGATTGCTCTGGAAGATGAAATGGATCAACCCCTTCCAATAACCTATTTTATCCTGTGCCCCTCATGGCTCTCAATAGATGGGACTATGAGCATATCCTGTGCAGTCTTATCTACAGCAGCAATGCTGAATTATCCCTGAGTCCCAAGACTTGCAAGCTATTGCTGTAAGGTAAATTTTGTAATAATAGAACAGTGTGATTTTTCTCTGTTGCTAATAGGGGAGAGGAGGAAAATAAAAATAGCAGTGATTTAAGTTTCCTTTAGGATCCCCCAGGGAATGGGGTGTCCACGCTTCCCCACTGATCTATTACTGGGAAGAGCGGGAAGCAGGACAAAGGCCGGGGGGGGGGCTCCTTTGCAGCTTTCCCCGGGCTTTCAGTGAGAACTGCCTCTGGGGCATCTGCTTTCCCAAGCAATCAATGCAACCACGCGAGTGAGAAATGAGTAACAGGGACTGCTTAGCATCCATGCTTCCTTGTAATTAATACCACGTGGCTCCGCAGACAACCCGAGCTGTCTGCTGGAGAGATGCTCATTCAGGGAAACCAAGCAACAAACAAACAAGAGGGGGGAAATAAAAGCCTGTGTGCTCATAATTCTTGCAAAATGAAAGACGACAGCGGCTTCTCTCCAAGTTGTCTGTACCCAAGTTACCTCTGGGGGCTTATGTTTATGTTTGATCTTTCTTCTTCTTCTTCTTCTGGAAAATCAGCTTCTATATATTTTTGCAACCGGGAGGTGCACACTCTTAATTGTTCCATTAAAAGAGGTGTTGAGATGTTACTAATTGCCAAATGCAATTAAGTGTGGCAACATGTCACAGGTAAATTAATGAGGAGAAGCCAGGTGCGTGGTGGGGGTGGTGCTCATTGCTCATGAGGTGGAAATAATTGTCACTCTTCTAGGGGGTGGGGGTTCTTGCTTGTCTGACTACGCAGTCGCACGGACCCTACCTTGGGCCCATTTCCACCTTTAAAAAAATCCTTTTTGTCTTTCTTCTTTCCCCACTCCCCTTCCCTTATTGTGTGTGTGTGTGTGCACATGTGTACAAGCACATGTGCCCTAGTGTGCATGTGGAAGTCAGGGAACAAAATGCTGGGGCTGTTCCAGTCCTTCTACCATGTGTCCCAGAGATCAAGCTCGGCTGTTAGGATGGGCAGCAGGCACCTTGAATCTGTCACTCTAGCCCTTCCATTTCAGTTCCTAAGCTTAGACAGTGGCTAGGATTGGTTTCAGCTTCTGCCTCTCTGAGCCTCATAGCAATGTGAAAAGTATTGAGAACTTGAAAAAGGAAAAGAGAATTACTACCTTTGCACAACCCAGAAAGGGAGGATAATATTATGTTTATATATGAAACTGAATGAAACCATATTCTACCTTGTCACCCATCTGATGTCACAGCAGAGGGAGAGCCACCATGCCTGAGTGCCTTGGTGAGATTCTTTTTTTTTTTTTTTTTTTTTTGGTTTTTTGAGACAGGGTTTCTCTGTAGCTTTGGAGCCTGTCCTGGAACTAGCTCTTCTAGACCAGGCTGGTCTCGAACTCACAGAGATCCGCCTGCCTCTGCCTCCCGAGTGCCTGGATTAAAGGCGTGCGTCACCACTGCCCAGCGAGATTCTTTCAAGATGTCAGAAAGCTCAGCTGCGGTGGGGTCTCAGGTCAGCTAAAATCTGCATACCTTCTTTGATTTCCCATTATCCGTCTGCTCTTTTTGCATGCTGTGCTCTGCACAGAATACCATGATTGCCTCTTCCACCTCAGCTAAGCTGGACTGTGAACCTGTGGTGGTTTAATGAGGACATTCACCATCGGCTCTGCCACTTGGATATTTGGTTCCCAGTTGGTGGAGCTGCTTGGGGAGTCTTAGGAGGTGTGGCCTTGCTGGAAGAAGTAGATGGTGGAGGAGGGTTGGCTTTGAGAGTTTAAAGACTCAGGCCATTTTGTGTTGGCTACCTCAGCTTTATGCGTGTGGTTAAATTGTGAACACTCTGATATTCCTGTTTTCAGGTTTGCTGCCTGATGTCTTTCTCTCTGTCCTAATGACTCTTATTTCCTGGGACTGTGAGCCCAAGTATGCTGGATGGTTTTATGTCAACTCAACAAAAGCTAAAGTCATCTGAGAGGAGAAAACCTCAGTTAAGAAAATGCTTCTGTAAGATCCGGTTGTAGATGGGCATTTTTTTTAATTAGAGATTGATGGGGGAGGGCCCAGCCCATTGTAGGTGGGACCACATTTGTGCTGGTGATCCTGGGCTCTATAAGAAATCAGGCCGAGCAAGCCATGAGGAGCAAGCCAGTAAGCAGCAAACCCCCATGGCTTCTGTATCACCTCCAGACTCCCTGTTTGAGTTCCTGTTCTGACTTCCTTTGGGGATGAAGAGTGATATGAAAAGGATAAACCCTCTTCCTCCCCAACTTGCTTTTTGGTCATGGTGTTTCATCACTGCAATAAAAACCCTAACTAAGACACCAGGTAAACTCTTTCTTCTATCAGTGGCCTTGGTCATGGTGTTTTATTGTAGGAGGGTCCATCTTTATTTCTGTGCTTTGATTGGTTAAATAAAGAAGCTGCCTGGGCCATTTGATAGGGCAGGACTTAGATAGGCTGGGAAAAGAGAAGAGGATGCTGGGAAGAAGACTGGGTCAGGGGCCAGTCACCATGAGGCTCCC
>JAQHUG010000006.1:18360729-18400452 GCA_028555095.1 Dicrostonyx torquatus
TATTTATTTTTATTTTATGTGTATGAATATTTTGTGTGTGTGTGTGTGTGCATGCACCCATGTGTGTGCATGCAACATATAAATGCTTGATTCTTGTGGAAGTCAAAAGAGGGCATTGCATCCCCAGGAAATGAAGCTACAGATGGTGTGAGCTGCCACATCGGTGTTGAGAACCAAACTCAGGTCCTCTGCAAGAGTATTAGGTGCTGAGTCATCTCTCTGGCCTCCTGCAAAGCTTCTGTTTTTTTGGGATTTTCGCTTGCTCCCAAAGAAATGGCTGGAAAACTGAATTAGCGCTCACCCTGCAATGACAGTTGTTAATTGTTTTACCCTAGGACACACAGACAGAATGAGAAGCTTTCTAAAAGGGAAGGGGAGATAACGGTTGCAGATGCCAAGGGTGATGGGAATCTTGACTAAATGCATAGTAAATCTAGTGCTGGTGTCAGGTGAACTTTTTTTCTGGGGATGTGGCGAGCTCCTCGACCAGCGAGGAAGAACAATCATGACTCGAGGATTCTTCTCAAATCACGCTTTATTGGAGAGCTTCTTGGTTGAAGGGAGAGCTGGAAGTGAGGGTCCCCGAGCACCAATCCGCAGCTGCTTATATAGGGAGTTTAGACACAGCTCGCGCTCTGACTGGCTGCCAGGGCCCTGCTGACACCACGGCCTCAGGATTGGCCAGGGACACTGCGGTAACTGCGCATGTGGGAAGTGCAGGGCTCATAATTCAGAAAGCATTGCCAAATAAGGAGCTGTTTACCTCTAAGCTGACAGAAAGTCGGCGCCATCTTGTAATGGCGATTCCATGTCACTCCCATGTCGCTCCCTACATGGGGAGATGTGGAAAAAAAGAAGCAGTGTGTCTACCCTAGATAGGGCAACAGTGAATGAAATCCAGAAATGATTCCACCCCGGTGCAGCGTGGTGACCAGTGAGTTTAACTGGGGGTATTTACCTGTCTCTACATTCTTGAGCCCCTAACTCTAGCAACTGTTAAGTATCTATAATTCTTAATGGAAAGTTAATGCACCCAGTTTTGTGTGGTTCTCTGTCCGGCAGATAATCACCAGTGCTGACAGTTCAGGGAGCAGTGGACACATCATGCTGAGAAGATGGTGCTCACAGCAGTTGGCTTCCCAGGGGAGTGTCTCTGGTTACCTGTTCCAGGCAGGAAAGAGGGGTGAGTCCAACTTGTCAAAGGATTTTTGCTTGATACTGAGATGAAAATAATGGGTAGAGTTCTTGAATACATAGACTCACCAGACACTTGCTTGTTGTATTAGGCAGGAGCAGTGGGCTGTATCCCGCCAGGCTCCGGGCCACATGTCCACATGGCTATACCCGGAATACATAAATGACACACAAACTGGATTCATTTAAATTACTGCCTGGCCCATTATCATTAGCTTCTTCTTGGCTAACTCTCACATCTTGTTTCAACCCATTCTTAAATAGTCTGTAAGTCACCACGAGGTAGTGGGCTTACCGGGAAGATTCAGCATGTCTGACCCTGGCGGCTTCATGGTGGCTCTCTCCTTGACCCAGCCTTCTTCCCAGCATACTGTTCTCTTTTCCACGCCTATCTAAGTCCTGCCCTATCAAAAGGCCCAGGCAGCTTTCTTTATTAACCAATGTTAATACAAAATATAGAAGAACCCTCCTACACCACTTGCTGGCTCTTCTGTGTGAGATCAATGTTGGCTTTCTGACATGATTAAATGCTGGAGAAAAATCAGCGTCATATGGGGAAAGATTTATTTTGGTTCATGGTTTCGGAGGCTTTCACTCCATTGTGGTTTGGTTCCATTGTTCCACAGGCTGTAATGAGGAGAACCTCATGGTGAGGAGGGTGTGGTAGGGGAAAGCCACTTACTTACTTTAGAGGGGCTGGGAAATGGATAGCAAGGTCTGGCCTCTGGTTATCCAGCCTTCTGCTATTAGGCCTCACACTGAGAAGTTTTGGTATTTCTTAACAGGCCAGAGGCTGAGGTCCCATCCTGTGCACTGGCTTGATAGGGGACACACTCAACATCCAAACCCAGCATGAGGTGAGGGGATGGAGCGATGGTCCCAGTGTCAACTCTGGAACAGAGAGCTAAGGCCTGACTCCCAGTTCTACTGTTTACAAGCCTTGTATCTGCGGGTCAGTCCCTCACCCTCTGTCACCAGTAAACCTTAAATGTCAATTGCGTCTGCTAATGGCTGGGGGCATTAAATTATGCCATAAGCATGAAGCACGCAGTGTTTGACTCTTCATGAGCCCTTGGCATTATTGTCGTTATTTCTACTTGACAGATAAGGAAATTGGGTCTCAGAGAGGTTAAGTGGCTGGCCTGGAGTCTGGTGGCCAGATCAAATTGGCACCAGATCTAATCTGACCCCTCTTAACCACTGGCACGCTGACTCAGAAGCTCTGGGCTGCTCGCTAGCAAGCGCCGGGTGCAGCCTTTGTGATGTCCACTCCAGTGAGAATGTCTCACCTGCGAATTCCCTTGGCAGGGACCCCTCCCAGATCTTTAGCTTGGTGGGTCCTTTGGGCAGTCATCTACTTTCAACATGAAAACGAAGCAATGTAATTGAACACAGCCAAAATTAAAGTCACTTTCTGCCAAAGGTCTTCTTTGGAGTTGCTTTCCTGCAGGGCGTGCAGGCACCTGCCTATGCTGTTTTCCTCATCTCCAAGGGGACACCGTCATGCAATTCCCCTACTTCACACCAGGTGTCCCACCCTTCCCTGGGAAAGGCAGACTTGGAGGTGTGGGATGTAGGAAGGATAGAGAGCGGAGAGGCGCAGAGGGAGAAGGGGGGTGTATGAAGAGACTTCCAGACGCTGCTTCTTATCTCTAGACAAAAGGACCTGTTCGCCTTGTTCTTCTTTGATGCATAGTCGGATCTCTCCTAGAGAAGTCACCACAATTCAGGAAGCTTCTATTTCTGTTAAGGAATTGGTGTCTGTCTGACCAGTCCCTTTCATCTCCGAGCTGGAGTCTGCAATCTCCAGTCACTGCATTCTTCTTGGGAGCCCTCACAGCTTCCCCTCCCTCCCCAAACTCTCCTTTCAGGCTCTGATTAAAAACAAGACAAGAAGTCCTGGCCCTTCCTGCCCTCAATATTCTTCGAATCAGGGAAGGTCAAAGACCAGTATGTGACAGCGGCACTAACTAGCGTTCCTGCAGACATTAACCTAATTCGTCCTCATTTTTCATGTTAGGATGGCAGAACTACTTCCCCATTCTGAAGCAAGATTGTCACACGCATCTCCTGCAGGCAGCAAAGGGCAAATTTAGACAAGCTGAAAAAACTGTCGTGGCTGGGACATTCGCAGTTCTAAAACTCCTGCTCTTCCCAGGCAGGTGACTCCTACCTGTCCTTGGCCTGCCTGGCTTCCTTCCTTTTAGGAGATCCTGCACACCTTGGAGAGGCAGGAGGAAAGTGCCATGGTCTTTCTCTCAGGTATAACCATCTTGACCACCTATCCTGGGGCTCTCTGGCGCTCCTCTAACCTCGTAGTGGACACTACATGGCTGTGGTCTTGCAAGCTGCCAGGTTGTCCCTCACCGGGAGATCTGCTGAGGGTGTGTGGTGGGTTATCGTCATTGAAGGTCAGCCTCAGAAATGGCAGCATGGGCTGTTTCCCCCACCGATGACCCTAATTCCAGAACACAGTGCTAAAGGAGTCCCCAGCTTCTGCACCCTGCACCTCATTACAGCTTTTAATATTCAGAGACTTTCTGCCAATACACATTTTCATGTGTACTGGGAACTCAGAGCCCAGACACAATGTATTATTGATAGGATCATAATTTACTTCTCTTGGGTTGTATCTACAGTGTATACCATTAGCACAAAATATTAAATTACCAGTGGTTGTATATATTTGTCTACTTGGTTTCGGCTCAGTGATATTTGCTTTTCTCTTCAATAAAAGACTGTGAACACAGAAAGCGGGTAATGTTATTTTTTTTTTGTTGCTGTTGCAAGGGTGTTTTTGATTAAACTATTTCCTCAACACTATGCTTGTGCTAAGCCATACTTTGCAGCCAGGACAGGAAACATAGAAGACAGGGGCTCAAAGGGGAAGATGGATGGGCAGTTCTCGCTAGCTCTCAGCTCATACTTTTCCCCCTACAGGCTACTCCAGCCGAGCACAGGCACTTTAGTTTTTGTATGAGGGACCAGCAATCTGTACTGCCAGAGGGAGGACATGGACCGTTCAGACTTCGTTACCAGATATGCGAAGGCCCAGTCTCCCTGGAGGGGGATTCAGGGTGTGGGACAGAGGCCCTGGGTACAGCCTCAGGCACTAGATTGCAGATTTCTCTTCTGTAATCACCACTAGCCACTTTGGTCCTTGTCCCTCCTGAGCTGGGTTACACAGAAACTCGCAAGCGTGTTTCGTTCTTTGGAAAAGAATTCAGGCTATGGACTTCAAGGGGCTCCACCATAAAGATATATCATATCTGTCTGGTGCTTCCTTCTAGCCTTTGGATTTCTTGCTGAGATCAGAACAGAAGGCGTTTGGCAGTTAGCTAGCTCAATACCCAGACTGCCATGGTCCCCCCAGTCAATCCACTACATAATTTTTATGAGTAAACAGGTTTTTTAAAAATACCCATGACTTGGCCTCCTCACCCCTTCGTGGGACTCAGTATCGTGTCGGTGGTGGGCTGAGTTTGACATTCATAACTAGAAGAGGGTAAGACGTTTAAGATAAATGCTTTTTCCTCTGGTTCAGTACAAGGAACTCATGATTCCCCTGGGGTAGGTGGACTGGGGAGATGAAGAGGCCACTGGGGGCCTTTCAGGGCACAGGGCAAAATGGCCTTTACACTCAATTCCTAAGAGAAAAGACAGCTATGGGCTCTGTCGAGCCTGGCCACACAGGGCATCTTCCTTTCACATAGGGGAAAGCTGGGTTTCCTTTGGTGGGCTTTGTTTAGTGTCTGACCTTTTAACCAGGTGGCTCCTCAAGAAGACCCTTCCGCTGAAGAAAGGGCAATTTCATAGAGAACTTCTCTGGGCAGGTCCTTCATACAAAGTGGACTTCCTTTGGACTTATGTCCCACCCCACCCCCAATCCTATATGTTCTTCCCTGAAGGAGAGGTGCGGAGTTTAAAACAAAAAAAAAAAAAAAAAACAAAAACACAAAATCACAGTCACTCAAGGTACACAGACAATGAAATCAGTGCCGAATCTATTGAAGCAAATCATAAACCCTGACAGCCAGGGTGTCTGTCCCCATCGCATCCCAGATTTCTACCCAGTCTCGTGTTTTAAGCACACGTTCTGGTGCAGAGAGACCCAAGGAAAGGCAATTACACTTGGTGAGTGATTAGAGTCGGATCTGGCAGCTTTATGTGTCAAATATGTTTAAATGCATTAACCTTTACAGAATTTACACTGCGTGCTAAGTTATAGCGCGCGGTGTCAGAGAGATCGGAATCTGCCTTCTCTTAACTCTTATTTACATTTATTTTATTATGATATAAACAGACTTAAATAATCTTAATGGGGATTTCTTCCTCAATTCTGAAGGTCTTGTTGGTACTGTGGGGAGTCTGCGGGCAATAGGGTCTCTGGATATGCCCCAGGGATCCCTATACGATGCCCCAGCTATGTCCCTGGAGTCCCTGGGGGGAGAGAGGGAGTCTGGGAGTCAGGACCTCCTTGAGTTCCTGTCTGAGATTTAACCACAAGGGGAGCAGGCTCAGGAGATTGACAGCACAGGGCCATCAGGAAGGCTCCTCAGCGGACAGGCAACTTCAGAAAACACACATTCCTGAAGCATCAGTTTTAGGGAGAAAGGCCACACAGCTCGCATCGGCAGCGTCTTGTCTGCTGCTGTCAGCCCTCTGCAAGGGGACACACGCGGCAGACGCCTTCGGTGAAGTGATCGCATTTTTTGTGGAATGCCTCTGCTCTGATGCTGTCCTTCGGTTCACCGCTGGCCGCTCCATGCCTCTTGGGCTTCACTCCACTGAAATCTGGTTGGCATAAGACAGACTCCGGTGGAATGAAGGACAAGAGGACCCATGGAATTGTCTGGGGCTGTTTGTCTACCAGGTCTCCTCTTGTAGTGCTGTGTGTGGCCTGGATAAGACCTTCAGGCTCCTGCAACCACACTCCTCGAGGATGGTGAGGACCTGAATATCCAAACCCTTGTTCCTACCGCAGAGCTAGATCAGGGTGGGGGTACAGCTCATGCTGTGGGGTTACCCTCTTTGTCTCCCTAGTTAGGATGCTGTCCTGTTTGATGTGTATACCATACCAGAGCTGGGTATGTTTGGATGTCCAGAGAAGACATGTTCTCTGCCATTACTTACCAAGGGGTAGAATGCAGGGACACAGGCATTCTGGAAAAGCCACTGAGTGAGGGCACGAACAGCCCAGTTAAGGCTTGTGTGCCACTGTGAAATCCATATAAGCTAAGGAGGAGCTGAGGGAGGATAAGGACTCTGCTGGAGCTGGCTCGTTTATGGGTGCGGGTGGATGGTGGAAAGAAGAATTCTTGGTCCTCTTCCCATAGACTTGTCTTGGAAAGCCAGCCTGCGACAGCCACAGGTCTTTCCCCAGATCTGCACAGAATCAGTGAGCCTAGGGTAAGGGTCGGGAGAGGGAGGCGGGCATACAACTGGCTTTCAGAGACTGAGCTCCACCAGGAAGCCATGTAGTACCTGTGGGCTTTCGGTCCCTGCCCAAAAGAAAATGCCCACCAAGCAGGAAATTCACAGGGACTGCACTGGCCTCGTCTTTGCTGTGTTCAGACTTGTCTGCTGCTCAGCATAAGCCTCATAAAAGGCTGGTCTAGGCAGAGACACGCAGACTGGGTGGGGAGGGCTGATCTGCCTTGTTTGGAATACTTTCTTCTGCCTGGGCCTGTTCTGACCTGACAAGAGAGGCTCCACCTCTCAGCCCCCAGGGCGTCAGGCCTCTGAGACAGGCTCTCACTCAAAAGCAGGGCTTTCTAGCTATAGGTAGGGAAGAATCCCATTTTCCTACATCCAAACTAAGTCATCTTCCTCCGGGTACGCACAGGGCTCACTAGAAGGCCGGATGTTGTGTGGTGAGGGCAATAGGTTCCATGAATCTTCTCCTGCCCTGCCTTCTGGTGAATACTTACTTCTCAAGTGTAAGAAGTGAGCTTTGCTTACCGAGACCCCCCCTCAAGCCCCACACCGCCTTTAACCCGCTTCCTAGTCAAAGGGGAGAAAGACACCAGTCTGCTGGCTTTGCCCAAGATAGGCAGGACACCGTGGGAGGTATTCTGGAGATGGAAGGAGTCTTGGCTTCTGCTTGGATTTCAGCTTAGTTCTGAAAGCAAGATGGGACATTGTCAGTTCTCTATCTGGACCCTCCTTACCGGACTCTTAGTTGCCCTTAAGATTCCTCAAGTCCACAATGGGACTCCTCCGCATTTGAGATCCTGACCCGCTCAGTGTAACCCAGGGAAGAAAAGGCTTGGTGACAGGCCTTATGAAGAGGGTGGGGGTGGGGGCACTCAGGAAAGGCTCGTCCTTCCTTCCTCATCTGTCCCTCTGGTCCTGTAGACCTGCAGCTACTGTGAGAAGAGCTGGTCTAGAACCTGGATCCTCAGACCCAATCCACCCTGAGCAACAAGCACCTCGTACCATCTAGTATCCAAGCTCCCCCACTCAGCAGCCCTCTACCAATGTGATCCCTGAATGGCTTCTCTCTTTGCCAGTTGCAGCATTGGGTTATGTCAGAGACCCGACAAGACTCACACTGGGGCTATGGAGTAAGTTTAGCTAGTGACTACTCCTCCAGCTGCCCTCAGGACTGCCCCGGATAGGTCTTTTAAGACCAACTGAGACTTGAGAACCACAGAAAGGAAACAGATCTCGCCTTTACTATGAGGGCTGCATTTAGCACCCTAGGACTAGGCGGCCCAGTCCCACATTCCTCCAGTGAAGCCAATCCCCAGGCAGCTAGACAGAACTGCAGGGCTGCTGCTCAGCTGCCTGGAACCTGCCTCCATTATCTCCAATATTTATGACCCAGCAGCTAAGAAATCCTCAGGAAAACAAAGAAGGAAGTTAATGATTGACTCCCAGTGGAGACCGCCTTCTCCGCTCTACCCTTTTCACCCTAAGATTCCCAGCATCTAAGCACTCTCCCGCCAAGTCCAGAGATTTCAGACTCACCTGTAAGTACCTATGAGGACCTATACCTCCGGACGTCGGGCTCAGCTTTACTTCTGATGCAAAATAAGGCATGGTTTTCTGTCTTAGGAGAGTACCAAGTTGAAAGATCATTGAGAATCCTGAGTTTAAAAAAAAAAAAAAAAGGAAGAATTTTAAGTCTTGGGAAAAGGTCTTTTGCTCTTAAGAATTGAGAGGTGGGGGAAGAAAGAAGCACATACTCTACAGGGGTGCCCATCTCAGCAGCCTGGGCAGAGCAGAAGCTGCTCCTGGAGCAGCGGGCACGTGGTCCTCCCTTCAGTCAAAGACAATAGTAGAGCAGGAGAAAGTGGAGGCGCGGGGGCTGAAGGAAGCTGGGAAGGAAAGGGGGTGGAATGCCAGTAGAGCCTGGCCACAGACAATAAAGGAGAAACTGGTTTTTCCAAGGCAGGGGTGAGGAGGCGGCACCGGCCTCACTATTTATGCACCTCTCAGCCAAGCTTCTAGTTACCTGCTGAGCCCGGCCAATGGAGAGGGAACCCAGCTGCTGGCTCCACCTCCCAGAACCACACCTGGGGCAGGGGCGGGCAGGCTTGCTGAGGCCTTTCTGCACCTAACCTTAACCTCTCATTGTTCTGTAAGCACTAGAAAAGGCAGGCAGGGGTCTCTGCCTGCCCAGAGAGAGCCTGTAGGTTATCTCAGCCTTGGGCTGAAAGCTTTAGCCCCACTCCACTCGCCAGATTAGAGGGAAAGTGCACGTTTAAATCTTTCCTTGGTTCGTGGAGGTCGTGCATGTGTGTGTGCCCACGTGCCTACACCCACGTGGTGGTGAAGGCAGCAGGAATCAAAGTCTTTTTGCATTTTTAGCAGAGCACCCTGCCCCACCCATCCATGTGGTGGTGAAGGGTGAGGTCTGAGGGTCAGAGCTCCTGTGACCTTGTGGCTTGTCCTGGTTTTATAACCCGAGAGGTCTCTCAGTCTGCTGTTGACCTCTGTGCAGTGTGAGAGGGAGTTGGGAAGACGGGAGAAACTGAGGAGGAACTGGGGAAGGGCCTAGCTAATTAATCAAGCTGATCTGTCAGCCATCCTGGGTTCTTCCTCCTGCCTTCTTTCACTTCCCCTCACCTATCCCACCCCTTCTCCCTCTCTGCTTCCTTCTCCTCTCCCTCCCTCACCACCTCTCCTGCTCCCTTCTCCCCGGTTTTCCTGGAGGGCAAGGGTTATGTATGGAAGTCTCTCTAAATGAATCCTAGAAGCCACATGTCTTCAGTTTGTTCTCAAGATAGACCCTTGCCAGGCAAAAGCAGACCTCCTCTCTCAGGAGAGCAAGGGGAAAGCAGAATACAGCGTGCAGAGCAAGTTGGCCCTTCCCTGATCCAGAGCCCCTCACAGAACCTGTTCCAAATCGTCTTTGCCATCTGCTAACCCCAGCCTCTTAACAGCTGGGGAAGAGGCTGACAAGGCGTACAAGGCACACTTCTATAGCCAGTGCTGTCAAGATGCATGTCTACCAGGTCTGCTTGATTTCACAGACCCATGTGAGGGCTCCCAGAATGTGTGTACCTCATTGCCCTTTTTGGCAGTTCCTGCAGATTGTGTATGGGAGGGTCTAAACCCCTTCTCTCTATTCCTTCTCCCCCAGGCCTTTCTTTCCCCTTCTCATTCACTCACTCATGGCCTCATTCCAGAGGTGGGAACTTTGTGTCCTTTGGGTTTATCTTCTAGGCTGTCCCAACTACATACTCCCTTCATGAGCAGCCATAGAGACAGAGCCATACAGTGTGCTGAGGATCCACCAAAGGGAATAGTCAGCTTCCATCTTTGAGGGTTGGGGAAGGATCTGCACCAATAAGGTTCCTTTGAGCTGAGTCTGAGAATGTAGGCAGGAGAGGGTGGGAGCTGTTTGAATTAAACCTCTGAGGTAGGAGACCTCCCAAGGGTCTCTAGAGCCGCTCTGAGGTATGGAGAGGCAGCCATGACACAGAAACCCGTGGAGGAACACAGCCCTTCTGGGTGGGGCCTGTGGGTGTTTTCTGTAGGAGGTGGAGAGTCCCAAGCCTTGAAGCAAGGAATAAATGGCCAGGGCTGTTTCTTAGACTCAGACATAATGTGACTGGCTCCAGAATAAGGGGAGAAAGGGGTAGGAAGGCACAAACCAAACACCAACCCCACTGGTCTCCCGTCTTTCTGGGTGTTATCTCTGACCCCTTAATGTGTTGAGAAAATAAACTAAATCTGCATTTGGCTGGGCTCTCCACTCTTCCTTGCTCTTTTCCTCTGCTTCACCCACTGCAGTCAGAGGGCTGGTTTGTGGACTGCCTGACACTGGTTTGTTCTAGCATCTAGCGGGAGTAGGAAACACCCAGGGGTAATTTTGCTGGAAGCCACCCATCTTCCACTCCTCAGTCTAGCTTTTTGCCCCAGAAGCCCTGAGTGTCTTCCTCCCCTAGTACCAGATCCAGGTCTCTAAGAGGCATTCAGTTCCCAGGCACTTTAGGGCCATGCTAGGTAGGTAGAGAATGGAAAGGAATTTGGGAGAGGGGGATGGAAGATGTCCAGGGCTGCCTCCCATCTCCACTTCAGTGTTTCCATAGCAACAGTGATTCGTTCCCTCTTCTTTACCCAAGTCTTATAGTCTTGTACTTCACTTTCTTTTTCCCATGTGCTTTCTGTCCCTTGGCCCTCATTCTCTTTTTCCTGAACATGCACAAGCCAGAGGTTCTCTACAGTTAGAAATCTTCGGTCCCTGTGTGCCTGGTTCCCGGGAACCCTACTGCATTTCTCTGCTGGTTCTTCCAGTTCCGTGCCTTGCTCGTAGGAGCATCTGTATCAGGCCTTTCTGAATCAGTGAATGCTGCTCAGAAGTCCATCTAATTGTGCCACTTCCCTGGTCTGCTTACACCTGGCATCTTGAAGTTCTGCTAAATCCATGGTAGTCGGTGACCTAAAGGAGTGGCTGTCGGGGTTCAAGGAACCCTCACTATGCTACACTGGGAGAGTACGGGAGGGTTAGCGTGACACGGCACGTTCTCAGGAAATGTTGTAGGCAGCAGGTCATGGCCTTGCAGGGCAGGTACTGGGAGACCTGTCTCTCAGATCGCTCCTGGGGGCTCAGAGTTTGCAGGCAGGCTGCTTCTGTCAACCCTGACTGTGTTCTGTCCTGGGACCCAGAGGGGAAACATTAGGTGTAAATCTGGGAAGATGTGGGTTATCTGTAGCTTATGAAGGCAGGAGGACAAAACGACAGCCCAAGCGGGGTTTTGAGCTTGCACCAAATTCATACAGCTCAGCATTGCGACGTAGGCTTGAGAAGAGCAAGGTCTTTCTCTGACTGCACTCTTAGAAATCTGAAATGGGGGCTGGGGCGTGGCTTGGTGTAGAGTGCTTGCCTTGCGCACACACAGCCTGAGTTCTATTCCCAGTACGGTGGAAACAGAAACAAAGGAAAGGAAGGAAGGAATGGGGAATGGAGGAAAAGCAGAAGGGAAGGAAGACAAAAGGGAGGGCTCGGGATGTAGTTCAATTGGTCGGCTTGCATGTACAAAGTCTTCAGTTCAAACCAGACACACACACACACATGCATGCACACATGCACACCACCTCTAGGGATGTAGCTAAGTGTGTAGGAAGGAAGAAAGGAAGATGAGACCAAATAATACAAGTGATGGCAGCCCTGCTCACCTGGTCAGAGTCGTCTCGAGTCTTCATATGACCTTCATATGACCTTCACATTTTAAGAGCAGAAGCAATCAAACCAGAGAGTGAGGTTCAAGGGGTAGTCGGTGAGTGGCCTGGGAACAGGCCACCTTGGGGGGTAGATTAAGAAGCTGGGCACTCAGTCGACAGGAGTAGTGATTGGGGAGAGATGAAGGTAGAATATGATGTACTTTTTAAAGTCATAGCCACATGTCACATAGAAAAGGTTGCTTTGTCCTTTATGGCATCTCGGATAGCAAAAGGGCAGTTCATCATGTGTTACCAGATGCTCAGAGGTAGGCACCCAGGCAACCATAGCAACCGATGAGGCTGAAGTCCATTCAGCTTAGGTCTGACTCTATCTATGGAGCCAGCAGAAGGACAAGCATTGTCATGGGTACCCACCCTGACCGTGTGGACTCCCACTAGGACTGCAGGACACCCGCCTGAACCATGGCCGAGGGCCTGCACCTCCCCTTCAGTCCTCCTTGAATGAACTCCCCTGCACGGCTTTAGCTACTGAGCCTAGGGAAAGCAGTGCAAACAGACATGGAGATGGGGTGAGTCTCCAGTAGCTAAGCCTGCGCTGGTTCCGGAGGCTGTACCACGTACTGACCTCTGTGAGGTCTGAGAGCCGGCATTACACAGCAGACTACAGTCAGCAGGGCTCTCTTCCTTGCAAGTGAGTTACTCCTTTCCAAGGAAGGCTCCACACTCCCAATATTGAGGTACAGCACACGAGAGAAACATTTGTAGGGATAAGAGGTTTGGATGAGGCTCACCAGGGCACCTGCAGCCTCCCTTACTCTCTTCCTGCCCGTCATGCCCCTGCTCCCTCTAGTCCAGCGTGCACCAGAGGTCAGGATTCTTTGGCGGTATAGCCTGATGCTTTCCTGCTATGAGGAACCCACTGCCATCCCACCTTCCCTTCTGCCTCCAGGGTGAGGCTACAGGCCCTCATTTCCTGAGATGGGCTTGTTCTCTGCGGAGTGCAGGAGGAGGGAGACAGGCTGGAGCCTGCCCTGTTTACACTTTCTTTTCTGGTCCTTTCCTTACAAGCCATCCTGGCTTTGCAGCTTAGAAGGACCCAGTAAGACCACCCACCCTTGCTGATGACAGAGAGGGGCCTAGCAGGCCTCGGAGCCCTTCAAGGCAGAGCCAGTTGGGATTACTCTCTTCTGGATGCCCTCTGCTTCTTATTGTTTCCCTCATTTATGGCGTTGCAGATGTGTGCAGGTGTGTTTGCTAGGCAACTGTGCCACCGTGGAGCTGCATTCCTAGCTAGTACTCCTCTGTACTTCTCATTTCGAGACAGGGGCAGGCTAAGATGCTCAGGATGGTCTTGAACTTGCACTTCTCTTGCCTGTGCAGTCACAAGTGCTTGGGTTGCAGATCTGCACCCCCACAATGGCTCTTTGCCCAACGTTTATAAACTCCTACAAAACGCCAATGTCTTCAGTTGGCTACCAGCCTCCTGGAAGTCGGAAGGTTCCACCTTCATGCAGAATGTTGGTTTGGGATTTCATTTTTCTAAATTAGTATGAGAATATTACAGGAACACAAAGGGTGGGGAACATCCTAACAGAGTCTGTTCGTGTGCAGAGACACCGTGCAGGAGACACATTTGCTCCTCTGGCCTTGAGCCAGGTCTCTCAGGATTTGGAAGATCAGAAGATATAAGGAATGAGAGGAAAGACTAGCTAGCATTATTTATGTGTTTTTAGGGTCACCTAACATTTTTTGAACAACTTCTATGTGCCAGATGCAAAGTGATGGGGATGGTTGGTGTGGGGGGTCCTTCTGTCTATTTATTGGTTAATGAATAAAGAAGCTGGCTTGGCCTAGAGCATGGGAGGAGGACAGCAGAGTTAGAGAGAAGCGAAGGAGACAAACACTGGGAACTTTAGTCAGTAAGCCACTGCCACTTAGCGATACACAGATTAATGGAGATGGGTTAAATTAAAATGTAAGAGCTAGCCGATAAGAAATTAGAGCTAATGGGCCAAGCCGTGTTTTAAATAATATAGTTTCTGTGTGATTATTTTGGGGCTAAGTGGCCGGGAATTACCAAGCAGCCCTCCCTGCAACAGATGGTCAGTGACTAAGTCCCAATCCCTGAGCGCAAAGACTTTACCAAGGACACAGTGAGGAAGGCACCACGGTGACATATGCCGCCAGAAATGAGGTTGAATCCAGCAGCTCCTCAGCTGCTCCACAGGAACCAAGAGGGAAGGATATGGGCCTGCAGGCAAATCTTTGGGACATGTTCTTGCTTAACGACTGATATGGGAGGGCCTACGCCATTGAGAGTGGAGTGTTGCCACCCCAGGGCAGATGGTCCTGGATTGCATAAGAAAGTGAGCTGAGCAGGGTGGTGGTGGTGCACACCTTTACTCCCAGCACTTGGAAGGCAGAGGCAGGTGGACATCTGAGTTCAAGACCAGCCTGGTCTACACAGTCGTGAGTTCCAGGACAACCAGGGCTACACAGAGAAACCCTGTGTTAAAAATCAAGACCAAACCAAACCAAAACCAACCAACCATCCAAACAAACAAACACACAAGGAAGGAAATAAGTTGCACCAGTAAGCAGCCCTCCTTCAGTTCTTGCCTCACGTCCCTTCCCCGACTTCCCTTCAGGATGGGCTGTAAGCTGAAAGATCAAATGAATCCCTTCCGCCCCAAGTTATTTTTGGTCTTAACAGCAGCAACAAATAAATGAATAAAAAGAAAAAGAAGACATGTAGCTAGGAGGGAGATGGGACATCGGGGGAGTTGGAGGGAGTTAGTGGTACATGGATATGATCAAAAGATGTGGTATAAATGCACAGAATTGCCCAAGAATAAAAGATATTACTAAAGAAAATGAAAGTAAGAAAGAGGATTGTGTAGAAGAGCTGAGGAGGGCTGGGCAGGTGGACCCTGGTAAAACATAAGCAGATCTGCTCCCTACTCTTGGCCTCTGATTGCCACCCAGGGGGTCTAGAGTGGAGGGAAGGAAGGGAAGATGCTAAGCTAGGTATGCCCTCCCAGGCATGGCTGCAGGATGGAGCTGCACAGGTAATCAGGTAATCGAGTTTGGCAATCTCTGTTGGCTGCCCCGCTGCGTTCTTCTGTGTGTTTCATGAGACGCCAGTTAAAATTTGCTAAATAAAGAGGGAAGGTTGGCAAGAGAGGGGGGCAAGTTTTAATGGGGAGAAAATGACCAGAGAGTCGGGAAAGGGAGACAGGTGGGCTGTAAAGCCACAATGCTGCCTGGCTCAGCACCCGGGGGCCACTGTGCAGCGTGTGCAAATGAATGTGCTCCTCCTGTGAGCTCACTTGTCTCTCTGTGCGTGTGCACAGCCAGTATCCAGCCAACTACTGACTGGGAGAGGGGAGCCTAGCTGTGCAAAATGGATGAGGTAGAGAAGGGGAAGAATTCCACAAAACTTCTGTGTGAAGGTGCTAACCGAACACTAAGATGATTCAGGAAGAAAGGAAGCTAAGTTTGGGTGCATCTTCTCATCATATCTGCATCCTTTACACAGAGGGGAAAAAAAAAGAATCCAAATCAAATCTTCACTGGAAGGATTCATCCTCTCAGGCTCTGAGCATTGGTTTCTCGTCTCAGACTGTGCTCATGGCTGCCAGCTCATCCATCCCCTTCGGTGCTGAGATCAGCACAGTGGGGGAGGTCTGTCGCTGCAGCAGCGTAGGGTGATTCTATAATTTAATAATGGACGGGGTGGACTGTAAGAGAGGAAGGAGGTAGCCAGGCTGGCAGAGGCTCAAAAGGCATCTGCATCTGGGGTTTGGCACACGTCATGAGCTGGAACTAGGGAAGAGGAGGGCCTTAACTCCAGGGTGTGCTTTCCCAAGCTTGGGGGGGGGGGCTTTGAATGCCTGTGGCATCATTTGAAACTAAGAATGCGGAAAGCCAGGGAAAAGCTCATCACGTTTCCTGAACAGGAATGAACTGGGACTTAAACCTTCTAATGTCATGAGTAGAGACAGTGAAATTAGACTAGCGACCGGGTAGTCATCCACTACTTGATGACGGGTCATCACAGCTGCATGGATATTTTGGGCTTTTTGTTTTTTTTCCATTTTGTTTATTGTTGTATTTGGAGCCACTGTTTAGCTGTGGGGTTTGGACTGTCCTCAGACTGGAGACTCCCCAGCCTCAGCCTGCAGAGTATTGTGGTTTTCTGGGCCGCCACGTCCGGCATTCTATGGACTTGTGACGTTTGGGCTCCTCACCTGCAAGGAACTATATGCCGAGCTTCACACTTGCTCTTCATTTTGATCACGATGTTTTGGATGTAGGAACTGCTGGGTGCCTGATTTCTGGTCTCTGCTTTGGCTCTGAGGACTCAGCAGGCATTCCTGGTTTTCCTCAGCCCTACTCCTGAGATGAATGGCAGCTGGCTATTTTGTGCTTATGAGACCCAATTGCTAGCATGGAAGGAAACGGTTTGGGGCTTAAACCTGGCCCTGATGGGACTTGTTCTACCAGCCATAAAGCAGACCTTGTTGTCAAGCAGTTACGAACACAGCTGCCTCTCCTTTGCCCTGTGCTGGTTCTGCATGCTGTGTGAGGCACCCAGGCCTCCCTGCTGCAGCCAATTCCTCTGCTTGCTTGGTGCACGGAAACAGGAATTGCTGAGGGCCCTGGAAGGCCTCTGGAGACTGGTCTCACACTCCAAGGCTCTCATGGCTGCCTTCTGATCTCCAGAGATACAGTTTATGTCTCTTTCTATTCCACTCTTGCTTTCGTTCTGCATCCAGGACTTTCCTCAGCCAGACCACATCTTGGGTCCAGTGGTTTCTCCTTGATCTCTGCCCATTTTCTCACTATGGAACTTTTTTCCCATGTGTGAGCAAGCAGGCCGCTCTCTCACTGTCCTGTCACCGAGCAGAGCTGCCTCAGGGAGTGGGGTGGTATCCTCGGATTGGCTTGGGGCTCTCTGACAATCCTGTCCCTGGGGTCTCTTCTTTCCTTGTCCTGTCATTCTCATGGCATGGAGTTTCCACAGAGAAACAAGCGGAATTTAGTTAGCTTGTGTGGATAATGGACCTAGGATGTGTTAATCTCCACTGGAGGACATTTGCTAGTTTCTTAGGCCCAGGCTTCCCTAGCCTCATTCCTGGCCACCCCTCCTCCAAGAATGTTGCACTAGGCCCTGCCCGATGTCAAGTTAATACCTGTTTGATGAATTGACTCAAACTTCCCTTCCTTCCGGTCGCATATGCTGTCTCAAACAGGTGATGGGAATTAAGAAGGAATTAGAGTGTGGTATTACCGCCTCAAAGGCAACGTGCCCTTGGCGAAGCCCCGAGAGTGTCTAACCCAGTGCCCGACTGGTCCCAGGGGTGTCATCAGGAGGACCACTGAGGATTCAGCAGAGAGGAGAGAGAGCCCCGCCTTCAATGAACAGGGAAGAATGTCCATTGATAAGATCCTTAGTGCTGATAGGGTTCACAGAGCATAGTGCACCCTTCAGGCTGGGGGAGCCTTATGCAGACTTGAGGAAAAGGTCTTCTATCTCTTGTTTCTATCCAGAAGCAATCATTTGGTGGTCCCCCAACTTGAGGACCACCTCTAAAAGTCTCTCTTCTGGTCACCAACTTAGCTAAAACACTGAAATATTCCTGTCTTCCCTCCATGGTGAGAGGAGGGGAAACTATAAATAATTGATAATAGTCAATTTTTTAAAGATTTATTTATTCATATATTTATGGATATGAATACACTGTCTTCATGCACATAAGGAGAAGGACTCTGATCCCATTACAGATGATGGTTGCTGGGGATTGAACTCAGGACCTCTGGAAGAAGAGTCAAGTGCTCTTAACCACTGAGCCATTTCTCCAGCCCAGGAATAATGAGATTTTTAAGTTGCGTTTTTCTCAACAAACCCAATACTTCCCTTCACAGCATCGTACTCCTAATTTCTGGCTATTTTGAAAGGAAGACACCCCTCCCCTATCCCTGGTCCTGTGTTCTATGATGCAGTGGCCAGGAAGTATGCATTTTCTGCATATGGCCATCAAGAGCTCCCCTGTACCCTTTTTTCCCATGGAAGTTCTGCCAGGACAGCATAGATAAATTACAGGTTTCCCTCTGGCCAGTGTTTTGAAGAGCTACGGTACTCCTCTTCCAGCTAAGCTCTGATGTATGCAGACTCCCTGTAATTATGGTATAATTGGATCTAACTATTGGGGTAGAACCAGTTTTCAACACAGTCCCCTCAAATAATTTGTTACTTGTTAGAAAAAAAGGACACTCTTGATGCTTCTAGGAGCATACACATAGCTGGCCCCTCACTTTTTGTCCCAAGACAGAGGGTTGCCAGAACAAACACCAGCCCGTTGGTAGGGTTGGTTGACTCATAGTGGCCCACATTAGACAATTCATTGTTCCTATAAAAGGAGATGAGATGAGGCTTTCTAGGGTTCCAGTAGGAAGTGCTCCAGATTCTCCCATTCCATAATCACGAAGGCCTCTTAAATGTCTAGAGCATCTACTTTCAAACCGTGTCACGACCCCTTTGGGAGACACATAGCAGATATCCTGCATATCAGATATTTACATTATGATTTATAATAGTGACAACATTACAGTTACGAAGTGACAATGAAGTAATTTTGTGGTTGGGGGTCACCACAACATGGGGAATTGTATCAAAGGGTAGTAGCATTAGGAGGGCCAAGAACCACTAGTCTAGAGTTGGAATAAACAGGGGCAGAGCTCAGTCTGGTACTGGATTTATGTTTTTGGCTTCTGTGATGTTTAGGGTTATGTATGAGATTCCCATGTTAGGTCACTTTATACAAAACTTTGGATTTCAGTCTCCTCTCAAAAAGTAGAGGCAAAACAAAACTCAAACCTAACACTCTAAGGCCCGAGTTTCTTCATTACAGCACTATGCTGAAATTACTCTTTCAGAGGCCACATGTCTTCTGGTCCCTGTCACTCATTCACTTAAATTTCTTCCTTTTTTCTTTTTTTCTTCTTTCTGACACATGGTTTTTCTATAGCTTTGGAGCTTGTCCTGAAACTTAGCCCTTGTAGACCAGGCTGGCCTCAAACTTACAGAGACCCGCCCGCCTATGCCTCCTGAGTGCTGGGATTAAAGGCGTGCTCCACCACTGCCCAGCTCACTTAAATTTCTTGACTCAAGGGCTTTGAATTTTTCTCCTCATTTTTCTTCCTCAGCCCTCATGTTTCAGACCTAAGAAGTCATCTTTACTGTGTGGTGTGACACAGAGTACAGATACCACCCTTCACCAGTCATAAACTTCAGATAAGCAACCTAACACTCTGATAACGGTTTCCAAGCCTAGCGGGTCACACAGTCCTTTGCCATAGGCTAATGTGTCTCACATAGCAAACACTCTATAATTGTTGGTTTTCCATTCTCTTATTCGGCTCTACATGAAGCTGAAAAATGATCTTGGCATCAGTTGAAGACAGATTTCTTGCACGAAAAAGCACCTGGAGAGTTTATTTGTTGACTTCTTTCTCTCAACTCTCCCACCCAGGCAACTGCAGAGTTGTGAAATTATTTGCTAAAGACCACGCCATACATAAAAGTGAACCCAGGTATCCTGGGCTCTCAGCCCTGGGTTCATCTCACTCTGAATACACAGCCAGACCCAGACTCCTTAGCTGGACTGAAGATGGAGTGAGTGTGAGATTTCTATTGCTTTGAGCTTGGAAAGGGTTACACGCAGTGAGTAGGGTGAATGTCAAAAATGAAGCACTGGGGAGGAACTGAATTACTCGTACAATGATTGTAAGATGGGACCAGGGAGTTACCAAGCTCTGCTTACTGCTTCCCTCTTTAATGAGGTGGTTTATACAGGCTTCCTTTCCACGGACCTCACCTTCCTTTCTGAGGTGACCGTGGTGTATGGGTGTTGCCATCCACATTGCTGCTATAATCATCTTGCTCTGATGCTTCAAAATGAAGCAACAGCTGGCTGGACTGGGACTCATTTCATTCCTACCACCATGGTCCTTTGTGGAAACACATGTGGTCAGCAGGCTCATGTCTTCACTCGCAAATGGCCCAAGGGATATGGCGAAATAGAGGCCAAGTAAGGTCTTGGACAATGGTTACATTTTCTCCTAAGATGACTTGGAAGACCTGGGCTTTAGACTGTGTCTGCTGCTATCCAAGGACCTTGCACGACCTTGGATAAGTCACTTCATGAAATCTGTGCTTCCTCTGTTTTTGTGACAGGGCTAGCTGGAAAAAAAGTGTGCAAAGGTTCTTTCTACTCTGAAGTCTGAAATGACCTTTTGCTTTTGGGGATATGGTCGATCCCAAGTTGCCCTCAAACTTGTTTTACTGCCTTATTGCCTTAGTACTGAAATTAAGACGTGCACCACTTTAGATGTTTTTACAAGTAGGACTCGAGTTCTGTTGGCTATAGACTTTGGGCAAGATCTGGATCTGGCTGCCGAGGGATGGAAGGAAAATTGATGTTGTTGGCATGGGTCACACAGAGGCAGAAGTCAGGTTATATATGGCATGTGGTGACAACTTTTGAGATTCCCAATGGACTTGAGGAGTGCCAGTCTTCTCCATTGGTTTGGGTGTAGTTCAGGAGTCAGGTGATGTTTCCAGGAGGTAGGCCATGGTGGAAATGGCTATGCCATTCTGAGGTCTGTCAGTCAAGCGAGGTACTCAGACTTTCCTACCCCAGAGACTTATGTGTGGGAAGAGTGTGACTCAGGCAGTAGGAGATTTTAAAGATGTTCATTCTTACCCTGTAGTTGGGGTCAGACCAGCGGTGGAATGTGACTATGGTTGTAAATTTCTCCTTCAAAATCCAACGAGTGATTTCTACCAAAGCCCTTTTCCCCTTTGAAGAGGTGCAGCTGGTGTCTATCTCTGGGCCAGTCGTGTTCTATTATTGGGTCATTTCAGGTTTTTAGAGGGGAAGGTGCAGATGCAAGGACAACGAATAGATGCTGGTATTATTTAGACACTTAAACATCATGTCGCTCAGGGCTATGGCAGGGTAGAAATCAGAGCTGGTCTTGCTTATAAAGCATCTCCCCAGCCCTTGTTTTATATTGACCACTAATTGTTTCCTGTGCATTAGTTGCTTCTTTACAATCTCTGCACATTATAGAATCCTCAGGGTCATGGATAACACCGTCTTAGAATTGCTTGATTGAAAACTCAAGAAATGAGCAGAGCCCTTTGGAAAGCAGAAACAATTGGGGATTGGGCTAAGCTGGGTTGTACTGGTTGTAGCTCTTTTAGGAGGGCTCTGAACTCATCAGCCCCGCCTGTCTTGCTTTCTTGAAGATTTAACTCCCGATGCATCCCCTGGATCCTTAGGACACATGAGTCATCTGTTGTTTTCCTGTCTTGAGTTGGCATATTCCATGTGAGCCTTCTTTGTGTTCTCTTTCCCATATGCTTCAGCCCACGATGCTCTCTTAGGCCCTATTTGTGGCTCTTGCAGTTGGAGCCCATCAGTCTTGTTTTCAATTACAAATATGCGTGTCTGTGGTGATGGGTAGTGTGTGTGTGTGTGTGTGTGTGTGTGTGTGTGTGCACGCGTACATGTGTGCATGTGAAAGCCAGAGGTGATTTGGTATTCAATTGCAACTCAATTGCGTTCCACTGTATTTTCTTGAGACAGTGTCTCTCACAAAACTTAGAGCTTGCCATTTAGATGGGGCTGACTGTCTAGCTGGCCTGCCTATGAGCCCCAATGTCTACCTATCCAGTGCTGTATTCATAGGTGGGCACCATTGTTAACAGGATGTTTCTGTGGATGCTGGTTACCTGAACTCAGGCTTTCTTGCTCGCATGGAGAATCCTATACCCATTAAGCCATCTCCCCAGCCCTTGTTTTATATTGACCACTAATTGTTTCCTGTGCATTAGTTGCTTCTTTACAATCTCTGCACATTATAGAACCCTCAGGGTCATGGATAACACCTTTTTTTTTTCAAGTAGCCCCAGGCTACGTCTTCTGGCTTCACGTACAACATAATCTCTCATGTTCACTGTCTTTTCCATAGATATGTCTCTTACAGTGAGTTTCCCCTGCTTCTGCACTCCTCCCCAGCTCCTTCTTTGAGGCTGAGAGGATGAACCTTCCCGTACAGCAGGGGCCCCACAGCTGCCCTGGCACGTTATCCACATCGGCTTGAAGAAAGATGTCTGTAAGTGCACAGGTGAGTCAGTGGGGCCCCTCCTCAGACACAGGAATTCCAAGATCTTGCAAGCACACACCTGCCCATCAGAGGAACCATTCCAGAGCTACCCCCAGTCCTGTCTCTGGCTGGGAAGGGTCCTCATTTTTACCTCATTTGAGTAGCTTCTTCCATCATTCTTCTAATTGCCCAGACTTGTCAGGAGGAGATGGCAGTGTAGTTCAGAGAATCAGCCCTCGGGGCAGGGGCAGGACAAGATGTCGCTATAGGGAGCTGGGGTGTTGCTTGACTCTGGCAGGCTTACTTTGGTGAATGCATAGGGAGGGAAATCATGACTTATTCTCAGTTTTGCTGAGGGGAGACCAGGCAGATCATAGCTGTATCATGGCCTGGCCTCTACTTTGCCACCACCCGTGACTCACCCCCAAACTCTTCTAGAAGTGGTTAGATGTAAGTGGTAGCTCTCAGACTTGAGAACAAAGAACGCTTTATTGCCTGTAGTGTGATGGATTCTAATTTCTAAGGAAGAAATGGCTGCTCTCGCTGAAGCAGGGAGCAGAAGTGTCTTTGTTCTCATCTTCTTTCAGATTTCCTGCTGAAATCTTGCCAGATCTGGCTAGGAACACAGTTCGAAAGCAGGAGGAGTGAATGAAGCTTTTTATAGCCCACTCTAATGTATGCCGTGGCTACACTGTTGCTGCCCAGTCTAAGTGTGCAATGGCTACACTGTTGCTGCCCATTCTAATGTGTGCCATGGCTACAATGTTGCCGCCCATTCTAAAGTGTGCATGGCTACATTGTTGCTGCCCATTCTAAAGTGTGCAATGGCTACACTGTTGCTGCCCATTCTAAAGTGTGCAATGGCTACATTGTTGCTGCCCATTCTAAAGTGTGCAGTGGCTACACTGTTGCTGCCCATTCTAAAGTGTGCAATGGCTACATTGTTGCTGCCCATCCTAATGTGTACAGTGGCTACACTGTTGCTGTTCAGAGTGGGCTCTCCCAGCAGCAGGCATGGGGAGCTCTCTAGGTACCATCATACCAGGCCCCATTTGAGAACCATGGATTCAGGATCTCTATTTTAACAGGCCACCCAGGTGGTTCCTTCAAATGACCCAGAGACTAGGTGACCATAAGACCCAGGGGCCACTGTGCCTTTGATTGAAGCTCATAGGCTTGGACACCCGAGGCTGGAAGTGTGGGAAACATCTCTTTTGTTCCATTTCTGATGCTTTGGTGTTTCTTGTTTTCTGGAGGGAACCAGGCACAGGAGCAATAGGGTTGTTCCAGCTGCACCGAGGAATGCAAGCTGTTAAAGTGCGAGACACAGCATGTGTGGAACAGGGTGGGGGTGCCAGGGAGGTCGTCATAGTGACTCTGCTGGGCCCTGTGCCTCCTGCAGCATCTCCATTGTCACTTCAGCACTAGGTCTGTTAGGACCCTGGATTTTGACCTTAAGTGTGGTTGTCTCTGTTGTTACCGTGTGTTTCCTTACCTTTGTCGGACCTTATTTTCTCTGCGATGCAGCAGAACTTTGAAGCAGAACTGAAATACATGGAAATGACACCAAGCAAGTGAGGTGGACACAGCCGACTGAGGGCCACTGTCGTTGTATTTTCCAGTCACCAGAATGTCCCTCAAAATTAGACGTCCTTGAAGCTGCAGTCAGGTTGTTTCTACCGTGTAAGGAACTAAGGCATGAAGGCAGGTTTCAACACATGTGCTAACCCAGGTTCTACAACCTCAGAAGACATGACATCACTATGATATCACTTGTATTGGGGTTTTGACACACTCCTTTGGTGGGATTTTGTGGAGGATCATAGGAAGTACTCTAAAAGGGAGACCTGATCCACTCTGATTTAGGATCGGAAAGGGGCCATCTTTCACCATAAATATGCCACCTATTTCGTAGATAGTTACAAAAGCCTCTTTAAAATTCTCAGTGTAGACTCTCCTCAGCTGCTCCTCACCTTGAAGCATCCCACTCCAAGCTCTCTGCAATATTTGCTTAACTTTGCTAAATAAACTTCTACTTAAACTACATCTCCTGACTGAATTCTTTCCTTCAAGGTGGGGAGGGAGGGAAGAGAAGACACAGGGTGGGGGGGGCAGTAACAAAAGCTCTCTGCAAACAAAATAGCTCTAAACTCAGGATGGGATTGTATACATTCTAGCCTTTAAAAACTGCCAGAGTTTAACTTCCTCTGGACTTAGAGCATCTAATACTTGTTTGAGACTGACAACCAGTTCTTGAGTGACTTAGTCTATTTATTTATTTTTCCTGGTGTAATGGCTTCTATACCAGAACTTGATCGATCAAGTGCTTGATTTATTGGGAAACTGGAGAGAGGAAAAAGGGAAATATAAAGCTATCCTTCAAATTAAAACATGAATGGAAAAGTAGCTTATTTCCTTGTACTTAGGAAATTCTTGGAGCGTCTTTTTGGCTGGACTTTTCTATTTCGCCAGCAGTTGGGGTGAAGCAGGCCTTGAGTCAGCTCTGAAGATGGACTTGGTATTTCTTTCTAATTAGTTAATGTCTTCGTGTCTGTTTCTGGGAGCACTACTTCCTGACAATCTGAAAGGGGAAGGATGTTCAGGGAAAATTTGTTTTTCGTTTTTTTTTTTTTTTGATGCTTTTATACTGACAGAGAAAGGAGTCATTTAAAAGTCAGACTTTTGGATTTTTTCTGACTTATTATTAATTTTCCCTTTTCAAAGTTTGAAAGCTTCCTCAGCCCAAAACGTTTTTTAACCAGCTTTCACCCTCTTTCCCTCTTCCCTTCCTTTTTTCTTCTCCTTCTGCCCTACTCCTTTCTTTCCTCCCCCTCTCCCACTTTTTCCTTCTCTTCCTTCTACCTTAAACTTAGCAATTTCTTGCCTCAGCCTCCTGAGTGCTGGAATTGCAGGTGCAAACACCACATGTGGTTTAAAAACAGTTTTAGCCACCAATAGTGGGCCTGATTTGACATCTAAAGGTCTTGGACTTACATAGCTTTGTAACTAGAGGGGCAGCCTGGCCTTGCCCTGGCTTGGCTGTGCACACCTGTGCTGACCCTTCTCCCTCCCCTCTGCTCAGCCAAACCTTACCTTTTCATTCTATTCTCCCACTAATAGGCTTTCAAGCAGCTCCCAGGCAGGTTCTGCGTCCCTGGGGAATGCTGGGCTGCACTGAGTGCACTCATTGTAGAACATATGGACTTGGATTTGGCTGGGGTGAATCTGAGGAGCTTTTGAGAGGAGGTTGGAGGTCTTGGTAGAGCCCAGAAGTTCTCTTAAACCCTTTAAGGACTTTCCCCACATGGTGGGGCATGCTGACAATCCCAGTTCTGGGGAGGTCGAAGCAGGAGGATCCCTGGGGCTCACTGGCCAGCCACCCTAGTCTAATTGGAGACACTCAACCTGTTGAGAGAGTCTAACTCAAAAGCCTGAGTGAATGACAACTGGAGTTGACCTCTGGCTGAGTTTGGCTGGGCTGCTCAGCCGAGTCCCAGAGTCTAAGACTTTTGCTTCTAAAGCCTCCTCCTCCATTCTTTGGGTGAAGAGCTGTCTGGAAGGTCCTGCTTGATGTCCAGGACTAGCAGAGCAGATAGCGAGGCAGCCCCAGCCAGATATGCTCACCTATTACTGAAAGGTGCGTCAACCGAGCCTGCCTTTGTGACTTGATAGCCACCCCCAGCCTCCAACCCCCCTCCCACTCCCCCACAGATATAGTAATGCAGCATCTTTCTTGGATCTCCATGACGATGGTCAGTTATAAAAGCATGTTGGGAGCTGGATTTGGGAATCCTCTTATGAGGGTATGGAAGGATGTAGCCTTCTCCACTGCATCCTGTGTATCTGAATAAGGAATTTCCCATACCCAGTGCTCCCCAGGGTCACATCTACACTCCAAGTCTTTGTCTAAACTTCAGATCTGTCCCTCCAAGAGTCTCATCATCTTTATCTGGATAGTTCACAGGATTCAAACCCAGCCTGTTTAAAACTGAGTTCTTCTCTCCTCCACACTTGGGCTCTTTTGGATCCTAGGGATCCCATTTCCTCTCCTTTCACTCAGTGCTGCAGCTGTGTCTTCAGGAGTTACCTGTGATTGTTCTAGATGCTTTGCCTTCTGTACACTAATTGCTATGACAACCCATCAATTCTAGCATCTTAATGTGACTTGAGTCTAATCGTTTTCATCCAATCGGATTATACTTCCCCTAGACGGCAGGTTTAAATCGACTGCGTTAGACTCGGCCGCTAAGATGGCAGAGTGAGATGCTGGGAAGTAGTAGTCTTTGCTGTAGAATGTCTGCTAGTGACTTCATTAGCGTGAATCCCAATAACTACAGTTTCTGCCCCTTTGCTGCCCTTTCCCTTAAGAAAAAATAGTTGCTCCCAATTCTTCTGTTTATGGTCTCTGTCAATCTATGAAAACAGATAGAAAAAAAAAACAAACAAAAAACCAGATAGCCTTTGTCTAATGCTAGGTACCAGTTGAGGTTAGATACCTAGATCCATTTCCTGGAAAAGTAACTGATCAGAGCTGGCTGGCTGTGCTAGGTAATTAGCAGAAAAGCAAAAATGAATTTGAGATTTGGGTTCAACTCTCCAATTTTTTCATCTAACTACACAGATTTCTCTCTTTCAGGCTTCCTGTTTGTTCCATTACCCTTTGATGTGCAGACTCCAAATCCTCGGCAGGCTTTCTCCTTTCCCCAAAGACCAGTGAGGAAGCCGAGAGCTAGCTGCAAGAGACCAGCATCTTGAGGTTTCAGCCTTTAAAAAGTCAGTGTGAATGCTTTCACTTATCATCTTGGCATCGGGACATGACATGACACGTTTTGCCGATGCTCCATCTTAGACCTGTTGGGGAGGGAAGGAAGCCTGACGCGGTTCATTGTTCCAGAATGAACCTTCCCATTTTCTTTACTCACTTCCGAGGGTGGGGGGGTGGGGTGGGGAAGAGGAGGCCTCATTTAATTTCACAACCGTCCCTTGCTGTCTAGACTTGCTCACCAGCCTTGAAGGGGCCAGATATTTTTGTGGGAGGGTGGCCTTCTGCCTCGAGAAGAAAACATTTTCTGAATGTGTGAGCACAGAGACCCTCGTGCAGCACTTGAATAGTTAGACCATTTCTGCTGAGGGGAAGGGAGCAAGCTGCTTGGTTCTGGCTAGCCTGGGTGAGTGTGGGGCAGGGAAGAGAAGGGGCTGAGGATTGGAGGTTGGAGAGCAAGACAGTATTGTAATGAGGAAGGATAAGGAAATAAGCTTTCTTAGAAGCATCAGAGTTGATGGACTAAGTTATTTGTTCTGAAAGAAACAAATACGCCGTTCTGGGCAGGTAGATAATTCTCTGGATTTGAGGACAGTCTTTTGATCTGCAAGAGAATTTCAAGGCACAGCAGAGGCTTTTGCTCTTTAAAACAAAGGCACAAGACACAGGTTTTCAGCTGGCTGGCTTTGTGGTGATCCGATAAGAGTTTGTCAACATTTTTATTCATCTTAGCTCTTCATCTGATTGACTTAAATGATTAATTATGTATCAGCTTTTCTTGATGTCTAGATTCGCAATTAGTTACCCCTGCTAATTTTTAAAAAATTGGATAAAAACATTGCATGCCTGCTGTAATTGAACAGACCGCCTCTATTTCATCTAGAAAATGAGCTCCAGCAAAGTAACGCGTTATTGACTAAAACTTAATGTAAAGTTACTAATGATTAGAAATTGCAAAGCGTCTGTCTGCTGGGACATTAGATCGAGAAATCCAGGGACGAGAGAGCGACTAATGGTAGTCTCCCAGTGGGTCTCAGTCGGGGCTTCTGGGAACATGTGCTGTTGTTTGGAGTGAGGAAACTGAGGGGCACAGCTTCATTTAATGCTGGGCTGTCATGTACACACAGCAGGGGACTGCCTGTCCAAGTGACAGTGCTGCACTTCTGGTTAGCAGTTACATCCCGCCCCTCCTTTCAGATATGAGAACACTGAGGTCCTGAAATTCCCCAGGCCAATGAAACAGCAGCGAGTGACTTGGTTTCTCCTGCTCCCTTAGGCTAGTGTCACATAGTTCTACACCTGGCAAGAAGAGACCCTCCGTTCTCTAGAGAAACACCAATCAAGAACTTGGAATCTTTTCTTTCTTATCCTCTTGGTACCACAAATATTTACCATGACAATACTGAAAATAGCAAGAAGATTAGTGAAAATTACCAAATGTGGGAAGGCCAGTGTCTTGAGGAAGCTGATGAGTGAGCTAGAGGATCTGGAAGCTGAGGGGATTTCAAGTAGTTTCCCATCAAGACAGGGGCAATCAAATGAGGATGGTACAAGTGTGATCTCAGGTGTTCTCACAGACTTGCAGCTTCCCAGTTCAGGTGCTCCATCCTCATATATTAAGGACAGAGGCAGGGAAAGCATGAGACGCTTATTTTCCATAATGATATAAAGAATGCAAAAGTTCCCAGAAGGAAAGAAGTGGGAAAACATCCTGCCTGTGTTTCAAAGGAGGGAAAGAGGAATCTTCAGAGGTTAACAGTAAGGGAACTTAAGACCTGTTAAGTGGTTGAAACAGACTTTATGCATGTTCAGAAAAGAATGAGACCATCTATGTCTACCTGCTTTGACACAGCACTGTAAGCTGACTCTTCATGGACTGGCTCCATGAGAAGAACATCTGAGGATACACAGACCCACAGGCGAGGATTTCCACAGTGTCCAGTGAACTCATCTGTGTTGTTCTAGTAGGTAGCACAGCAGGTGACATGCTGTACAATGCTGAAGAGAACAGACAGTGTTTCTAAGGTTTGGTATGGCAGACTCCTATGAGATCATATTAAAAATAATCTCCAGGGCCTGGGAAGATGGCTCATTCAGTAAAATGCCGACCACCAAAGCATGAGGAGCTGAGTTTGGATCTCCAGCTCTCACAGGAGAGTTGAGTACAGTGGCATGTTCCTGTAATCCCATTGCTGAGGAGCCTCAGGGGATAGAAAGATCCCTGCAGCTCACTAGCCATCCATCTGAGCTTAATAGATAAGCTCCTGGTTCTGTGAGAGAGCCTGATTTGAAAAATAGTATGAAGAGGGACCAAGGAAGACACCCATTAACATCCCCTAGCCTTTGCAGGTATATGCATGTACACCTATACATACAAGTACAAACATGTATGTAAACTACACACACATACACACACACACACACACAAACACACACACACCACAACCACCATCACCACCACAACTCTTATGGACTAAAAGACTGGGCCAACTGTCAAGGTGATAGTTTGCATCTATGAATGGTAATTTACTGCACTGAAGCTCAAAGATCAATTAGACAGCCACAGGTAAGGGAGACCTTATTCCAAAGATGTTAATTTTGAAAATGTGAAGGGTTCCTCACTGGTCTGTGTATGTGGTTTCCACAAAAGTTAATGTAATAGATGTCTCCAAAGAATCATGTTAGGCTGCTGAGGTCCTTGGGAAATAAATTATATGAGGTCTGATGGATAGGAAGACTCAAAGACCTGGCAATGCCTGAACTGAAGAGAAAACAGCTAAAAGGTTTCCTTGTGGTGAAGAAAAAGAGAGCTTAACTGCATGGCCTTAAGGTAGTAAAATAAAGATGATCTGGAAGAGGCTAAGAAAAGGGACATTTTAGCTGGGTATAAAATGTTAGTAGGTTAAGAAGAAATAACCTCACATGCATGCTCACTGTAGCATCTCTTGCAGAAACTGGAAGACAGGAGCAACTCAAATACCTATCAGTAGAGAAATGGAAAAAAATTCCATCCAGTCCTAGTGGAATAGAGTAGCCTATAGAGGATGGAGATATGAGATGTGCTACAGGGATAAACACGGGCGCTATATTAAATAGGATAAGCTGGCCATGGAAGGGTAAGTATTCTGTAACACACAGATATGAGTGCTGGAGTTGTCAGACTCACAGAGACAAAAGTACCAGGGACTTGGAAGAAGAACACAGGGAGGTATTGTTATATGTGACATTCAGTGTGGGTAGGGGGAAATGATCTGGAGATGGACGGGAACAGTACAATACTAAAGATAGATACTTCATGGCACCAATCCCTATACTCAACAGTGTCTAAAATGGAAAACTTTAAATCATTTATATTTTGCCAGTTAAAAACTCATCAAGGATTCCATCACCAGCAGGAGAAGCCCTAAACTAGAAAAGGCTGGGATATCTTGATGGGCCCTGAGCATCTTGTGCTGTAGGCCCTTAGCTGGGAGGTGAATGCTCAGCTTCTTGTGGTGTGCTTTAAAGGGAATTTCATGGTGAGAATGGAGTTCAGAACATCCGTCCTGCATGAAAACACGTATTTGGTCTGTGCCACAGTTGGAACAGGCTCGTGCCTTCTTGATACTGACATAACACAAAAGTGTATTCATATATGATATGCCAATGCACACAGAGGATCATGATTTCTAACAAACACACAGTTCAGTATGTTACCGTTTTAGCCTTCCCAGGCTCAGTAATGAGACACCGTAGTCCGTCCCTTCTTGACCTTGACTCCGGACACAGGCCTTACCTGTCACACCTTCAGATCTCTGTCTGCCTTCCAGTGGCGACCACTCTCCAGACTTTCGTGAGGGCCCACTGTTTGCTTTTTAAAAGTATGATAATGCATCTGTAAACTACACGACTTCCTTTTCCCATTTTGGACACTAGGCATGTCCTGTGTTGAGCTTTCGTTTGCTGCTGTTGCCTTTAGCCCGTTATGTTCTTACCCTCGCCCTTGCAGATGTGTGCATGCAGCTGCCATTAAGTCCTTTCCAAAAGATCAGCCTGTTCCCTTGTGAGCATATGCCACTGTTTATCCATCGTCTCTCCTGTTGATGGACGTCTGGCCTGTCGCCAGATTTTAGTTTTTGTAGACGCTGCTGGCTGCTAGGAATGTTTGAGTATTTGATTTCTGAAACCCCCACACAGAACAGTCTCCAGGGGAATGCAGCAGGATCGGAAGTCCTGGGTTGCGGGGTGTATATATCTCCACAGTTTTGAGCTAGTCCCAACCACTCCGTCAGTCTCCAGCAGCACCAGCAGGGTACGTTCTCGTGGCTTTCAGGTTGTCCCGGCTAGACTGCAGTCTACACAGAGGAATTGGAGGAGGGAAGGAGGTTGGTAACCCAGCTCAGACCTCCCATTGGAAAGCAGTGAAATGTCCTTGAATAACACTAAGAAAAAAAATACATCTTGAATCAATGTATGTGCTGTCTCTGAGTTAAGTGACTTAATAAGAATGAGCTTCCAATCGTATCCTGAGAATGGGGACAAACACTCAGTTTGGGAAGAGATGAAGAGTGCCAGGAATCCTTCAGCCTAAATCCTGCCCCTTTTTGTCCCTCAGCCCCCAGGGTCATAATAACTGTTCACCAGACACCGGCTGGTGTGTTTGCAGTGTAGTGGTTTCGAAGGGACTTTACTGTTTCAAAGAAAAAAATATTTGCAGCAAGATTCTGTCAGTTGCGTTGAGCTGCCTGGCGTATGTGGCTGATCCGACAGAGTGAGCATCTCCTAAGAGGATGTCACTGGTTGCTCAGCACTGTGCTGAGTAAATGTCAGAAAGGCACTTTCGATGTTTTCCTGGTCTGGAGGCTTTAATACGTTGTTTGCCTTTACTTGCCCCACCTGGAAAATGGGCAGTTATTGGGTCTGCTCAGCAGACATTGTACACGCACTTGACATCTCTTTCCTGAAAACTAATTTCAGCCTGTCTTCTAGGACCACAGAAGCAGGGCTTTCCCTGGAGGTTAGGAGAGAGCTTCATTCCCTTCCAAACACCCGGACACCCTTGCTTGTTGTCAGCAGCGCCCATTAAAATGGCCTGGTCATCAGACAAGAAGTGGAGCAAAACCGATGTTTTTTTTTTTTTTTTTCAGAAGAGTAATGAATCTAATAGGGTGACTTTTCTTTTTCTTTAAATACTTCTAAGCTCGCCCAAGAGAAGTGACGCACACATTATCTGTCAGAGTAAAGCGCTGTCTCGCCTGCGAGTCCCATTGACTAAGATTGCCCTCGGAGCTGTAGGTTTTTTTTTTTCTCTCCCGGAGCACAGTTAGCAGGGATATTTTTCAGTCAATGGCCTCATTTCATTTGCATTTTTAAGCTTTCACGGCCTTAGAAATGGTTTGGAGAAGGAGACTGTGATCCCTCCAGCGCTAGAGCTGCCTGCCTGAAGCTTCGGAAATTGGGTGTCAGCTTCTCTCCGAGTGGAGAGATATTACTTCATATCTGTGCATGCTCTGGTCTCCTGATGGCCTCATTTAGCCTCAAGCACTCTCCTGCTATGATTGCTTCTTCCCAATAAAATTAAATATCATCCCGTTCTTTTTATTTTATTTTTTTTAATAAGACGCGTTCTTGTTTAGGCTGACGTGAGACAAGGTCAGAGACTGGGTTTTCTGATTCCTCTTATTTACTGTCTTTTGACAAGGAAAGAACAGAAGAATTGTGAGGAAAATTCACATCAAATCCAGATTGGAGAGGATGAAGATGGAACAGCCCGATGCTCTCTCCCTACCACACCTCCCTTCTGGCTCTCCGCCCTTGTGGGCATCCTACAGTTTGGGATCTGAACTGGAAGCCCTTTTAGGGTCACAGGTCCTAAGTTTGAGTTTGAGACTGGCTAGTAAGGTATTGAGAATGTTTACAAAGCTGTAGGAGAAGTAAATGGCCTTGTGTTGGTCTCTCCCCATTGGGTCTCAAGTTCACCCACTTGCCCCAATAGTAGCAGCAAGGGGCAAGTGCTTAGTCACTTCCAATGCCTGTAATTCCAGTCTCAGCACAGGATCTCCAGAGTAAGTCTGGTAGTAAGGCTTGGTCTTGGTGATCTCTGGGTTTGATTGAGAGATTCTGCCTCAGTGAATAAGGGGAAAGAGCGGTGTCTTGACTTGAGGAATGTCTAATTTAACATATAACGGTCTTTACCATTGAGCTCTGTTCCCAAGTTTGCAACTTTCAGGAGCACAATTTACCCGAAGATGCTCCCTCTAAAGTCCACTTAGCATTGTGTTAGTACAAATGGATAGCTTCAGTGTGATAGGGCAGGAGTTCAGAGGGGAGGAAATCTTGTAGAAATTTGACAGGTGTCTCTCCCCTGATTGTCACAACCTTCTGTGGCCCTCAAGGAGACAGGGTTTCCCAGACTGATGGATCCCAGTTCATGGTGCATCTGGGCCTCCTGATGCTAAGATTCTGTGACTGTGGGCAAACCACAGGGAGAGATTTAGGAGTTCTATCTGGTTCAGTTCCCTGTGTCTGTTACAGCTACACCTGGGTGCTCCTGTAGTGTTTTAACCAACATTCCTTGTGTGTCCTAGTGATTTCACCCAGCCATTGAGCTGTTTCAAGAGTGATGAGCTGGGCTTCTGGTCTTGTTTTGTCTTGGACAAGCTGGCCTAAAACACACCGTAGTTGATAATGACCCTGAAAACCTCTGATTCTCCTGCTTCCCCCACCTGAGTGCTGGGATTACAGATGTATCTCGCTTGCCGGGTTTGTGCAGTTCTGGAAATAGAACCCAAGGTTGTGTATGCTCCCCCTCTCAGATTTGGTTTCCAGATAACTTCTGAGTTCTGTTCCCAGGACAGGTCCTGACAGAACTTTCATGTCTGTCCTCAGGAACTTCCCCATCATCAAACCCTTCACACCCTTAGACTCTCCATCTTTTCCTCTGAACCTGGACCTTAAGACATCTTGGCTACCCTACCCCTCTCCCCACAACATTCCAAAGGGATGCTGACCTCAGAATCAGCAAGGATGCTAGCGCTATCCTAGGAGCCTTCCCACAATTCTGATCTCTGTAAACTGAGATGAGATGCCTACAAGGGCAGTGAGGAGGGATGGGGTGGGATGTAGAGGTGAACTCCAGGCTGTTCCATCTTCATCCTTCCTGATAGCAGCCCTCCACAGTCTGAACTGGATATGAAATCTCCTCACATTGAAATGGTAGGTAGTGATCTCTCATAAGGAGGTGATAAAGCTGGGCTACTGGTCTAGTGTGGTCCTTCAGCCCATCACTATTAATCTCTGGACCCTTTGCTCCCTCTGTTGCTGTCACACGCTCTCTGTTCACAAAGATCCAGCATGTGGCATTTATTCTTCTTTCCTTCTGGCCCACCTCTCAGCCTGGGGGGGGCCACGGGACCCCAAATGTATCTCCTCATCCTCATCCTGGCACCCTCTGCCCTCTTACCAGTCCCCTGAATCACACGTGCTAATTTTGACCTCAACGTCTTTTGCTTGCATTCAAATCTTGACCTAAAACCTGCCCCTTTCTACTTTGTTGCTCAGTAATACACATTTTTTCTTTATTGTCCTTTGAGACCCCTAGCCCATTGAGTGTCTCTAATTCTTCCTATGAAGCCCTCCTCTGTCAGCTAACACCCATGCTCTATGACTTAACTTTCACAATGTGCCTGACAGACTCTCACCACAGAGCTCAGTAACCATTAGCTTTCTCTGCCAGTATGGCTGTGCCTTCTGAAGAAGCCCACTTGACCTGTGGATGGGCTTCCACACAGCCCACCAGCTCCCAGCTTCTATCAGTCCTCAATGTTTTCTTGGGGGTCCTTATCCAGCCCCCCGTTCCTGTTGTCTAGGGTAGCTTTCTCAGGTCTTTCTCCTCCCCTTGAATGCCTGGCTCTCATGTAAGCTTCTGGCATTCTTTCCTCCAAGGATGGGGAGACCCTCTCCACTTAACTGTCTGCCACAAAGCTTACAAGTGATCTCTGCATCTCCATGCTTCTTCCCTCTCTATCATCATCTTGCAGAAGGGCCATCCCAGCCCTGTCCATCCTTCTTCCTGCTGTTCTCCGCAGCCTTCCTTCCCAGCCCCTTTAACAGTCTGCTGAACTAATTCCTGTCCCGCACGCCCCTCCCCCATCTCCTCTTCTCGGTTATCCCTCTTTTCTGTGAACTATATTTTTCTTTTCAGCTTCATCTTGTCAGCACTTGGCCATGTGACAGCTTCTGTCTTCTCTCATGCCTTTCAGCTGCTGCTTTCCCTTTAAGAGCAGGTATATCTACCCCGGTCTCTCTGCTTCTTTCTCCTAGTTTTTACCTCTGTGGTCTAACTTCTGCTTTCTCTACCTAGATGGCCCTCAGCAGGCCATCCGTGAAGTGGCTACTTCTCTGCTCCAAAGAGAACTTGGAAGCCACACTGAAAACTCCTTTTTCTTGGATCTTCGTGGCCACAGGCTGGGTCTTCCTTCCTCATCAGACTCCTAGGTAGCGCCTCTGACTCTGCTCACTCTTGGATTCTGGTTGGGATCTGTCTTTCCTGTCTCACCTGCACACGCTCCTCAGGCCAGAGTTCCTTGACTTACTAGTCTGCAAAAGCCCACAATGAGCATGCGCAGGAGACAGAGTTCATCACGGGGAACAGTTGAAAGCAAGGTTGGCCAGCCATGGCAGTGAAGAAGATGGAAACTGAGACGTTAGCAAGACCCTGTCTCAGGTCGACAAAGAGCCGATAGTACTGGGTCTGGACTCGGGATCAGCATCACTAAGTCTAGACCTTCTCTCTGCTATGGAATGAAGCACAGACCCTCCATAACTGGACCCTACATCCATAGGTACAGCTGTGGATCAGATAGCTGTACATATATACAAAGAATCTTCTGAACTGGACACGCACATGCTTTGCCTGGCTTTCCTAGACACCAGCATTGCATCTGCATTGCTCTGTCATTTAGGTGGGGGTCAGTATACAGGAGGTGGGAGCGGGTGGTAGGAAATGCCGTGATGTTTTAGATAAAGGATTCAAGTATCAACAGATTTTGTTGTCCGTGAGAGGGGAGACCCCAGAACGGATCCCCCACTGATGACAGCTGAACTTGTCATATCTTCAGAGATGAAGCTGTAAAACAAGCCTTTGGAATCCCTCAGGTGATGATAGCATCTCTGCCATCCAGGGTGAGCCCTGGGACAGGCACCAGAGTTATGCTAATCAGGTGATTGAGCTGGAGATAGTTTCAGGATGCGGTGGTGAGAGACTAGAGCCAAAACCCCTGACAGAGCTCAAATATCAGCAGGAGAGGAGGCTGCAGGCTGAGTCTGATTTCCCAGTCAGTGACTCAGCGATGTCTCCATAACGAAACCCAAGGAAGACCCTAAGCACTAGGTCAGCATCCTGGTGCTGAGTGTATTACTAATGTGCGGGAGAGGGGTGGCACTTCCTGAGGCCACAGGGAGATGGCATGGTCCCCAGACCCTGCCCTTTGTGTCTTTTTATTGTCCTGGCCCTGACTCATATGTCCATTAGGATGAATATTTCTCAGTATAGCACTTTTTTTCAGTTCTGTGAACTGTTCCAGTGAATTGCTGAACCTGAAGGGACCATAAGAACCCTTGAATTTGAAGCCAAGTGACCACCAAGGTTGCCTGGGACACTTGTAGTTGGTAACGAAAGGTGACAATCTTGTCAGAGATTGTGCCCTTCATCCTTGAAGTCTGCACTAACTCTGGGAAGCTACTCCCAGAGTCACAAAGAACAGAGAGGACCAATAGTTGGGGTTAGGACAGAGGAGACTTCATTGAGAAATAGTGTCTTTAGACTTGAGGTAGGATGGCAGCCAGGAGATCAAAACAAACAGATGTACAGCGTTCGAGTTCCTGAACCTGTCCCTAGAAAATCTAAAATATCATGTATGTTCAGGCCAAAAAATATGACTTTTTCTGTTGTCCCCTAGATAAGGCAGCGCACAGCTCTTGGGGATAATAATGACACCATTTACTCTGTTCTCTCTCATAGTTAAAATTGTGTCAGCCATTCTGACCCCGATAGGATTTATGGCGACTTAGATCACAGCTGGAGAAATGAGTTTCGGGCAGTAGACAGGAGAGAAAAGGTCCTGCGCTCAGGGCATATTGTTTTATCGAAATGGGGAGACAATTCACTTGAGCGCACCCCACCCCCTTCTTCTCTTTCTTCCTTTAGCTCTAGAATCTGACTGTGCATATTCTCTGGCTACACCGTGACATCACCAGGCTTTCCTGAAGGGCATGCTGGGTTGTTCTGCTCCACGATGCGCTGCTGTCTTACTGGGCGACAGGTGACCATCACTGGCACCCCAACTCCTCATAAACCCCTCATTCCTCTGCAAAGTGGGGACAGGCAGATGAGCAAGGGGCAGCTTGGGCAGGTGAAATCTGATCATCGAGGTGGGCTGGCATCTGCTTACCGCACTGGAGTCTTGCCCGCTTCTGGGAGCACCTGTTAGGGGCAGGTGCAGATGGGAGCTGGAGAGAAATGATGGATAAGGGCTTGTTCTCATCCCGCATGAAGCCCCCAGTTAACAGGGAAATTGACTGCTACTTTTTGGTCAGGGGCTGGTTTGAGGCTACAGTTGGTGACTTTGCCGAAATTTGAAGAAGCGATGAACTGCAGAGCCGTAGGGTGGAGATGTCTCCCTGGTCTCCTTGAGACTTAGGACCTTTGCACCTCAGAGCCTCACGCGATGTTTGTATACAGTGGGTGTGAAATGATTATTTCTAGAACAGTAGCAAAGGGTTGTTGCCTAAAGCCCTGCATTCTTCATATTTTAATTCAAGTCAGGCCTTTCTTCTCTCTGGGTACAATAAAAATACCCAGAAAACTGAATCTCCAGTACATTTTGCTCTAGAAGTCACTGATTCTCCAAGTGACTTACTGTTAAGCCTCCTTTTACAAGACAGGGGAAAACGTCCAAGCCCACAGTGTTGGTTTATGTAACTAGGTAAGACATAGTTTTTACCTTCCGGTAAGGTAGCCACCAAGCGGGTGAGCCTCAGGCGAAAATGAAGCCTGCAGACTCAGAGATTATGCACATTGGTTATGTAAGAATGTGTAAGGCTACCATGGTTTCTGATGTGTTTGTTTGGCCCCAGGCTCTGGAAAAGCCCCGCACTGCTACTGTTCTGAACTGTTTGCCTTTCTTTCCGCAAGGGAGTGAGGCAGGGTGGGGGCATGGGAGGTGGGTGGAGACAGTGCAGGGTCCAGCACCTGGTTCCTCCCCATTCTAGTTCCTGAGGTTGTGTCTGCCCTCAGAAATGCCTTGAAAGTATTCTGGTCTCCGTGATGTTGACTGCATCGTGACTCAGAACTCTAAGGGTGGACTCTGTGTGGAGAGAGCAGCCCACAGACTCAGCTCACAGACCAGAGCCCAAGCACAGCATTGAATCACCGAGACAGTGACTAAAAAAACCACACCTGCCTGTTCACAGATGCAGATTCATGACTATAGATGTTTTTATCCTCTGTGGGAGCACCATGAGTGGATCCTTGTCACTGCCATTCGTAGACTCAGTGAAGTTAAGTGGCCATAGCCAGCCGGGAAATATCTGACTTCACTGTTATCCCAGCATCCTGTCCTCCTATCCGGGGATCTTTTCACATTCATACAGATGACCTGTTCAGGCTGGAGCGATAAAGTGCACATTGGTCCATGAGATGCAAGTGGAGGCCCTGGAGACAAGGAGCTGAGGTTTTAGGGCCCTCCAGATAGACTGTGAAGATAGAAGATGCTATCAATGCTCCCAGTGGACATAGACATGAGCCTGTGGCTTGCTGAACGTCATGTTTGCTGCATTCTGCCCTGGGAGACCCAGCAGAGAAGTCCGAGGCTCTTCTCTGTATGTGGAGTTTAGGGAAAACTCAGAGCAAATGGGCACATAAAACCCCCTAGAGTTGTCAGCCAGGTCCCATAAAAGGTTAAGAAAGGGTAGCAGGGCAGGAAGAGGGGCAGCGGGGACTGCTGGGGAGCAGGCTTGTTTACAGCCGATTTCTCATTTATTGGAGCCATGCTTTGCATTTGTCAGGCTGCAATGGTAGTCACTTTTATGAGTAAGCAGATTTTTAATGAACTTGTTTCAGATGCGCACTTCATTCTTGGAAGGCTCTGTCCTCGGAGGCAGCTCTGTAATTATTGCCCTGAGTGGGATAGCCAGGCTCTATCTGGTGTTTATGTAAGCAATTTCCTCTTTTCAGGTTTAAATAAGTAAGGCGAGGGGGTGAAAAAAAATCCTACTGGTAGCTTTTGTACAGTGTATCATAGGGTCCTAGAAGCTATGTGTGCATTCTCTCTTTCTCTCGTGTGTGTGTGTGTGTGTGTGTGTGTGTGTACATGCACATGTTTGTAAACCTGTAAACCCATGTGTAGGCCAGAGGATAACTTCAGATAGTCTTCCTTAGTTCCATAGATATGATTTCCTGTCAATCTTTTTGTTTGTTTGTTTTTGTTCTTTTGTTTTATTTTGGTTTTTGTTTTCCGACACAGAGTCTCTTCCTAGCCTGGAACTTGCCAAGCAGGCTAGGTTAGCTGGTTATAAAGGCTCAGGGTTCTGTATGTCTCCACACCCCCAACACAGATTGTGGTTACAAGCACAAACCACCACTTCAACTTTGTCCTTCATTTTTTCATGAGTTCCAAAGACTAAACTCAGGCCCTCATGCTTACGGGGCAGGCACTCTTTTGACTGATCTGTGTCTCCAGCCCGTGTGTCTTTTAGCTGTGTCCCAGCTGTGTGTCTCTTAGCTGTGTCCCAGCCCGTGTGTCTCTTAGCTGTGTCTCAGCCCGTGTGTCTCTTAGCTGTGTCCCAGCCCGTGTGTCTTTTAGCTGTGTCCCAGCCCGTGTGTCTCTTAGCTGTGTCCCAGCCGTGTGTCTCGTAGCTATGTCCCAGCCCGTGTGTCTCTTAGCTGTGTCCCAGCCCGTGTGTCTCTTAGCTGTGTC
>JAQHUG010000006.1:18401355-18443439 GCA_028555095.1 Dicrostonyx torquatus
GTGTGTCTTTTAGCTGTGTCCCAGCCCATGTGTCTCTTAGCTGTGTCCCAGCCCATGTGTCTCTTAGCTGTGTCTCCAGCCCGTGTGTCTTTTAGCTGTGTTCCAGCCCGTGTGTCTTTTAGCTGTGTCCCAGCCCGTGTGTCTTTTAGCTGTGTCCCAGTCCGTGTGTCTTTTAGCTGTGTCCCCAGCCCGTGTGTCTCTTAGCTATGTCCCAGCCCATGTATCTTTTAGCTGTGTCCCAGCCGTGTGTCTCTTAGCTGTGTCCCAGCCCGTGTGTCTCTTAGCTGTGTCTCCAGCCCGTGTGTCTTTTAGCTGTGTCCCCAGCCCGTGTTTCTCTTAGCTGTGTCCCCAGCCCGTGTGTCTTTTAGCTGTGTCCTCATAGCTCCCATTTTTCAGTCAAAGAAACTCCTGACTGAAGTTAACAGGTAGTTAGTTGGTGATGGCGAGGCTTGACTGCTGCCTGGGTTCTGACCCTTCTCTACAGGGTGCACTGGGAAGGCCATTTAGGCTAGAGCGTCCCTGGAGAGCTAGCGTTGGTAGAATGTGGTAGTCACACATGTTGCTGAGTCATTTGCCAAGTGCTGGTCCATGTGAGGGGGGGAGCCATTACGAGCCGATGGCGTACAGTAATTATGCTCAATTTTCTGGCCTTTCTCTTTCATAAAGGGAATTTGGCAAAATGCAGATCATGCCATTCACAGTTCTGCCTTAATAAAGTCTTGCCCCATTATCCCAAAGTTCAGAACTCACTGTTTAATTAAGGGACCTTGGTTCTGTCACCCGGATCTGCTACTACCCTATCCAAACTGATCCCTTCCCAGCCTGGACCCAGCTGCATACTGTTGGCGAGTAGAGGCAGGGCTGGAAAGGACTTCCTCTGTGACTCCTGCTACTGAAGGATTGGGGGTGGGCGTGGGGAGAGAATGTGGCCAGTTTAGACCAGCTCCTGGCCAGTGGCAGCTCAGGTGTCTACTCTGCCAGCCAGATTGCTGTGTGGTTTCAAGGCCAGTAACTTAACTAATCTCTCTGAGATCATTAGTGAGTGGGAAATAAAATAAGAAAGCTGTAGTAACCTAGTAGACTTTTCCAAGGATTATTAAAATGATCCACGTGAAAATAATGAATTTGGTTATTATTCCCTTAGCTTTGATTGAATTCCCCAGTTTCAGTATCGAGAGCTGCTATCAAACCGCTCCTAGTATTTTCCCAGTTTTCCAGGATCACTGCTTCTGACAGCTGGGTTATTTTCAGACATCTTATGTGTTGACTTATTTGTTTGCTTGCTGATTTCTCTGTGTGTATATGCGCATATTTTCTCTGTGTGTGTATGCGCATATTTGCGTGAGAGCAGGTGTGCCCATGCCGAGAAGCTGGCGTGGAGGTCTGAGGACAGCTTTTGGGAGTGGATTCTCTTCTCTCTTGTGCTTCAGTTTCCTGGCTAACTGGCCAGGAGCTTCCAGGCAGCTCTCCATCTTCCTTCTTATCTGTAAGCGCTGGCATTTCAGTGTGTGCGGCTTCATCCAGCTTTGGTTATTTTCAGTATCTCTCCTTGGGGTGAATGTGGAATGAACTGTTTGATTTGGAGGAAGTCCCTCCCCTCCCCCACTACAGAGGAAGTCCCTCCCCTCCCCCGCTACAGAGGAAGTCCCACCTCCCCCTCTACAGAGGAAGTCCCTCTCCTCCCCCTCTACAGAGGAAGTCCCTCCCCTCCCCCCTCTACAGAGGAAGTCCCTCCTACTCCTTGCATTCTCCAGGTACCCATAAGTGCTCTCCCACCCATGATGGCCTCTGGCTGGCACTGGGTTCCCAGAAGCTCCACGTGGGGAACTCAGACACCCAAACCTTTACTTTTTGATTAGGACAGAGCTAGGTCCTTTACAGAGATGGGGATATTTGCTCAGTTTGACCCACGAATGAGTTTGTTTCCCTCCAATCAGTGGGAAAATAACACGTGATCTACCAAGAAGGCAGATATATGGCCTCAGCTGATACATTAATGCCCGTCCTCTGTAATAGGAAGAGAAACCTCTCCGGCAGGGTTCGGACTGGTCACTGGCTTCTGATGATGACATCCTTTCCTGGAGCTTGAGGTGGCTGAGGATGACTAGATTGTCCTTCCTGGAAGGTAAAGATCCCTTGGGGAGCCAGCGTGTAAGCCAGCTACAGTGCCTGCTTCTCCTGAGCTCTCTTCTTCCCTCTGTGCAAGGCTAAGCTGCTTTCGATGAATTCCAAGAAAGGTTCTGCTATCCATGTCTTCAGGGTGCTGGCAGCCATGGGCTGCACCCCACTCCCATCCACAAGGCTGTTTCTCTGTTCCTGCTCTGGCCTGTTCTTCCTATGTCTGCCTGCCTTTCATTGCTCCATGGTTTTCTGTCTTATCACACTATGCCTTCCGCCTCTTCCTTGTGAGCTGTGCCTCTTCCTGTCCTCCTGTGTCCTTCCCCTTCCCGGTTTTTCCTTTCTTCCTTTTTCCTCCTCTGTGCCCTCTCGGTCCTGTGTTCCTTCTAGGCCTTGGTGTCTCTCTTCTCCTCACCGTCTTATTCATGGCCTTCCTCCTTGGCTCCTTTTCTGCCTCTGATTCTAGTTTATAATATCTTGAAAGAGCTTCTGATAACGCCTGCCTGACCCCGCCTGGCGCGCAGCGAGGGGCTCTCAGGCGGTGTTTGATGTGGTCTGTGTGTGGCTGATGAAAGCCACTCCATCTGCTCTTCAAAGCCGAGCTGATGGGGAGCTGGGGTACACAGCCTCCTTAGAGCTGTGCTCTTCTTTTTTTCCCATCAGAATCAAATCCAAATTACAGGATAAAACCCGGCTTTTCTCACTTGTTCACAATGCTCATAGACCCCTTGATGCCCGTGAGAGGGAAATGACATCCTACTATTCTCCTCTTAAAAGAAATTCATCCAGAATCATCGTGTCAGGGATTGGAACCCCCAGAGGACAGCCTGTCCCAGATGAGACATACAGATTGGAATCTGTGTGTGACAATCCAAGGAAACTTTCTGGTCTCAGAACCTGCTGGTTTGGTCCCAGAGACCGAGGCTCCTAACACTGCAAGGGGAAAGGGGCTCCGCTCTCCCTACGGCTTCTGGTCCTGGAAGAAATGTGGTAGAGGGAACTGATAGCTCTGGAGCCCCCAGTGCACATTATGAGACGAACACACTTTGGCCCAGCTAGCTTCTGCATCTTTTTCATAGCCTAAGACTATGCACGGCATAGCTAACGTGTTCAACTGCTTGAAGGAATGGTAGACAGGAAAACCTATATAAATTCTTTCTAGTTCTTGTCCTCCCCGACTTTGAGAATATAAACTCCAGTTTCACCTTGACAGAAAGATGGATTTTCACAAGAGAGCACACCTGAGCTTCAATCTAGATTTGGACAATTCTACGTTGAATGTTCTCCAATATATATATATAGTTCTCATATATATATATATATGTATATATACATATATACATATATATATATTTGTATTTCTACCCCCAACAGCTTTGCTAAGATCATTTATATCTCATAGAATTCCAACATGGTAAGGGTACAGCTCAATGATTTTTTTAGTAAATTTATAGTCCTTCCTCCACCGCCACAATCCAGTTTTAGCTATTTTCTTCCTTCATATTAAAACTGGAATTATTTGGCAGATGGACTGTGAAACTAAGCCCAGTCCTGCACACCTCCCTAGGTCCTCCCATACAGATTTCGAATTGACTTTCCTGGCCCTTGAACTTGGGGCTGGCATGGTGACTCACTTTTACCAGTCAGGCACCATCTGTTAGATCTAGCGGGTTCTGAGCCTAGTCGTCTAAAGGTCATGGGTGTTTCCACTCTCCTGGGAGCCCCATTGTCTCCACGGTGAGGTTAAAGTTGCCAGACGGTAGAAAACAAAAGCCGGTGTGGGGATGTGCTGCCCTGAGTTAGGCTATTTTAGATCTGGCTCTTCTTCCTCCTCTCCAGTTGACCACTATGGGGGCCACACCCTCGCATGTCAGTGGATCCCAGTCTTAACCTGTGATTCCACAAGAAATAGCAGAAGGTGATTGCGTTCGTTCCTGATATTTAGGTTGGTTTGGAAAGCATCATTGTGACAGCAACTGATAATGGAGCTGTCAATGGGATTGAGTTTTTGACAAGTAATGCAACAGAAGCACCCAATTCTCTCTTCCCTAGAAAAGGCCTTCACGGCAGTCAGTCCGTTTTGACGAGTCCTGCAGGTGCCTCAGACATGAGAAGCACCGTTTGGGCTTGTGAGGGATTCGGAGTCGAAGCAGAGACTGTATAAACTGTTAGGTCATTTGGGGTGGGAAGAGCAGGTGCACAGACTGATACAGGACAGCCAATTCCTGTATGGCTAATATCTACGTTGGAATCGTCTCTCCATTGTCTGCAAATAACCACATTTTTTTCTTAGCATACCTCAAAATGTGTTCCAGGGTTATTGACCTCCCCACAAAGAGCACACTGACTAAAGTCTCCTATTACCGCTTTGTTTAAGTACACTGTTGTTTATAGGGAGCTGTCTGGTAGTTTGAACAAGTGCAGTGCTCCAAAGATGCAGAAATGCAGACAGGATCCACATCCATTGTCGGGCAGGAGCAAGAAGGGGGCTAGGCTGGGCGGTGGTGGTGCACGCCTTTAATCCCAGCATTCGGGAGGCAGAGGCGGGCGGATCTCTGTGAGTTCGAGACCAGCCTGGTCTACAAGAGCTACTTCCAGGACAGGCTCCAAAGCCACAGAGAAACCCTGTCTCGAAAAAACAAAAAAAGGGAGGGGGGCTAGGCAGACAGGTAGAGAGAGGTCTTCACTTCGGAACCTACTGCAAGCATTAATTCCAAAGGTATCTGGAGAAAAGGTCATTGTATCAAAATATTCCAGAGGTTTGGGATGCGGGAGCAGGGCTGGAAGAAGAGGCAGCTGTGGGTGAGCAGGAGACCCTAGCACCAGAAGCTTTGCGATGGCTAATCTCTAGCAGGTTTTTGTAACAGATCTGTCTGCCCCTGGAAGCAAGCTTTCTGGAGAGTCTACCTGCACTGTGATAAGATCTTGGGGTTACCAGATCTGCAAAGCCTATACTATGGGACCATGGATGGATGGACAGTCACCTCCCCTTCCCTTGACCTTGGTAATTTGTAAGTTCTCTTTAAGAGCTTTCCCCATCCCCCTCACTTTCAGAGAGGGTCTCACTCTAAGGCTGATCCATAAACTCACTATGTAGACCAGATGGGCCTCAGACTCAGCTCTCTGTGGTCTCTGCCTTCTGAGTTCCGGGATTACAGGTGGGCTCCACAATGCCCAACTTCTAAGAACTTTTCTAATTCAAGTGTCCTGTGACTTAAGGTCTAGACTTCGCCCACCAAGCTGAAGAAGGAGGCAGAACTAGGACAAACCAAAGCCGAAGCAAGCTGTCAGCAAGCACAGGTCCCTGGGATAATTGGACGGACAGTATTCAGAAACCAAATTGGAGGGCAGCAGGTAAGCCCCACAGGTTAGGGAGTTCTCTCCACTTCTCCCCTGTGTGTGCTCTCATGGGCCGGTTCCCAGGATCTTTGAAGTCCCCGTCCTAGTTGTGACCTACTGGGGGGAAGCTGCCGGGCTCCTTGCCAGTCTCTGCTGCCTGCTCCCTGTTTTATTCCCACTTTATTTAAAGCAGCAATTCTCAACCTGTGGGTCAAAACCCCCTTGGGGTTGAATGACCCTTCCACAGGGGTCACCTAAGACCATCAGAAAGCACAGATGTTTACACCATGATTCATAATAGTAGCAAAATGACAGTTATAAAAGAGTAGAGAAAATACCTTTACGGTTGCGGGTCACCACAACATGAGGAACTGTTATTAATGGGTCACAGCATTAGGAAGGTTGAGAACAACCACCTTAAAGGAACCTTGTTGGAGGAGGGACATTCCTAGAGGCCTGTTGGGAGTGGCTGACCCTTCTTCCCTGCAGTGGGAAAACCTCTTTGTGCAGAAGGCCCCTCCTCTGTGAAGCTGCCTGGAATCACACGCCAGTGGCCAGGGCTGATTCCTGTGTCTTAAGGAGAGTGGCAGTTGTCCACAGTCTTAGGAAAATGTCTCGGACCTTTTGGGAAGGTGCATCCTTGTTATCTCTTAAGGAACTTCTGGGAGATGAGGGGGTGATGGCAGAAATGAGGGGTGAGGGGTTCCAGAGGCACCTGCCTAGCTGACCTTCCTCTCCTGACCTCCGGTTCCCGGATCCCAGCTTTCAGATCAGGCCCAGGGCTGGGCCGTTTCTGCAGGGAGCTTCAATAAGATGAGCACACATCCCTGCTGGGAAGTCATTTTTGTTTCCGATCACAGAGGGTTGGTTTTTCCAGGGCGGGAGGCTTCTGTCTTCTGTGGAGTGGCCCTATGAAGTGGCAGCCCCACACTCCAGGCTCCACCCCCCCCCATCTACCTCCGGGCCCTGAGATCATGAGCGGTAGGAGATCACACTCTTTTTCTTTTTGACCTTAAAAGAGAGAACAGTGTAAATGATATTGTCCTTCAGGCAGCTAAGGTGACTCTCCCATCTGTGCCGGTTCCGTTCCGCTCTCATGGGCACCTTTAGGTTGCTCCCTCTCTGAGCTCCGCAGTCACCACAGGTTATCCCTACTGAGTGGCTGAACAAACCCCTCAACACTGCTGCAGCTAAATGCAGCTCCAATATGTCTTCCTGTTTCCCACGAGGTCTTCAGATCTCTTGACCTCTCAGATCTGAAGCTACGTTGGAATTGGCCACAGGGAAGTGGAGAAGGCATTGCTATTTCTTTGGCCACCATTGAAGTGCTAAGTGTCAGGTCGGTGACGGCCCAGCTGCCTAGCACAGGAGAGGACAGGCTTTCGTCTCCGTCATTAGAGAACAAAAGTGGCCACTGCCTTCTGGAGAAACCACCTCTGTTTATTCTCTTCTCCTTCCGTCTCTTATGCCAGCTCCCTAACTTGCTGCTGTACCCCACAGTCTGCTCTGGAGACTGCTCTGTGGGCGGTTGGGTATTGTGGTACTTTCCTTTCCCTAGTCTTGATGGATGAATTAGATGCTACTGGCCTGTACCCAGGCTCAGAAGAGTCCTCGTTTGTGGCAATCCCTCCGTGCCAAGCTTTGACTCACCATGCTTGCCTCAAGCAGCTTTTCCTCCATGAATGAGTTGGGGAAAATGGTGGCTCTGTAGCACGTTCTGGAAGGCATTCGCTTGCTGGCCTAGCAATGGGCCTGGCACTGGGCACTTGCTCAGTGAACAACTGTCAAATGAGTTAACCCCCGAGTTGTATGTGTCCTGGACTACTCATGGCTCTGGAGCAGACTTGTTCAGGAAGGACTGGGGTCTGTTGACCACTGAAGAATCTGGCATGTTCCAGATTTTTGGGGCAGTGTGTGAGGGATGTGCACTTCTGGCTTACATCATCTTTGGGGCTGGGCTTGTTGAGGGTGATCCTGTCTCATAAGTCTGTGGGTACACACGGTGAAGTTTACAATGTGCCAGAGGAAAGGAGGGGTGGATTAATAGAAGGCTCAGTTGTCACCATGTTAGCCGTGTTGATGGCCTCACCCACAGACTTACGCTGCAAAATCTCTAAGTGTCAGGCAACTTGTCCAGCTGTGACTAACTTGTCAGAAACTCTCTGGGTGAGCCTGACCTCACCGGGGAGGATTTCTTTATACCAGGGGAAGACCAGGACTATAGGGCTAGTAATCTAACAACATAGCCAGAGATGCTGTGCTTCTAGGGAACACTTGGGGACTGATTTGCCTAGGTTTGTCATATAGGACAAAAAAGATCGAGTGTAGTTGAGTGGCATATTGCCTACCATACTGTACCTAGGCCCGGATTCCCTTTCCAGCCAGCCAGCAGCCGCAGCAGCAAACATCGCTGTAGACTCTCTTGCAGCAGGAACCCTGCTGGGACTGCCTCTGTCCAGCTGATTTGAGCTGTCCAAGAGGCATCAGGGGTACGCAGAGAGCATCTACTGCAGATGGGGAAGCCTGGCCAAGGCTCTCTAGAAGAGGTGCCCTGTGAACTGGGCATAAAGGAGTGCATAAAGTTACGTCACCAAGAGAGGCCATGGAGTGGGAGAGGACGTTTCACAGAGTGGAAAAAGTTTTGAACTGGGGTTGGGCTAAGGTTTCTCTATCTGGCTTTATTTGGTTTAATGTTCTTCCCAGACAGGTCTTATAGCCTAGATAGTCCTGTAACTCACCGTGTAGTTAAGTCTGGCATTGAACTCTGACCTCAGCCTTGTAAGTGTAGCTAAATGGGGTAAGCTTCTGTACTGGGCTCTTATCTGACTTTAGTGTGCAAACACATTTCTCTCCTTGCCAGTTTTGGATGGCATGGGTGGGGCTCTCCCACAGCTCACTCTGTAAGATCCTGTTAGGTTGGAGAAGCTGGGAGACTTTTACTGAAACTTCTATGATGTGGCTTCTTGGGGGGGGGCTGTAAGAGGCCAGGAAGCAGCACTGTGGAGGGGCTGCTTCTCCCTGGGGGAAAGCCCGCCAATCCCACAGGCCTTGCAGTGTCTGAGAAAAGTGGGCCAAAGATCAGCAGGAAACAATGGCTGCTGGGTTCACTGCCACAGGCAAGGCATGACGAGTCAGAATGAAGTAACAGTTACAGACACCAACAGGCCCTGCTGGCAACACATAAAGATATTACCTCAGTAACGAGCAGGGCTGGGAAAGGGTGTGGTTTTACTGAATCAAAAAAAAAATCTGCTGTTCTTTCTTCTTTTCTTCTTCTTCTTCTTCTTCTTCTTCTTCTTCTTCTTCTTCTTCTTCTTCTTCTTCTTCTTCTTCTTCTTCTTCTTCTTCTTCTTCTTCTTCTTCTTCTTCTTCTTCTTTCTCCTCCTCCTCCTCCTTCTCCTCCTCCTCCTTCTTCTTTTTTTTTTGTGGCCTGGTGGCAATAGGGGCTGGGGAGGGGCACATGATTGGTGCATTTAGGTTTCCAGTTACTAAGTAAACAGCTCCTCCTTTTAAGGTAAGCGCCCCAAATTGGCAGGACCATTTGCTTCAGGGTCTCCTGTAACTAGGGCTGGCATTGAACTGCTATATAGTTGAGGACAACCTTGAATCCCTTGCCTGTCCTCCTGAGTGCCAGGAGGACAGGTATGCACCACCACACCTGGTCTGTTTCATGCTGGGGATAGTACCCAGGGCTTTGTACACACTTGGGCTTGGTAAGCACTGTACCAATTGAGCAACCACCTGGGTCCCAGGCTCTTTTCATACAGTAATTTGGGGGTAGAGGCTGCTGAGGCCCAAGAGGAAAGAGCTTACCTCACAGCAGAGCAATAACCCACGCAGGTGAGGCTTCCGTCCTAGGGAGAATCATGTGACCAGACAAGGCAGGGAAAAATCACAAGAAATCTTGCTGATATCTGGCCTGGAATCACAGAGATACAATCTGGAAGTAACCTTGCTCATGTTCTGGGTCAGAAAACTGAACCGAAAATAAGAAGGAAGTAATTTGTCAAAGGTAAGACTTGAATTAGACATCAAACCAGGACAGAGCCATGGTTTGACTCCAGACCTGGTGCCTTTATACACACTGGCTTCCCCAGGCTACCATTCTGCCCATTGCCCATCTTAACGACCTGATAGTTGAAAGACTACACCATCAGTAATCAGAGGCTTGTCCCTATCAGACTGTTCAGTACAGAATTAATATAAATACAAGAAATGCCGCTGTGTTTTAGTCCTAGAGTATGCGAACAGAGACCCCACTGGGAGCTGAGATGATCATATCCCTTTTAATTAGATGGGACTTACGGTTAACAGCCTCTCTTCCTTGGCACCCGTTCATATACAGTTACATTTTCTGGGTTGTTTTGCATCCATAATTCTTTTTTTTTTCTGTTTTTGTTTTTCAAGACAGGGTTTCTCTGTGGTTTTGGAGCCTGTCCTGGAAGTAGCTCTTGTAGACCAGGCTGGTCTCGAACTCACAGAGATCCGCCTGCCTCTGCCTCCTGAGTGCTGGGATTAAAGGCATGCGCCACCACCGCACAGCCTTGCATTCATAATTCTTTACAGATAAATCCACCTATCTAGTCTTTCCTTCAGAAGATTACCTGGATATCCAATAGAGCAACAAGACCCCCATCCCATAGCTCCAGGCCTGGTCCTCCATGTTAAGGGTGGAGGACTCTACCTGAAGAGATGGAATTGAGGACCAATAGGAATGTTCTTTCCTGGTGCTTCTAAGGTCCCACACTCCTGGCTGGTAGGGAACGAAGAGTTAACTTCCAAGAAGGCAAAGGCAGCTGAGACCCAGGGAAGGCTTTCCCACCTGGGAGTGGTGGTTCTTACCCTTGCTAACGTGTTCAGCTGAGGTGGAAAGGCGTTTCTTCAGGATGAGTTAGAGAGGTGGCACCCAAGTGTTGTAGAATGGAGAGCATCTTTGAATCTAAGTATTTTATAGATAGAAACATTTAGGATAAAAGCTCTTTTGAATGCCTGTGCAGTCTCTCACAAACGAGCACACACAACCTTTCTGCTCTCATTCTGTTTCTAGAACACACACACACACACACACACACACACACACACACACACACCAGAAACTCTCACAGCCTAGTCCACAGCCTTCACTCCTCTAGACCGGATGAGTTCTCCCACGCTGCTTCTGCTGCTATCCTCGCTGTCTTCCCTGTGGGGATCAGCAGGGTTGGCTTGACTTTCTCACTGTCTGTTGGATACTCGACACCTAGCCTGACTCCTGGTACACGGCAGGCACTCTGTGTATAAGGAACAAGTATAAATCTATCAGAACTATTGATGACATGGTTACGAATCATCTCTTTAATAAATCTATAAACACTGACTTATGCTAACACAATGCTCTCACGGGGTCCATCCACGAGATCACAGATTAATGACTGAAAGCATGGATGAAAATGTACATCCTGGTATCCAGTGCTCTGTTTCCCTCACAGAGAACTGAGCCCTGTAGATCAAAAACTGATCTTTAACCTAAAGACCCCATAACGTCCTTTCCAAAATGGAAAGTCCACAGAGGGCACAGAATGCCTTCCTTTACAAGATGCTGAGACTTCTTAGCACCTACAGGGACAGGAGTGCTGACGACAGCTTCTCTCAAGAGCCGGCACCTAACATTTGTAGGAACAAAATGTGAGCCAATCTCTAAGAGCCCGCAGGCCATCGGGTTGTTATTTCAACGCTAAACAGGCTTGCAGAGGTACTTCGCTGGCTTTCTCTGTCAGCCTATTTGTGCAGAGTGTTGATAACCAATGTGACACACAGCAAAGACTCTTTGTCTTGTTAGACACTTGCCAGGAGTGGAGATGAACTGAGGGAAATGGGAGTTGAAAGGAAGAATGTCTGGTTTAAAACATGCACATGTGTGGCTGCCTCGTGGAGCACATGGGCTGACATCTCCTTTCTCCCTTAGACAGCAGCGTCCTCTCTTCATTCTCCCCTCGCCTTTTTATAGTCTCTAAACAAAGAGCACACTCTTCCAGGTGTGAACAAATCAGGGAGGTTTCCTGTTTGAGATACAGAAATTCTTAGCCCTGAGGGACCGAGTTAAAGGGAGGAGAGGACAGAGCAAGAGATGAAAAGCAGAATCCCCAAAGCCACCTGCCATTTAGTGATTAGCTCCCAGATAAGAAGGCACAGATGCATTCCAGAAGCCCAGGACTTGTCTGGGCAGAGCAAAGCCGGGAGGGCTGAGGAGAGTTTGCAGACAAGAAGCAGATGGTGGAGGGGGAAGCAGGGCTGCACCGAGCTCACCTATCAGCTTTCTTCGTGCTTTCGTTCCACAGAGCTTTTCTTTTCTCTTTTGAGATGGCAGGGCTGAATTTAGGGCCTCCCGAATGCTAGGCAAGGGCTCTACCACTGAGCCACATCCCCTGCCCATCCACAGAGTTCTTAGGTACAGAGTCTTCATCCTTGCTGCCCCTTCTCCGTGCTTCAGTTAACGGAAAGAAATCTCATGAAGACTTGATCTACAAACTAGCTCCATGACCTGGGCAGATCACACACCTTCTGCGACCCAGGTCTTTTTGCAGTTATTTCATTGTTTGCTTTCGAGATAGGATCTTCCTAAGTTGCCCAAGCTGAGCTCCTGGCTAACCTCGACCTCCTACCTCCTCCTCTAAGAGATGAGGTATGTGTGCGTGCCTCCTTGCCCAGTTTTGGACGCTTTCTCTCTCTCTCGAGTAAACAGCTTTATCCAAAAGCATGTGAAAACAATGTGCTAGCCCCTACAGACATCTCCTAGCAGGCCCTGCTCTCTCCTTAAATGTATATACACATCGACCACCCTGTTTAGCTAACTACAGCAAGTGCTTATTCACCCCCTGGAGGAGCAGGCTGCTCACTCAGTCTTCTTTCTCAGGGGAAGTGGGTGGAAATCATTTCTCTACACTCTACTCTTCCACATGCGGCACCTGTGGCCTCAACCTGACCCCAGATCCCAATCAGAAGGAACAAAAGGCTATGTGCTTGCCAGGGTCATATATGGCCTCTTCTGTTATTAACCTTTTCGGTTCCTTTTGTTCTTAGGATAGGAGTGCTGTATCCTTGGCGACAGTGGCATGTTCAGTTTTTCCAACATGGTGAAGTCAGCACATTGTCTTCTGGCCTCCAGGTCACGTATGCATCATCAGGCCTCGACAGATACGAGATCAACTTACTAATTCACTCTGGTTTTCATTTTGCTTTGTCTCCCATAAAAACATAAAGGTAGAGTCATGAACAATGATGCCAGGGTAGGAAATACATACTCCCGTCATTAAAAACTGGAAATCACTAGCTTTGAAATTTCTCCAAAAATGCAGCCACAAACGTCATGCAATGCCAGTCAAATAATGACCGTAAAACTCAACCTGTAGACATTGTCTTGCAAAGCAGTCAGAGCTGTGAAGGTGACACAGGTTCTCAAAGCAGAGAACTCCTCGCTGCTCCTCTCCATCCTTTCTGCCTTTCTTACGTTTAACTTAGAAGGGGGCAAAAGGGCTATGCATCAAACTGTTCATTTCAATATGCAATTTGCCCCAAAGAATTTCTGACTTAATTCATTTTCTCACCAACCCAAATCCAATTCTAAGAATATTTCTTGAAACCGGAACAATCTACTTTCTGTTGAGGAGTGCTAATAGGTGAAATGTTACCCTGTCAACTTAGGAGGCACCAGCTGAGCTCAGAGTCACACACGAGAAAGTTTTATTTGCTTCCTTCTGAATTCTTAGCCAGAGCTGTATGGGTAGGAGAGCATTATGGGAAACAAACCTCATTGCTGGGTTTTCTTTACCTTTAAAAAACAAATTCAGCATGCGGTGGTGGTGGCACACGCCTTTAATCCCAGCACTCAGGAGGCAGAGGTAGGCGGATCTTTGTAAGTTTGAGACCAGCCTGGTCTACAAGAGCTAGTTCTAGGACAGGCTCCAAAGCTACAGAGAAACCCTGTCTCGAAAATAAAAAAAAAGAAAAAAGAAAAAAGAAAAAGAAAAAAGAGGTGGTATAAAAACAAATTCAGGTTGGAAGATGTTCACTTAATGTTGAATGGACCTCAAAGGAAGAAATTCATCAGAGTGAAAACAAGAAAGTAAGGCCAAAGTCTCTTACAACACAACGTCATCAGTTCTTGCAGCGAATTCATATTTCTGTGGAGGTATGCCAAAATAAGTCTTTGTGATCGGTATATATGGAGAAACTCAACAGCATGACGTGTTCCGTTTGAAAGTATTTGTTGTGGTTCTCTAATAGGCACGAGGCTAGTGTGGTGGTGTTAGTGAGTATGTGCGAGCACTCACCATCTACATGGGATGCACGATATGTACTCACTGTGAACACGGGATATACCATAGCATTCTTCTCTTCCTTCGGTGGGGGTGCAATGGGTGCCACATGGAAGTTCTACTGTTGAGCCGTATGTTGTCCCTGAATAATACAGATGTTGTGGAAGGGACCGACTCGACCCCAACTCCTTCCTCCTCACCTTGTAAACAGAGCATTTGGCCTTTCAAGTCTTAGCCATCTGACCTCTACTTTTGGTATCAACGGTCATCCCCCTGCCTGACTCCTTTGTGCAAATGACTGCTCTCGAGTCCTAAGGCACGGATTCAAATGCTTTTCTGTTCACTTATTCATTCATCATTCATTCATGTATGTAATAAGAGTAGCCAAGTCCTCCAGGTGAGACAGATGGGGTCATATAGTTGAGGGCTTCACATCCTGCAGTGAGAACATAGCACATAACAAAGCAGGTAAGTTTCTTTTTAAGTCTCAGTAATTATCATAGAGATTGAAAAAACAGTGGTGCTAATTCATGCTGCGTGGTTATACTTTCAGAAATGTGTTTTCTGCGCAGGTGATGGGTTAACAGCCAGGTGGTGACTGGGTGATGTATGGGAAGAGGGCTACAGGCAGAAGAGCCAGGTGAGCATCTGAGAGGGAGGTGTGCAACCTGAGCAGATCTCTCGACCCCACATTTCTGTGGAGGGGCTTTATGGACTCTTTTTAAGCCAAGTGGGATGTCGCCTTCTGTTAGGGATGTGTGTGAGGCTCCATCAAGAGGGCTGGAAATGTTGCTCTCCTCAGAATGAAGGATTTGCTGCGCAGGTTGAGAAACCCCAGTTCTTTGGACCCTCTTGCCAGGAACAGGTTCTGTACCATGGGATGTTCATCCTGTCTGACATTAGATTTCCAGGTTCTTCTTGAAACATGGGTGCTGGATTGAGTGTTATTTAAATCCTCTTCTAGGTAGGTGTGTCTGAGATATCGAGGAACAGATTCTGGGGCTGCATCTAGGATGAGGGTCTGTCACTCAACTATGTTTTGAGCATCCTCGTTAGAGGAAGAAAGAACTCATCTAGACAGATATAGAATTGTCCTTGGCCTCTAAAACCTTCTAGGCCCTGGCAGTGTAGGGCAATGTCCAAATACCTAGCCTAATATCCAGATACTATACTAGAGAGAGAGGCGGGATGGATGTGGTGAGGGAAGTGGTAGTATCCAAGTCGACATCTGGAATCAGCCCTTGGTCCCTAGGGTGACTAGGATATCAAGCAAAGGTGATGATTAAAAGCTGGGCATATTACAGAGACTCTAGGAAGAGCAATGTTATATCTGGTCTCCAAGGGGAGGACTTCACAGAGGTTCAACCTGAAGCTCCCAGAGCCTGGCACATAGTGCCAGAGCTCTGCTCCTTAGGAATGCAGCTACTTGGGGTGCTGAGGCTTCCAGCTCCCATGTAGAAGAGCATCTTCCCATTAGCACATACTAACTGTGCTGGACTGGAGAGGGCAGTCAGGGTTTCCAGTTACTGGCCCTGAGATTCTGGGGTCATTGTCCTCATTGCCCTGGTAACTTGCTTGGGAGTTAGAAATCAACTTCTATCTCAGGAGGCCTGTTTGCTGTGACCTACAAATGCCACATCAAGTTGACATCCTCTGTTCAGACATGCTTCTCCATTGCAGGCACAACTCTTGGCGTCTTCCTTTTGCTGCCTGATGATGATGATGGTGATGATGATGGTGATGATGATGATGATGGTGGTGATGATGATGATGGTGATGATGATGATGATGGTGATGATGATGATGATGGTGATGATGATGATGATGGTGATGATGGTGATGGTGATGATAATGATGATGATGATGGTGATGATGATAATAGTGATAATGGTGATGATGATGGTGATGATGATGATGATGATGATGGTGATGATGATAGTGATGATGATGGTGGTGGTGGTGGTCTCTAAGGCTTCTAAAATATGACCGAGGTCTGCATTCCCTTTCACCAGTCCTAATCAAGATTCCCTTGAGATTTAAAGACACACATTTCCTAGCAGTTATTCAGACATGAGGGATGGCTTTGTCTCAACTCTATTCTACCTTACTGTCCCCACAAAACTCCCTTTCATTTCAGCCTTGTGCCAACCAATTGATTTGCATTTACTTTTTTAAAAAAATAATTCATTTAACTTTATTTCATGTGCATTGGTGTGAAGGTGTCAGATTCCCTGAGACTGAAGTTACAGACAGTTGTGAGCTGCCATGTGGGTGCTGGGAATTGAACCCAGATCCTCTGAGCCATCTCTCCAGCCCCTGCATTTACTTTTTAAAAATTATTTCTACTGTCTGATTTTTTATTGTTGAGGTTTTAAATTAATTTATTGTTCATTTGCAGTTTCATGCATGCATATATTTTGGCCATTTTTACTCCCATTATTCTTTCTCTTTCCTCCTCCACTCCTGCTAAACCCTCTTTCCTCCCCTAAAATCCTGTCTTCCATTTTCTTTTCTGTTCTTTTAATTAAGGTTGTTTATGACAGAGGCAGGAGAGGGAGAGAGAAAGTAAGAGAGAATGAAATTGTATCGGGGGTGTTTAATGACAATAGCAACTTAACAACTACACTTAAGAAAATGATTCTATGCTCTAACCAGCCATTAAGGACAAATAAGTTCTTTGAGAGGGGTCTTGTGACACTTCCTATCCATGATGGACCATCGACAGCCCCTTTTACCATAGCTCTTGATCCACATTTGGAACTGTATTTTGAGTGTGTTCCAGAGTTTAGAGGAAACCTCCGTTGCTGTTCCTCAGGACCTTTCCATGTTGTTGTGCTTTGTTTTGAGACAAGGTCTCATGCTGAACCTGAATCTTGTTAGGCTTGGCTGTCTGGTCACAGAGCTCCCATGGATACACCAGTAATCACTTTGGCAGACTAGGATTGCAGGAGCACACTGCCACACCCGGCCTTCTGTGTGGGCTCTGGGGATGTAACTTGGGTTCTTCTGTTTGTAAGGCAAGCACCTTACTGACTCAGCCACCTTCTGTTCTCTAGCTCCATCTTTAGATATAGAACTCTAATGTAGTACTTTCGGTTGCTGGTTTGCTTAGTTTGTGATTACTGGTAGCATTGCCATCAGGGTTCTCTTTTTAAAGCACAGTTATGGCCACAAAGCAAAATCAGTGGCAAGGAGGAACGCTTTTGATCTTGGAGTTCTTTAGCCAAAGCCTACCAGTGCTCCCTCACTCCAGGAAACCAGAGAAACAACTGAGGCTCGAGGGGTTAAGCTTTCTAAGGTCACTCCCGTATGAAATACACTTGGACAGCTTCCACTCAGAACTTTTGAGTGGAACTGGTGGGAGTGGAGTACGCTTGCTAGACCCCCTGCGGTTCTCAGGAATCCATCAGGTGAGGGGTCTGGGGACTACAAATGAACACACGTGAGAAATCTCCAAGCAAAATGGACTAAAAAAAAAAAGTCTCTTTTCAGTGCCCGCTCATTGAATGCAAATTTTCATTCAGGGAGTGATAGTTTGACTCTGTCTTAGTTCTTATACAATACCACTTTAATCTTATTTTAGATGGCTAGGTTCTGGAGGAGGCTTTCATCCCATAGAAAATTTCATTTCTGATCATTTTCCGATAAGGCACTTATTTGAATTTGCCTTCTCCGTCTTTTAATAAGGTGCCGTAGTCCTTTCACATCTAGAGTTTGTACTGGCAATGCTATTTCTTGGTGAATGTTGTCATGGTGGGCATTAATGATGAAGATGTCGGAATTGTATTCTAAATGATAGTAACATTCAAATAAAGACTCCAGTAGAAAATATGCCTATAAATATTTTAAAAGATCTCTTTTGGGGAGGCATTACTTTCTCTCTCAGCGAAAGAAAACGTTGATTGATACAAATACCTTAGGAGAGGCAGTTTCTTGTCGACCGTGCTGCCGCTGCCGTAAGTCACGTAAATCTTGCTTGTCAGAGCTCCTGCAGAGGTCAGTGTGCTGGAGAGAAAGCGCTTTCTGCTCTGCTTTTCTGTGTAAATGTTTTATCTAAGTCTGCCCACCGCGGTGAAGGTGAGGGCTCTAATAACACCCTAGCCCATCTAACTCATTTCTCTCTCTCCACCAAAATCCCTAAAATGACGATTTCAAAGATGGAGATTAGCCGTGTTTCCACCCCAGGAAAAGACGGAGGTTTTTGCCGAGATGGAATCGGAGTCAGAGCTCCAAGCTTCACCTCATCTCCTTGCAGTTTCATCGCGGTGTACAGGACAGGAGTGAGGTTTGGTTATGAAAATAGGCTTCTGTGAGGCCCAGGATAAAGCAAACCATCCACATTCAACCCTTCCTTTGGGGGACGCTCCTGCTCAGCCTGTTCGAATGTTTGGGAATCTGTGTAAAGATTTGAGCCCAATTCTCAAAAGACTTCAGGTCATCGCTTCAGAGGCCGTTTTCATAGGACTAAGGTTCCACCTCCTTGCACACTGAGATAAGATATTGTATTTACATTGTATTTGGCATAGATATCTTTATTTCGGCTGGAATAAAATATAAATGTTTTTATTATCTGTTCAGTCTTTAACATAAACAAACAACATCAAGCACAGCAAAAAGTGAAGACAATGAATTTTGGCTTTTAGCCCCAACCTCCTTGAATGGAAAAACATCCTTTGGTCCTTCACCCTCCAGCTCATCCATTCCAGCTCTGAAAGCACCTGTCAGGCCTGAAGGGGGCGCTCTTCATCCACTCCTTAGAATGCACTTGTGAGCTGGGGCGGGGGGCTTGCATGGTTAGGTTCCTTCAGGCACAGTAGTCTTTAAGCAAAGGAGACTGGTTTAGTCTTCTCATTAGCCAGACAACACTCTGGTTAGAGAAAGTGAGCTTAACTCTACACTGTCTCCTACCCTTGAGCTCTTGTCACCTGTTGAGCGAATTTAATTTTTAAATTAGTTTTTCCCGAATGCAATTAATTCTCTTCTCAACAGTCCTAAGCATTAGAAGCCTCCCTTTTCACTATTGTTTTCAGGTGAGAAATATGGGCTTCTAGTTGCCTTAGCCCCCAGATGCATCCCCAGCCAACATTTGAATCCTGATTGGTCTGACATCAGTATCTCTCCACTACATGCTACACTGGCTGAAAGGATAAATAACAGTTGATGATGGAAGGCCTGGAAAAGTCAACAGAAAATGAGATTCATCTCCAGGGTCAGAGGGATTAAAGCAGAGGCTGGAAGGCTTTATCCGCTCCAGTGTGGCAGGGCCTCCTTTTAATGACTTCCCCTTGCGGGCGAAATTCTCCGGAAGAAGGCTGTTGACAGCCTTCAATGTACCATAAATAACACCCAGGTGCCCTGGAGGACCCCTGTGCTCACCCTCCTCTGGGAGCTTTGCAAAGGCATCAGAATTAACCCTCTCAAAACCAGCCGTACTACTCCCTCTCCTAGATTTAGTTGCTCCTAGTGGACGGCTGTTTTGCGACTTCTCTAGGTGTATTTGTGATAACTATCAGTTCATGTGTGTATCAGCCACCCAGTTAGGATTTAGGGTCTCTGTGTATTTGGTTTCTAAGAATTCTGCCAACTTGGTATTTGTTTGAGGGTGGTAGAGAAAAGTCACCTAAACTTAAGGCTTCTTTCAGGTTGGGCCAGGCTTTGTTTTTGCATCCTTGGCCTTGGTTGAAGAGGGCTCAGGACAAGTGCTCGGAAAAGCCTACTGAACAAAACCAAATATGGACTCAGTTCTCCTAAGCTCTGTGACAGGGAAATACACACCCTGTAAGTGAATCTCATTTTAGACAGGAGAATCTTGGGCTTAGAGATCTCAGCGCAGAGCACAGTAGGACGTTATGGAGAATTACTAAGAGCCTAGGTGGTCCAGAGTTCAGCTAACTCTATCCAGTTACCCAAGTGAGGTATCCTATGGATGTAGACACCTACCAAACTAATGACAACAAAATAGAAACCTTGGCACCTGGGAGGTGCTTGCTGTTCTCAGAAACAAGTGGGAGGTAAGACCAGAGACAGCTTTCACTTACAGTTTTCTAGTTTAACAGTGTTTTTATAATCATTCGGTCCTCACAAAATTAAAATAGAGTAAGGATGAGAAGTGGAAGGGGAGGGAGGAGGAGGAAAGGGAGGAGGGGAATGAAAAGAGGGAGGAGGAGAAGGAGGGGAGAGGAAAGTGAAGAAAGAGATGATTCATGGGAAGACCAGCAAGTGAGTAGGCTTGAGATTCTCCACGCTGCAGGCTGTTGTAGACACGTGACTGTGCACAGCTTTCTTCTGATTCTAGCCTGCTGATCCACCTGTAGAATTTGGAATTGCCAGCTTCCAAGATGGACTGAATCAGTTCCTTCCAGCTGAAGGGCAGGGAGAGAAATTCCAAAGACAGGACACAGTATAGAGATTGGCCAACCTTGAATGTTCAGAGAGATGGAATTGGGGAGGGTGGGCCTGACTTGCTGGACCCACTGAAGGCCAGAACAGTGGATGGAGTTAGTAAGAGAGTTAGGGTAAAACCATGATGAAGATAATACCACCGGGCTTACTTGGTGGCAACAGAAGAGCAACTGAATGGGCTTCTGTGCTGACTGAGGAAGTCCCCACCGTGGCTATGCTTGAGAGGAGACAGTGAGGCCCTGTTCTGGTTCTGGTCACATGTTTAAGGAACTAACCAATCTAGGGGGGCTGAGAGAGTGATATTTACCTCTACTGCTGAGCCCCATGTCTGGGAGATCCTAAGCTAAGGATAACCTCTGCCCCCTGAATGTATCAGCTCTGAACAAGCCGGAGTCTAGGGCAGATGCTCAGAAAAGATTGTGACACATTTGGAGCCAGTTTTCAAAACTCATTGCTGCTGGACTTAAGGGTGGAGCGTCTAAGAGACAGGACCAGAAGAAAATTGAGCATGTCAAAACCACCCATAGGATTCTAGCTGGCCGTGGAATACCAAGGCCATTTTTTTTAAAAAAAAAAAAGTATTAATAAGCTCACACTGCCCTGCCTGAATTCATCTGTTTCCATTTAAATATGTTCAAATATAAGTGTGGACATTCACACTTACACATTTAATGTACGCCTGGGCCCTTCTCCCTGCTTCTTTTGTTCTGTTAGGGTGAAATTAAGGCCAAAACTCAATTTCAACCAAATACCATCTACTGCTTCAGCCAGTAACAGATTTCCCATCTGCCACTGTTGTTATGAACCACTCCTAGTGGCTTTAATCAGCTCCCTTCTTTGTTCTGTATGGGTAGGTTTACCCTGCTCTGTTTTTTTTTTTCTTCTTCTTCTTAATTTCTTTTGACTCTGAAGTGGAAATCCATTATTTACTCTGTAAGACTAAGTCCTTCTTTGATGCGTTTTCATATTTCAAAACACTTCTTGGAGTAACATGTTTATTTTACTCACAAAAGACATTTTGAGCAAGATGCATGTCCTAGGGGCATTGGCACTATTGCTGTGCACAGCTCAGAGGGTTTTGTGATGGTGTGTTAGCTGGGGTTCTTGTTGCTGTGATAAAATGCCTGAAACGAAAAAAAATACCTTAAAGGAAGGAATGGCTTGTTTTGGCTCACAGTCCAAGGGTATAGTCCATCAGGGCAACAGGAGCCTGGGGTGGCTGGGAATATTGCGAGCACAGTCAGGAAGCAGAGAAAGATGAATGCTGATGCCCACCTTGCTTTCCCCAATATCTTCAGTCCAGGACCTCGGCTCAGATAACGGTGCTGTCTTTATGTAGGATGGATCACCTTACCTCAATTAACCTGAACCAGGTAACCCCTCAGAGAAATACCAGGAGTATGTCTCCTCAGTGATTCTAGGATTCTGAAGATTAATTTTTTAATGCGAACTTGGCTAGATCACAGTATCTAGGTAGTTGGTTAAATGTGTCTTTATGTTGTTGGGAAGGCGTTTTGAGATAAATAGATTGTTCTCTATAGTGTGATGGGCCTTAAACAACTAGCTGAAAACCTTTAGAAAACAGACCTTCCCCTAAATGAATTCTGTAGGGCAGGCTGGCTCCATGCTCACCCTGCTATTCCATTGCCTCCCCGTCTCTAGCCTGCTCATAGACCCTCAAGATTTTGGATTTTCCAATTGCCAGAACCTCATGAATCTGTGTTCCTTATGTCTGTCTTTTATCTATGTTTCTCTGCCTCTTTCTCTCTCTTTCTCTCTCTCATCCCATTGTTTCACTTTTTCTGGAAAACCATGATTAATTACGTACCCGTGGCTAGTTGTCTTCATGTCTGCCTTCTCTTTCTCTGGAAAGATGATAGCTTTAAACAATCTATTTCATAAATACTCACTGAATCTCCCCTAGGTGCTGGATCCCAGGGAAACAGCACCTCTGTGCGCTGATATCTCTTCCACCTCTTTAGTGGCTCTGATGTCACTGAACACCCTTCTGTTTCCTGTCTTGATTTTGGCCTTTGGTGGAGGAGAGCTCAACTCACTGGTACCATTGATAAATAGATACTCACAGTTCGGAAGAGACCTAGCTTCTGACTGAGCGTTTTCTAGAGTCTTCAGTCTCTCTCCCCAGTCCTACTTTACAGTGTGTTATGAACCTTTTTGTGCTTTGAGGTCTATCCGAGTTCACTACTGAACTTTGGTGGACCTTAAACCCGGTGATACGTTTCATAGATTTTATGGTGTCAGGATGAAGTCAAGCACTGGGCATTACCAAGCTTCCCAAAGACATGTGTTCTTGGTGGATATCAACCATATCAGTCATAACCATGGCCATCATTACAGTCAGTTAATGCAGACTGATTGAAATAGCATCCTCCCCCCATTTTGATGAAACCACACAGGTTCAGCTCGGTATATGGGCCCTGAGTGGAAGGGATTCTCCCAGTTCTCCTTATATAGAAGTGTAATCATTCAGAAAAAAAAAATCTGGCCAATAGAATACAAGAGAAAAAGGTTATGTAGATTTCCTGAATATAGTATGGAAGCAAAGGTTGGAGTGGGAGTGAGGTCAGCCTGAGTGTTGGCTCTAAGACTGGGACAGCATGCCCAGAGTCTTCTGTTACTATGGCTTACGTGCACTGCGGGGGAAGAAGGAGCAAGGGAACAAAAGGATCCTAAGCCCCTGATAATCTACCGGAGGGACACTTTGCCCTGTGAGCACTTGTAGCAAGCTTGGTTTTATTCTTTAACTTTAAAGACTTCTCTGAGAGAGAAGTACAGAGGTTTGGTCACTGCCATAAAAGTTGTTCCAAGAAAACTGAACCCTTGACTAATCATGGACATGGATAAACATATCCCTCAATTACCCAACATGTTTTCCATGTAATTCCTTCTTACAATGCAAGGTAGGGTGGATGTCTTGCACACCCCGTCAGCCTGCTGAGCCTGCTTGTTCAAGCAGAGCTCTATGTGACTTTTCTCTCCTGGCGTGTTGGTACAGATGCTCCCCCACCAGAGTTCAGGGCCCAAGCCTGTGGGAGAGATTGAACGCAGCAAGATTTTTCTACCCACAGCAAAGCAAACAGTCCTGGGAATGAGGACAGCGTGAGTCTCACTGTAGAAGGTTCTGGCTTCTGTGTAGATCTTCTATCAGGTGATTTCAGAGACTCCTTTCAGTTGCAGAGAGATGAAAATCCCTTAAAAATGTGGCACAGTAGTCCGTGCTACACTGACAGGCACAATCCTACCAGGGAAAAGCAGTGCCTGTGTAATTAGGTTCTGTGTACTAAGTATGATCTAGTTGACAATGTGATCTTGAAGGAAAACACCGTGTTCCCTCTAAAGACCAAATGATTCATGTTCTGAAAGCTTTGATGCTGGTAACAGGTCCAATACCATGTACTTCAACAAGTCAATCTTTATTTCCCAGAATCTTGCAATTGTGAGTATTCAGTCAATCACTCTCCATCCATCCATCTCTCATTCGTACATCTACAATCTACCAGTTCATCACTTATCCACTTTGAATCCATCCTTGACCCAACTATTCGTCATCTATCCATTCACCATCTATGTGCCACCCATTCATCTATCATCTATCATTATCTATCCATCCCTTGCCTATCCACACACCATCTAGGCACCATTCACCCATCTATCACCTGTCGTCATCCATCCATGCACTGTCTATCCATCACTACCTATCCATTGTGCATCCATTATCCATCCAGCCATCATTCATTTATATATCAAGCCACCCACCATCAGTACATCATCCATTCATCCATCGCCCATCTACCATCCATCATATCATCACTTATTATCTGTCATTCATCCATCATTCATTAATCTACCACCTAACATTCACACATCTACCACCTATCCATTCATTAATCATCCATCCATCTACCATCCATCCACTATCCTCCCATCCATCATCCATTACCCATCCAGCCAGCCATCTACCTATCCATTCACCCACCCATCTATAATCATGTTATGTCTCTATCGTTCATTTGCCAATAACCCATCTATTAACTACATGTCCATCAACTATCCATTCATCCATTCAACATCTATCCATCATTCATTGATCCTTCTACTAGTTATTCACCACCCATCTATCCACTGATCACCCATTGATCCATCCACCCTTCATTCATCCAGTTCAAGATTTATTAAGTGACTATGGCTTACGTACACTGTGGGGGAAGAAGGAGCAAGGGAACAAAAGGAACCTAAGTTTTGCAGGTTCTGTGCACACAAAGATGAACGAGATGTATCTTTCCCTGCTAGACAGTTTAGCACCTCCCTGAGAGTTTACAATAAACGGATGGGATAAAAACGTCTAAAGGCATAAAGGAGATACATTATAACTAATGGAATATCTCTAACTCATACATTGTAATCCTTGTTTTCCTTTCTGCAATAAGAAGCCAATGGAGAAACAGGCATGGAATTTGTCAGCTGGTTACTACAGCCAGTGGCGGTAGCTGCTGAATCATAGTCAGGCATGGCTGTGAGGGTAGAAGCATCCTCATGAGGTTAGTTGCTGAGAAGGATTTTGTAGCCTCCCATCTTTAAGACCCCTTATAGCTAAAGGTACCTCAGGCCACAGACACCTGTCTTTATGGTTGGAGATGCATCTGTCAGCCGGGAGAGAAATTTCAGTATTTTATTGAAAGCGTTCTGCAGCAGGAAATCCTTCTCTTTTTTCTCCTTGTTGGTGCCAGCATAATTTAACTGTGATTTAATAGCTCCTTTCATTTACTTGCTAAATTATGCCTTTCCATCACCTTCCCTTTGGGTTTTCCCTCCTTTTGGTCCTACAACCTCCCATTATTTATTAATGCCCTATAATACATGATGGAGGCAGGCAGAACACAGTCGTTGCACAGTGATTTAGGGGCTTCTGGCAGTGAGACAGCAAGAACGGGTGCACAGACTTGGAGAGTCTCTCTCTCCCGTACTTGCCTTTTTAGAGAAGGGTCAGACAGCTCCAAGCCAACTTCTATGTGAACTCTCCTGCCCCACCCTCTTCCCAGCCTACCCCTTGGCCATTTTGCTGCTTGGAGCAAATTCAAACACTTGACTCAGAATGATGGATGAGTCACAGTTCATGTTTTTTTCCCCAAGATTCAACTGCTAGAATGAGCATGCTCCTCAAAGCGTGCTCAGCTGAAGGAGATCCAAGAGGTAACTCAGCTTCTCTTCAAGAAAGGAGTCGTGGGTGGGACTGGGAGATTTCAGACAATCGGAATCTCAAGGGAGTCAGTTCTTGAAAGACAAGCTGGGGAGATGGTTCTTATAATTGTAATTTAGAGCCTGGGACATTTGACTGACAGGCCGAGTTGCCTAGGAGAGGAGCCCACTTTGGCACATAGTGTGCTACAGGACCTACTCAAGAGTCTGGATCTGTCCCACCAGATCTGTCCCACCAGATCTGTGCCACGTGGGAGAACTTCAGAGCACCTCCAGGAGTTGGCGAGAGGCACATCCGGCATTCCCCACCTGGTTCTTTTCCTCACCTCTCCAGGTGGACTTTGAACCACATTAGCACACATTCTCTCACTTGGTAGATGAAGCAGGGGCGCCCTGCTGGTATCGAGCAGAAGGGCCGGCTCAGGAGTGCACAAAAATGGGCTGAACTTCCTTTGTGACTAAGCATTTAGGAGCAGATAGGTACTTCATCATCTGGAGATGATAACACAGTCAAGCTCTCAGCCCAGAGCCTAGCATTGAAAATGTTTGCCTTCCTCTCACTATGGGCCTCCAAACTAATAAAGAGGGTTCAAGGCAAGGTTGGGTTGTGTGCACAGAGTAGCCAAGAGGATCTCCCATGTAGGCTGCCTAGAAACTGATCTGAAGACCCTGAAGGAGCCCCTCAGCTTCTCTGGGCATCAGTCTTCTGTGCAGGCTTAGATCGTCTCTGTGATAACTTCCTGCTATAAATGCTCCCGAGACTGCCCTGGTGGAGTCCTAGGAGTTACTCAGACACAGAGTGGTAGTCATTTAAGGAAGGGGTATAGGGATTATGAGCACAAAGTGCGTGGGTTTTGTGATTATTCTATTGGGTAACAATATCAACCAGGAAATTTTCTTCTGGCTTTTGATCATTGATGTCTTTGGCTCTTGCTATGCTGGGCCTAACCGTGGAGCAACACGGTTGTATCCATAGGTCCATCTACTCTACTTCATCCTGAGCCACATGCACCTGTTTCATGGCTCTGGATGGTGGCAAGAGCCTCAGAGCATGGCCATTGCCCTCTGGAGAAGTATCCTGAGGCTCCCCAGGGGTCTCTGCAGCCATTCTCCATCTGTTGAGCCAGAGAGCGCTCAAGGACAGAGGGGGAGGAACTGAGATGAAGCAGCATCTGGAATGGTTATTTTGGTCCTCTGTCCCTTTGCTTGAAGTGACCTCCTGCCTCCAGCTCCAGCTGGCAGAGCGGCAAAGAGAGGGAGTCTCTGCAGAAGTACCCCTCGCTCCTCTTCAACTCAATTCTCTGCCGCAAGCTGACTTTGTGGTGACCTCTGCGGTCCCCCCATTCACATCTCTGCAGCGCCTGGGTTTGCAATGACATGCTCCTAGTTTCCTTCGTATAGCTCCCAGGCTGGGGAACTTCAGAGGGCCAGGCTGCTCTGTAACTAACGTGAATGTGTAATCTGCCTAAGCCTTGACTAATGCGTTCCTTGCATTATTAAACACAGATTAAATATATATGGATATTTAAATGTAATGTGTTCTTTCCCCAAACCTGCCTTCTTGGCGTTCCTGACTTACGCCTGTTCAGTGCTCATAATTGTCTCAGGGATCATGAATTGCAGGCAGGAGCTGCAGCTCCCTTGGCTCTGAAGTCTTTGCCATCCCATTACATTTATTGAAGAGATGCATCCATAGTCCTTCCGCCCAGAAAATTACTGTGGGGCTTCTTCTCAGGGGAATGTACTTTTCCCCTTCTCAGACAGAGTTTACACCCTGCCAGCCGGTAAAGGCTGAGCTACCTGGAGCCTTGCAGGCTTGTGGTTTGTAATCTGTTCTGCAGAGATCTTGAATCCCTGGTAAATCATCTAATGGTAAGCTAAAATAAGCTCATACCCCTCTACCTACTGTCCAAAGTCACATGTCCTGTATGGGTGGAACCCTAGGGAAGTCTGATTACTTATTTTTCATTTTTGGTGCTTGATTGTGCTCTCTCTCTCTCTCTCTCTCTCTCTCTCTCTCTCTCTCTCTCTCTCTCTGTGTGTGTGTGTGTGTGTGTGTATGTGAGGGAGAAAGAGAGAGACAGAGATAGACAGAGACCTAGTGGTCCACCTTGGATGTCATTCTTCAGGAGTTCTTTACCTTGGTTTTGGGGACTCGGTCTTTCATTGGTCTGGAGCTCCCCCATTAGCTAAAGTGGCTAGTCAGCAAATTCCAGGGATTTATTCACCTGCTCTGCCTCCCCTAAGTCAAGGTTGCAAGCCCACACCATGGCTGACTCTTTCACGTGTGCTCTGGGGATCAAACCCAGGTCTTCATGCTTGCCAGACCTACAGCTATTGATTGCACGATCTCTCCAGCCCCCATTAAAAAAAAAACCAATTGGAAGAGTAGTGCTTAGTACCCCAGCCTAATGACATGAGAAATTTCCCCCAAGGAAAGTAGCAGCTTGAAGCCAAGACTACCCAAATCTTACTCTACTCTACCCTGCCCCAGATTTCTCTTTACTGCAAGGCAGGATAGAGGACGGATGTTGGTTACCTTCAAAGTATTTGCAGACTCTCCCTAGAGGAAGCAGGCGTGCTGGATGCCTGGTGTGGTTCTGTACTTAGCTGTGCAGCCGATTTCCCTGCTCCATGAAAATGCTCTCCTTTCTCAGTCTCAGTTAATGTTTTCTGCCTGCTACCATTAGGTCAACTGAACAAGAGACTAGGCTTGTGGTTTTTCTACTTGTCTGTACCGGTATATTAGATAAGATTTGTCAGCCACTAATCTCTTAGATGTTTTCATCCAGAGATAGCTGGACTGCATTTCTTCCCATCTCTTCTTTCAGGGATTCCTTAAATCCAGCCATTGAGAAACATTTACACCAGGGGAATCGGCCAGAAAACAAGGTAACAAAGTTGTTTTCTTTTGGAGAACTGATTTTCAAAGCTGAGCGGCACAGCTGGGCATAGAGAAACATACCCATAAGCCAAGTCCCCTTCCCTAGAGGTGGAAATAGAAGTAGTGTGAAGTTCAAATCTAGCTTGAGTTATATGCAGAGACCCTGTCTCAACCCAGACCCTTCCCCACAAACAAACAAAACAAACAGAAGAACACCAGCCATGCACTGTTGCATACTGTCTCGGGGTGACCATAAATATTTAAATATGACTGAGCACTCGGGGTTTAAGGCTGGTAACCCCTGTAGCTGAGCATAGAGCACATGTCAGTTCTGAGCTTCTCGGTTTGCCTGTAAAGTTATAACCTTGGTCAAACATTAGAGATTTCCACACTTGTTTCTTGTCTGTGATCTTGCACAGCTGCTGTTTTTATTCTCATAACTAAGAAGTACTCTATCCCAGCCCCAGACTTCCCTGAATTGGGAGTCATAGGAACTGTTAGGGAAGGAACTTGCTCATCAGCTTCCAAGGACAATTATTGACATTTGACCTCTTCCACTAGGAGAGTCAGCAGAGCCAGGTGACCCAAGGCTTGCCTAGGAAGGATGAAAGGGGTGGACTTGGGGACTATGGGTTTGGAGGAGCAACACTTGCCTGGACCAACTCCAGCTACCGTCCACTGGCGGATTCTGAAAAAAAAAAAAAAACCCACAGAAAAGAAAAAGGCCATGTTTGGTGATCATGGCTTATAGCATTCCACATATTTGCTCACAATGTAGCACATGCAAGCTTCTGTTTCTCTCCCCTTGGGGCTGGGAGGTCTTCACAATAGCTGTCCTCAGAAATACACAGTGTACAGCTTGGGACAAGTGAGGGATTTCACAAGCATTCCCTGGATTAGGGGAGAGTCTTCGATGGCATTCATGGTTGCCGCCTGCGGTTGCAGGATGCAGAGGGGTTTGCCCCTCCCACCCCAACCCTGACCCCTGTTTTATTTTGTGTGCCCCAGTCAAAGTGCTAACCAGGCCACTCAAAGAAAGGGAGGGGACTCTCGAGATGCGAGGATGCAGACAGGAGAGAGGCTACAGCAGGAGGGATCCCGCCTTTGTGCTTCGCAGTTCCAGCTCTTCAGGGGCTGTTCAGCTCAGGCAAGCAGGGAGTTAAGGTCGGAAGAGAATGGAATTTTCCCTGTGGCTGTACAGACTTGTCTTAACCACAGGAATGAACACAAGATGCGGCTTGTTCCCTCTGCTATTGTCTGAATCCCCTTTCCCTCCAGCAGGCAGCCGGGCTAATGTGTGACATTTCTCCAGGTATCCAGAGTGCTCCCTGCCCTTCTCTTTATAGCTTTTCTCCTGCCTTCCTCCTAGACTCTCACTAACCTCACCTTCAAAGGCTTTTCAATAAGACAGGGCTATGCTCTGTGGACTGGGCAGGGAAGGCATGTGGATTTGGGTTATTTATTAATTTTAAGATGTGTGTCTCCCATTCTTTCTGTGCCATCTCCCGCAATTCCTTCTGGCAACCTCAAGATTCCACCATTATCTCTTGCCAAACCCTAAGTGGGGTGATGGGCATCAGACACCAGGCAGGCTAAATCACTCCACGAGGAGCCGCCCATGCTGGCTGGGACCCCAACAGCCTATTCAGCAGGCTGAAAGGACAGCACTTTTCCTCTCAATTAATTCTTGTTGCCAGCCCCCCAAGCACAAAGTCCTTCCAAGCCATGGTTAGAGGTCTTATTTTATGGACATGCCAGTTGTCTCGTCTCTGCACAGCTCAGGGAGGCCTCCACCCAACCCCAGCACATTTCCATCATTAACCTTGAGTACAGGGGAACTCGGCTTCACTCCCAGATGGTGGGATAGACAAAGGGATTATGTCACAGTCCTCTCCCCGACTTCTTCACATTCCTGTCCCACCCTTTCACCTTTTTGTCTGGTTCTCCAGTTCTCTCTGTATCCTAGGATGGCAGTGACAACAGAGAAGTCAGTATGCGTTGGCATTCTCAAGTAAGCCTGGAGCTTGGAACTCACTTCTCCCTGCCATTACTGCAATAGAAAAGCCTTCCAGCAGACATTTTTTTTCTTCAAAAAAAATTCTCTTTAAAGCAGTATTAGAAAAATTAAAATATATTTCTTTCCACCGCATACTCTTTGGGGAAGGGGCAGAGAAAGTTCAGTAAGAAGTCAGACTTAGGTTTCAAATATAAGACACCTTTATTCAAATTATAATCATAATTCATCCAATGTGTTTGGGATTTAATTATTTGGAATTAGAGTAAAGAAAGAAATCCTGTAATTACCACTGAACTTATCTCGAGGCATAAATCTATTAATTAAACACTTTCAGATTTTATTCAGCGAGTAATGAAATAGGAAAATCGTCATGGGTTCTCTTTTGCATTTGTAAAGAAGGTTCTAGAACTATCAATGGATCTCAGTGGAAATACCCCAGAATCATTGTATGGAAAGTACACTTTTCAGCAAAATAAAAATCCCAGGAACAGTGTATCTGAGCAGTCGAGGTTTGATAGCAATTGGATGTGAATGACAAACTATTCCTTCTAGAGAGAGGGAGAGGGAGAGAGGAAGAGAAGGACAAAGTGGGAGGGAAGAGAGAGAGGGAGAGAAGGAAGGAGGGGGAGGTGGATGAGAGGGAGATGGGACAGTAGGAGGGGAGAGAGCAGGGAAGAGAAAGGAGATGGGGAGAGCAGGAGAGAGGGTAAAGGAGGCCATTAAGACTTTGGAAGTAAACAAAGCAACTCTTAAGTCTCAGGAAGTTCCTGAAACTGACCAGATGCACAAGGCTCCTTCCCCAAGATTACAAAGGCAATAAGGAGGGCTGAGACTTGTAGGTAGTCTGTCAAGCTGCCTACAAGTCATTTAAAGGAACCCAAGATTTCGACTTTGGTGAGTCATGACCCATGTAGACTTTTCAGTCATTTAGCTACTTTGTAGTTGTCCCTGCTCCTGTAATTAATGGTGCCCTCACTCAAAGTCCTATAACCCAACCAGCTCATTGGTTCAGCAAAATAAACGTTGGTGGTATCATTTCTTTGGTTCCTTATCTGGAACAATACATGTTTGTTCATGTATTTTCCCAGGAACACTCATCTGTAAAGTGGGAATGATCGATCCACAAAGTTATGGAGGAGGGAGAGAACACAGAATGCTCTCAGCACGGTGCCCAACATCACATCATTTACAACTGTCCATGCTAGACTCATGCTAGACCTTGTAGAACAATGCTAACTGCGGTAATTATGGAAATCTCAGAGAATATAGCACATGAGATATGGTCCCACTTTCCATTCCCATTATCTTAAGCTGTAGGCATTTCTTAATGATTAATTATTGATTTCTTCTTTAGCTCTTTGGAAATTTAACCTAGCCACATAATATGACTGTTTAACTTTCATGGCTAGACTATAAAGTTTTTGGGAACCAACGGTTCTTCTAACACCAGTGTCCTCTTCTAATTCTCTCTGCACAGTTGCTTTCCCAGACTGAGTGCTTAAGTTTACATCCCCAAAGGTTCCTGTTTCCTTGGCAATGGCACCACACTCCAGATCTCGAGGACTGATTATCCTCTGATGTTTCCATCCTCTTTCTCATGTCCAGTCAACATAAAGCTTGTGTCCATTTTATTGTCCCAAGAATGGAGGGTGCCCTACTAACTTTCCAACTGGTCAGTAACCACCCTTGTCATTATACTGCACACAGTCTTATGCCCAACTTCCCAAAGATAATTCTGTTGATATCAGTTCATGCTCAGAGAGCTGTAAAAATGAAAAAAGAGGAAGGCCCTATTTTGTGGACCATTCTTCTTTTCTCTGGACACAAGCTACCTTCCCTTCATTTGCTTTCAGCTCTCAATGCTTCCCCCGCTCATTGGTCCTCCACAAGTCTTTACCCATTGGATCTTTACTCCCTCCGATGGCTTACTGCTTGCTCTTTGACCATCCTTCCCCTATCACCTCTAGTGGACAGAGCCCCATCTCTTTCTGGGATGCTGAAGAATTTTGTATGTATCCCCGCTTTGATGGTCATGATATTGCCCTGTGTTAAGGTTTAACTAATTAACACCATGCGTGTTATCTTCATTAGTTTAAAAAGTGACACCCCTATATGCTTATGTGTTCTATGTGAGCTTACAGGCTTTACCTGTTCAAGATGAGGAAACTGAGGCTTACAGCTGTTAAGTCAGTTACCCAATGTACAGAAGGATCGGGCAGAAGAATCAGCGTGAACTCAAGCCCATCTTGTCCCAAAGCTGCCGCAGAATACCGGTAGGTGACTGGAGTTGAAAGAGAAAGATGGGGCAGTTGAAAGATGGGCAGACTTTTGTGGAAGCTTTACGGAAAAGGAGATGCCGAGTTGGACTGTGATAACATGACACTCGTAGGCAGGTGCAGAGGAGGGAACACTGGCCAGGAAGACAGAAAGTACAGCAGAGGACCCTCAGAGAATGCTACAGTCAGTGGACTAAATGGCAGGGCTGCCCTCCTTTCCTGCCTTGAGCTTTGCCTTTTGCAAGGGACCCCTGTCCCTGTCCCTCCATCCTACCTGTATTTGAAGACTGGGGACGCGGGGGGGCCGTTCAGCATAGGGCTTCTCTACACTAGGGAAAGCCATGGGACTCAGAATTTTAGCTACTTTCAACTCTAGTCTTTAGATGTTCTGTCTTGTAAGAAGAGTCCTCTCCTGGGCAGCCTGGCTATCCCACACCTGCCCAGACTCAGTAGGCAAGTCCACAGTTGCCTCTCAAGGCAAGGTCAGAGTGGACAAGCATCTCCCTGGGAAGTAGGCATTATGTCAGGGGTCTTTGTCGCCATCTGCTCTATGTTTTACGTTCCTGGACCTCACTCCCAGATCTGCCCGGGCGAAGGCTACTGCGAACCTCTAAGCCAATACCTCCCTGGGCCTGGGCTCCATCACCTAGAATCTCTGAAGCATGACTAATAAAAACTCAGAGACAAATATTTTGGCTCAACCCGAAGACCAGAAAAGCAAAGCACCCAGCCACTGGCTCTACCTCAGTCCAAAATGGTGGTCCTGCCCCCAAGAGTCTCAGAATGAGACCAAGTCTGAGAGCTGTCTCCTCCTGGTTTATAATCCTCTCTAGTTCTGGGATTAAGGGTATGCATCGCTACTGCCTGGTTTCTTTGGCAAGCTAGTGTGACTACAGGGATTAAAGGTGTGTGCCATTGCTACCTAGTCTGTAAGGCTGGTCAGTGTGGCTGTCTTTCTTTTCTGATAATCAGGTATGCTTTATTTATTAAAAGACAAATAAGGCCGGGCGGTGGTGGCGCACGCCTTTAATCCCAGCACTCGGGAGGCAGAGACAGGCGAATCTCTGTGAGTTCGAGACCAGCCTGGTCTACAAGAGCTAGTTCCAGGACAGGCTCCAAAGCTACAGAGAAACCCTGTCTCGAAAAACCAAAAAAAAAAAAAAAAAGACAAATAAAATGCCACTACAAATCTTAACTCCAAAGTACAGGAGATGTGACAGGGGAACTTAATTGACCTGTTTTGCTAGGAGAAACAGGAGACAAGTCCTGGCATCTCAACACAGCAGGAAGAAGCAGGAGCTCCTTGTTCTGAAGGTTCCTCCATCTGTTAAAAAAAAAGCCAGTGAATTAGGACCTGACTCACAACCCCAATTACAGATGACTGCCAACGCTCTGGACACGACCACACGAAGTCATTGCTATTTAAACCCTGATATCAACCCCACATGGGATGCTCCTCACGTTCGAAGAGCTGCCTTAATCAAATGTCACTGACATATATTTTAGCCCAACTGTCAAGATGGATCCATCACATTAACCAGAAAGCTAGACACGGTGATGCAGGCCTGTCATTCCAGTACTAGGAGGCTGAGGCAGGAGGATTATTGCAAAATTAAAACCAGTCTCAGGAAATAACAGACAAATACGTAAATATACATGAAAAAAGATATCAATAGCAGTATTGGTATGTGTTAGAAAGAGCCCCTGCGGTCAGCAGCCATAGCAGGACGGTTGACAGCACAGTCTTCAAATGCTGAGCTGCATCTGTGTGTAGGGAGAATGAGCAGCGTCAACTGCAAAGTCAGGAGGATTCAGCAGAGGGTATTTTGCTGGGTTTTCTATTTTAAAGAAGAAAACAAGAATTTTTGTACTTTATTCTTTTTGGTGCTTCCCACTTTTACTATAATAAGCATAAATTATTTGTTTTTTTTCTCTTTAAAAAAACAATCCCAAGAAATGACATGGACTAGATTAGCAGCCTCTGTCTACATCCTATTTCCTGAATCTGAGAATATTTATGTCACATGACATAAGGACTTTACGTACTTGGTTTAATTAGGGGTGTCGAGAGAGTGTGAGAGAGTGTTTAATTAGGGGTGTCGAGAGAGTGGACCCGGTGTGGTCATCCCGGCCTTTGTATGGAAGAGGGACAGAGTCCTAGAGACCTGAAGCTTCTATCTGTCTCCGAGGAAATGTTCCTCAACTTTAGGGATTCAAGGCTGATTCCTTACCGATTTCTGCATGCAGAGCTTAAAGCAAGCTTGGCCTTCCTACGGAAGCCCAGTTCTGCATGTCAGCATTTGTACACACGGCCATGTGCAAAGCCACCACAAGCCCTGCTCTGAAGTGGTAGTGGGGTACTTGGTGTGCTGGGGATACCTGCTTAGGCCTCAGGAGGACCCCAGTTCCACATGCTCTGATCATGCCATTGGGTGCTCTACAGAGATGATATTTAGGGTCTTAGGACATGACCGAGCAAGAAGGAGCTGTCCCAGTGTTTTCTGAGCTCAACTCTCCTTAGACAATTGTTTGACCAAGGGTGGGATTCCTGGGAGGCTTTGAAGGGGAGAGCATGGGCTGGCTTTGTTTGTACTTTTTCTGCATAATATATCAGACACTCCCCATGAGAACTCCCAAGGCGGTTACATTACTTATATTTTTGCTGTGGCCAAACACCAAACAGAAGCAAGCTAGTAGGGTAGTGGCTTTGTTCTGGCTCAGGTTTCCAGAAGCTTCAGTTCATGGTCATTTGTGTGCTCCTGGGCCTTTCCATGAGGCATGGAGGTATCATCGAGGCAGAAGTGTGTGGAAGAAGAGACTGTATGTGTCATGGCAAGCAGAAATCAAACTGCAGAAGGGACCAGGCACAACCTTACAGGGCACACCCCCAATGACTTACTTCCTCTTGCAAGACCCTACTTTCTAAAGTTGCCAGAGCCCCCCCAAATAGCACCAGCAGTTGGGGAATCAAACATTCAACAGACATGCCAGTGGAAACCAACTCATATCCACACTATAACAGCTGTGTGGGACTCCAACTGCTGGTCCAAGTATGGCCTTACACACTTGCCCCGGCTTTAAAGACAACCTTTCTGGTTGGTATGCTGCACTACAGAGAGAATGTAAGCTGCCCCAGAGAGTTCAGAGGTGAGCGTGGAAACAATCTGAAGGCATGACAAGGAGGAGGAGTGCTAGGTAAGGAGCTGGTCACGGAGGGACCGCAGCTCTGCCCTGCACCGTCCCAGCATCCCTGCTTCAGAACTGTATCACAGGGACTTAGAGTGTGGTCACAGATGCTCCAAAGAAGAAGTAGAGTCCTGGCCAGTCTAGAGATAAAATCAAAGTGCTAACGGGGAATATCATAGGAGAGAGGGGCAAAAGGAAACCTGTATTCTAAATCAGCAGAAAACATGACAACAGTGTGCAGAACAGACGGATCGGTCCCTTAGTAGCAAGGAAGCTCGAACAAGTTTGCCTCTTACGCCAGAGACCAGGGGATGGACTAGCACCCTCTGGGATTTCTCCCAGCCTGGATTGGGCTCTTCTTTTCTCATAGTTGGCCACTTCTCCTTCCCATTTTTTTTTTAGTGGTGGGATGGAGCTTCCGTCTCTGGCAACCACAGGCACATCAGTGAGAGAAGCAGGGGCTTTGTTTTCAGGTAGCGTCTCTGTTGAGGTGTGTAGTACAAGCGCTCTATTGTTTACTGTGGCATGCACTTAATAGTCACTGGCTATGAGTTCCTCTTTTCATATCCAGGAGGGACCCAGGGGACAAGGGGCATGGAGGTTGGTATTGGATGTTTGTAGATTTACAGCCCACGGCTCTTCAGGTCGGACTGGGTGATTTCAGTTTGTTATTTAAAAATGAAATCTTGATTCTAAGGCCCTGTTTTGCCTACAGGCTTTCAAAATAAATTAAGCACATGGACGTTCCTAAAGGAACTAGCACTTGGGGCTCACTGACGGTCAGAGGGAGCCGACTCCAGCTGCATGTGTGATTTCTCTTCCTCCCATGCTTATTCTGTTTCGCCTTCCTCCAAAGGGCACTGAGCCCAGAGTCTAGGAGCTTGCCGTAGACGTCTTACGTAGGGACGTACTAAAGAATCTTCTTTCTCATAGACATCCACCACAAGCTGGCCTGAATTCTGGGAAAGCTTCACCGAGGGGGAAGGAAAGCACCAGCTTCCAAGGAGCAGTTGTGGTTACCCACACGGAGCCTTTAGCACAGGAAGCTGCACTCTGAACAGTAGGTGGCAGCACGGAACTTCCTAAGCCTCCCGCAGAGGCAGAGCTCAAACCTGAGCAATTTCCCCTTAAGAAGGCCAGGCACAGAACCATGCAAAATGGGAGCAGTAATTCTGGGACGTGGCTAATCTTTGTAAGTCACCCGATTGCAGATACAAGTGACAGCTGCAATAGGGGTGATGTTCTCTCATTCGCTGTGTCACCAGGATGCTATTTCGAATCTTCTTGAGATTAGAAAAAGGATTACAATTGCCCCCAGGGCCTTGCTATGTAATTTTTATCAGCCTTGATCTGTGAGTTCCCACAGGCAGTGTGTGCATATTCACACACGTGTGTCTTTGTGTCTATATATGCAGCGAACAGGCTCAAGGTGTGGTTTAAGGTTCCTATAAACTCTATGGGTTTCGCCATTAGGTCTGTATTTCCAGGCTGGATCCTAACTTCAAGACTCTTAATTCTCATCTGTACTCATTCCCTTGGATTCTTTGCATAGTGACAATTTCACAGCAGCACACTTGGTGCAGAATAGATTCCCAGAGCAAAGCGGTAAGAGTCTCCATTTTTATTTTTAATGCTCGACTGTATCACTGTTTTGAAACATTTAGTGGTACTTCAATAAGAGGTCTTGGATTTTGTGTAGATACACTGTGGCCAAGTTGGCACATTCCCCTCAAGCTCAGAAAGTGAATGAAACACCCAAGTCTTAGAAAACTCCTGAAACCTAACAAGGTTCACAGGTCCTGTAACCACCCCCAAGGTGATGAGGGAGCTCCAGGGGCGCATTTTTTGTGGGTTGTTGCCCACGCTGAAGTGTACTTGTGGGGGCTGCAGCTGGCGCATCTTTTGTGGGTTGCTGCCCACGCTGAAGTGTACTTGTGGGGGCTGCAGCTGCTTTGGAGTCACTAGCGCTCCTGAAAGTAAGCTCCGTAACTCACTGGTTCATGAGGCCAGACTTAATTGGGACTGGTTCTCGAATCTGTTGTTATCACCCTATCTGGGGTGAATAGATGTTCGTTCACCTCTCCCCAAGAGAACTCACTCAACAATTTTCTACAGTCACTGGGCTCCACACATCGTACAGTCAGCCCTGCTGCGGAGGATCAGAGGTAAATTCTGATAAAAAGTCTTAATTGTTCTTCTCTGTCTCAGCTCACTGCAGTGACCAGCATCTTAGAAACACAAAGCATGGGCTTTTGGACAGGTGGACTTATGGGTTGTACTTGGTGTGTCTTTCGTGAGGACTCTTCTCCTCAGTGGGAGAGCAAAGCTGTCCCCATATTGTGGAGGACAGTGACTGTTAAAGGTCAAGATGCTCCCATCACTGCTCAGCGCTTTGTACTCAGCACTCAGCATGGCTGCTCACCTCTGCACCCATCCCTCTTGGCCATTCGCACCAATTCTTTCTATATTATCTTCCTTACCTAACAGGTGGACCCAGCTGAAGTCAAATCGGGTTACATTTACAGTGAAGCATCATGAAGGCCAGTGCTCATCCTATAGCCCAACATCTTATGAGTTGAGAGACTTCCTTTGTTTTTAGACAAGGTCTTGCTCTATAGCCCAAGCGAGTTTGGAACTCTCTATGTAGCCCAGGCTGGCCTGGAACTCGTCATTCTCCTGCCTCATCCTGTCCAATTCTATAATTACAGACTTGGGCCAACTACACTGGACCCTTGAAAGCCGCTCCTTGCTGTGTTTAGGCCTTTGTTCAGGGCAGGAGATGCATGCATGGCCATGTAGTTCTATTTTCTGTATCGTGGGAAAGCTGCCTGTGTGCAACTCCCTACAGGTCCTAGAACCTCTTTAAGGAGCCTCTGATGGAGATGCCCCATCCAGGGACCTCTAATTAGTTAGATATTCTATACTGTTGTAAGGCCCATGGACATTTGGCAAACAGCCATGAATTCCGGCCTCACAGCTTCACGTCACATCGTGGCTCATGACAGATGGATCTCCTGCCTGGGCACGTCTGGAAAACCTGGGGTCCAATGCCTGCCTCTGTTCAGGACTCTTGTGTGGTCTTCAACAGCTCTTCTGGTCCTCAGTTCTTCATGTGCAAACCGTGGTTAATAAATTACAGATGGAAATTACTCCGGTAAATCAATGCTATGAAGATGAGCCAACATGGAAGCACTCGGTTGAGAGCAGAAATGATTTCGCCATGGGAAGAACTGCAATATTGCATTGCAACAGCAATGAGCAAGTCCGAAATACAAGGCTGCACTCAACAACGTGCCTTCGTAGGCACTGAAACTTCCCATTGCTGAGCCTGGGGTAAGCGTGTCCAAGGGGCAAACGGGAAAATTCCTTTTACCATCAAAATGTTCACAGGCCGTTTGCTCTCAGCTCAAAATGTCAAGGAGCATAAGATGCCAAGTGAGTTCTCCGTTGGCCTCTTCAGAGCTTCCTGAATCATGTCCGCGTCTGAATGAACTTCCCATCCTGTGAATTTTCATAGCTGATCTGTCCTACCCACACGTCACTGAGGTTGGGCAGATGTTGGGCAGATGTGGGTGACATCTGTGAGGTGAAACAGCACCCTGTCTTCTTATTTGAGGGGATGAATGGTCTAGCAAATGTGTGCCCCACCTGGCAAGCCCCACGCTCTGGCCTTAGGCAACTTCTGTAATGAGTGTCAGTATGAAAAGGTGGCCTAATCAGTCTGCGGCTTTCACAATGCTGTAAGAAAGTTCTGGATCTGAATTGTTCCTCAAACGTCCAGCTGTTAAGAGCTTGGATCTTATCTGGGAGCTTCTAGAAGGCGCTAGAATCCTTAGAAGTGGGGTATTGTGATCATTTGGGGGCATGCCCATTTTTTTTTTCTGTTTTGTTTCTAGGGTATTTGCTGAGCAGCTTTTCCAAATGACCCCGTTGTGATGTTATTCTTCTTCCTGGCTTCCTGGCGGAGACCTGAAAGCAATGAGCTTGCACAAATCCGGGACAGGAACCTCCAGAGTAAAAAAAAAAAAATTTTAAGCTGATCACCTCGGGCACTTGTTACAGTCACCAAGAGCAAGCACACTGGCTTTACCACAAAGACTATGAGTGAATGTGCTTCTTAAAGATTGGTGCTGGGGCTAAGTGGTGTCTCCGTAAAGTGCTTGCTTTGTAAACATGAGGATCTGAGTTTGATACCCCAAATCCATTGGGGGAAAAAAAACAGGCATGGTGACAAATGCTTGTCATTCCAGTGTTGAGGATAGGGAGATAGGTAGAGACCAGGAGTTTGCTGGCTAAACACTTAGTCTATCTGGGGAGCTCCTGGCCAGTGAGAGACCCTGTTTCAGAAACACAAGGTAGATGGTGTTGCGGAGTATTAGTTGAAGATGTGTTATGTTTGTTTATGCTGTGGGGTATTTTTTTAATGATGCAGAGATACGTTGTATTTTTTCATGTTGCATTTGTTTAACTCTGTGAAGCTGTGTTACTTTGCCTGTCTAAAACACCTGATTGGTCTAATAAAGAGCTGAACAGCCAATAGCTAGGTAGGAGAGAGAAATAGATGGGGCTGGCAGAGAGAAAAAATAGGAGGAGAAACCAGGAAAGAGAAGATTGGGGAACAAGAAAAAAAGAGGGACTCCAAGGGCCAGCCAAGCAGCTACAAAGAAAGGTACACAGAAACAGAGAAAGGTGAAAGCCCAGAGGCAAAAGGTGGACCGGATAATTTAAGAAAAGCCGGCCAGAAACAAGCCAAGCTAAGGCCAGGCATTCATAAGGAATAGCAAGTGTCTCTGAGGATTTATTTACTGGGAGGTGGGTGGTAGGCCCCCAAAAGAGTACAGTGTAAAACGACCAAAAACAAACAAACACTCCCACCAACTACAAGATGACAACTGACAACGACTCCCGGGTTTGTCCTCTGACCTCCATCCACACACTTTCTACCCTCCATTCCTTTCTCCCCCCCCCCGCCTCAGACAGACAGACAGACAGACAGACAGACACACACACACACACACACACACACACACACACACACACACACACCACACACACACATAAGAACTGATGCAATCTCTCTCATCTAATGAAAGGGCACAGCCATAGGCAACATTGATGAAAAGATCAATTGGGTGTGTACCCTCTTAACTGTGTGGGCAGAGGAGGGAAGGGGCCTCAAGCTTCTGCCTGTGAGTACCCAATCTATTATAATAACCACAGAGACAAGCTTAGTATTCTTATGCTGGCCTCGGAAAGGGCCCCCTGGACCCTCATGGCAATGATGGTCTGTGAGACCGAAGAATGTCTTTTAGCTCCACATCCTGAGCCCCCTTCACTCCTCACTGCCCCCTTCACAGCAGGGAGCTGGCTGTGACCTGTTGTCTGGCTATCAAACTACTGGAGGGGGAGCTGTGCCACAGAAACCTTCCTCTGGGGACAAGGAGGGACAGAACACTCTATAGTAGGCTGAGGCTTTCCTGAAGCCCATAAAACTAATGATCCCTGGAAGCCACTGGACTTCTCTCCCAAGCTTTGAATAATCTACTTACGGTGATAAAGTGATGCCACCGTCGGTCACCTGGCCCATCCCTCCAGCTCTGAGTTGTCTTATGTACAGTAAGTTTCCATATGCTTGGGGCACGTCCCTGTTTACCAAGCATTGCATGTATACCATTTAATTTACACTGTCCTCAAATATTTCAGGTTTAGTGGTTATTGTCTTCAGTTTCCAAAGCAAATCGAAGGTCAGAGAGTTGGTGGCACACCTCAAACCATACTGCCTGCACCAGTGCCCAGGAAACAGGAACCTTTTCTCAAACATCTTTTTTTTTTAAACCTGAGTTTTCCTTTTCTTTTTTTTAAAAATTGTTTTATTGCACTATATATCTTTTCCACTCTCCTTTCTTCCTCCCCTCTTTCCTTCTACCCTCTCCCATGAACCCCATGCTTCCAAGTTACTCAGGATATCTTGCCTTTTTCTCTTTCCTATTCAGATCCATGTCTGTCTCTCTTAGAGTCCTCTTTGTTGTCTAGGCTCTCTGGGTTTGTGGACTGTAGGCTGCTTTTTCTTTGATTTATGTCGAAAAGCCACTTATGAGTGAGCAATATGATATTTGTCTTTCTGGGTTTGGGTTACCTGATGCAACATGTTTTTCTCTTTTTTTTTAGATCCATCCATTTGCCTGCGAATTTCAAGATGTCATTATTTTTTACTGCTGAGTAGTACTCCATTGTGCAAATGTACCACATTTTCTTTATCCATTCTTCGATTGAGGAATATTTAGGTTGTTTCCATGTTCTGGCTCTTACAAATAATGCTTCTATGAGCATAGTTGAGCACATGTCCTTGTG
>JAQHUG010000006.1:18448183-18464072 GCA_028555095.1 Dicrostonyx torquatus
TTGAATCCTTTCTTTGACTTGTTTGATTGTTTTTTCTTGGTTTTCTTTAAGGGTTTTGTTTATTTCTTCTCAGTTTTTGTTTGTCTTTTCTTCTACTCTTTTTGAGAGAATTTCTCATTTCCTCTTTAAGGGCCTCACACAATTTTCTAAAGTTATTTTTAAGGTCATTTTCTTCTGCTTTATCTTTGTTGGAGTGTTCAAGTCTTGCTTTTTGGTGATGCCGTGTTGCTCTTTGTGTTGTTAGTATGTTCTTACCTTGTTGTCTACCTATCATCTCCTCCAATTGATGTCGTTGAGGCTGATAACTCCTCAGCTCTGGTGATTACTCCTCCTAATGTCAGTGGGTCTAAGGCTCAGGTAGTCGCTCCTGGAGGTGGAGTTTGGGGCCATGTTTCTGGTCGCCTGGCACTCCTGGACATGGCTTGGGCCTTCCTACCTGCTCCCAGAGGTTACTTGGCCTTGCTTGCCTGCTCCCAGAGGTCTCAAACATCTTTTCTACAGCAGGTGTGCACTGATACAGTCAGGTTTTCCCCATGTAAGGAATTTCTACCACTTCCTCATGGGTTGACAGTTTGCAGAACCATGGCATTCCTCCTTCTGCATTTGAACCTGTTTTCTATATCCTCCTCTGGTCCATTGAGAGCAATGTAACACCTGTAGAGATAGACCAGTCCAGCCTCACAGACCCAGGCAGACACCTCATAGTTTAGCTTTTCCTTCCACCAGCTTTGGAGTCACCAGTTCTACAATTGCATGAGCCATTCCCAGCATACATCTCACCACAAGAAGATGATGTCACATCCAGCAATGGACTGCTACAATATCAGAAAATGCACGTGGCATGTTTAGAAAACACACAGCAGGCCATGCATGGGAAGTTTACTTTGCTACCTTCTCTCTGCTGCAGCTCTGGCTCTTCATTGTCCTAGAAGATCACTGAGAGAGGGCAGAGGCTCACACATGGGTCTAAGTTGCAGCTGGCATTCTCCTAGGAAGACTGCTCTCTGAGATCCCCAACAGGTCATGGAAATAATCTGAGAAGTACTCAGGAGTCTTCAGAAGGTGGTAGAGGTAGAGTGCAGGGCTCATCAGAGGGTGGGGGAGGGCTACTAAAGGACTCATCAGAAGATGGTGGCAGAGATACCCAGTGTTTGTCTTTATGGCACATCAGAGGGTAGCGAATGCCGAAGAGTAGTGGAGGGATCCACGGGGGAAGAATCAGGGTGAAAGAGAAAAACTAAGGGGCCTATCAGAGAGATACTGTGTCTCCCATAGTTCCAAGTCTTTTATTTTTGTATCTTCCATGCTACACTAAAACACAGCCACAAGGTGCCACCCACAGCACTGATTAGCCCAGGAAGTGCAGATGCTTCTCATGCGGGCAGCTCGTGCTGTTTCTAGCCACTTGACTTCATCTATTGGCTGAGGTATGGATTATCTTCAAAAGACACGTTTCCTTTGATCACGCTCTCTCTCCCCCATTACCAAGGAAGAGGGCATGCAGGAGGCACATCCTTTCATGGCAAGAAGGTGCCCATGAATCACATGTGTTTGTTCTGGAGTGACAAAGCAGACAGCCTGGGCCTGGAGGAGGTACCAGAGCCCTCAGAAATCTTTGTCAGTTGTCAACCCATGGGTCTTGTGTGTGAAGGATATGTGTGTTGGGGGTGGGGGCAGAACTGTGGTGTGTGTGTGTGTGTGTGTGTGTGTGTGTATGTTCATGTGTGTGTGTATGTGTATGCATATGTGTGTGTGTATGTGCATGTGTGTGTGTATGTGTGTGTGCGCACATGTGACAGGCCATTGAATACAGGGTCTTACAGATTCTAGGCATGCATTTTGCCATTGAAGCACGTTTCCAAGACCCCCTTTGTCTTTTCGTTTTGAGATGGGAGCTCACTGTTATTAAAACTAAACTTGAGCACTTCAGGGCTCACAGTTTTCCTGCATCAGTATGTTGGGTAGACCGTTCCAGGTGTGTGCTTCCAGGTATGGCCAGATTAACTTTTTTTTTTTTTTATTGAGCTCTACAGCTCTACATTTTTCTCTGCTCCTCTCCCTGCTCCTCCCCTCCCCTTTAACACTCCCCCAAGGTCCCCACAGATTAACTTCTTAAAGTAAATTTAATATTCTTAGATTACTTGGGACCACCAATGACTGGAACCTCTCCCAGTCCCTCCCCCACTCCTTCTAATTACACCTCAGGTCGTAGGCCATTGGCTACTGCTATTGAGTTTTAGGTTCTAGGTTATAGCTTGATATTTTGGAATAAGAAGACAAACAATAAACACAACAGCTACTGAGTGGTGAATCAAGAGTCCAGAGGCCCTGGCCTTAGATGACCCAACTTGAGCTCTGCCTCTGTGTCAACCTGGGAAAATTATTATCTCTCTCCAAGCTTCCGGTTCCTCAGCTACAAGACAAGGATGAGAAGACAACTCTACCTTATAGGGCAGTAGTGCAGCTCTCTGTTGCCATGTTTAAAGCTTCACTGGAGTCCCTGGTCATAGGGAATGCGACTGTGTTCACTTCTGTTCCTGCTGTTGCTGCTGATAACTGATTGGATGATGGGTAGGGCTCTTTGGGCTGGACAAAACTCTTCTATCTATAATATTTGGTGACTTTGATGTATCTAAGGCAGTGTTTCTCAACCTGTGGGTCATGACCCTTTGGGGTTCACATATCAGATATCCCACATACCAGATACTTATATGACAATTGATAGCAGTAGTAAATTTACAGGTGTGAAGTAGCAGGGAATAATTTTATAGTTGGGGGTCACCACAACAGGAGGAACACTGTATTAACGGGTTGTCGCATTAGTAAGGTTGAGAATCACTGATCTAAAGGAATCCAAGGGAGAAAGAAATGAGGGAGGGCAGAGAAGCAAGGTAATTTAGAGCTTGTTGGCCCCGGTTGTTGTAGCGTGTCCATCAGTTTTGGTTCCGGTTTGGTACAGATTTTCAGAGACTTCATGACTCCGCTGTGACCAAACATCTATGTCTCTCTTCACATAGCTGTCAGGTAACTGCTTTTCCGTTAGTGTGGAAACTGAACCCTGAGGTTTATAGGTTGAAACCCCAGTTCCTTGATGCAGCCAAGATTGTTGGCTTATAGAAATCTAGCCTCATAAATCCTGGGCAATGTTCTAATTCCCTGAAGCTTGTGATAACCTTCAAAGCTGAGGATCAAGGTGGAAGCCCTTTTCTTTGTAAACGTTCCAGAAAGTACAAGGTCTGGACCGGGAAGCATGTCAGAAGGTTTGGGTCTTGGTATTCCAACCATCTTTTATGTTGAGGGGGGACGGAACTGAAGCAGAAGGCTGGGCCTGGCTGTCCTTTTGGGCATTTGGCACATTCTGTCACCGTGATTACTAAAACTTGGGGTGAATGGGGTATTGAGTGACTGGGGGAGTCGGCGATGCTCCAAGCAGCCTTTGGCTTTCGGAGGGGTGCACCCGCAAAGAAGCAGCACACCTTAGAATGCAGTTCCAGAGACACACGTGGAAAATGGGGCAGCATTCGGAACCTGTGCCGGTGTGGGGGAAGAGCTCACTGCTGATAAAGGGATACTTGGCTCCAGAAGCTGACCTGATTCTCTGCTGACGTGTGCCGCTTCTAAAATGGGTGGCCGGCCGGGCGGTGGTGGTGCACGCCTTTAATCCCAGCACTCGGGAGGCAGAGGCAGGCGGATCTCTGTGAGTTCAAGACCAGCCTGGTCTACAAGAGCTAGTTCCAGGACAGGCTCCAAAGCCACAGAGAAACCCTGTCTCGAAAAACCAAGAAAAATAAATAAATAAAATAAAATGGGTGGCCGGCGTCCTGTTGGAGATGGTCTGACTGAGACATTTGCAGCAGACACCAGAATTGTTCAACATATTAAGACGAACATTGTTTCCTTGCAGCAAACACAGGCTGTGGCAGAAAATGCATACGCAGAAGCATGAGGAATGATTGAAGTCTTTCATAATCCACCAAGAGAGCCAATTAGGCCTTTGCTGCTCTAATTCCATGTTGTCATTTTGAAGCACAGTTCAGAAATGGCATGCAAACAATTGAATCCTCACTTTTAAATATAACAATTTAGCGTAAGCATTTCCACACGGTGTAAAGCGTTCATAAGACAATAGGGATGGCAGCATAACATCCCGCCTGCTTCTGCAATCGGCTTTACTGAACCGTCACAGCGTCAGCACACCGACGCCAGAGCCCGAGCGTGTCAGACACCGATTGGCGCGCTGTATATTCTTAAGCTCATCTGTTTCTCCACACAGTGTGAGGCTTGTGCTATTGATGATCCCACTGATAGGGAAGACCCTGGTCCTTGCTGAGGTCACTCAGAGGCCAAGTGACAGGGCTGAGATTTGAACCAATGAAGTTGGTGCTTCAAGGGCTTTTGGCAGCAGCCCCTCTGCTATTCGGGTGCTGTACCACCACTGATGATCAGAACACTCTGTTATTTACAAAGAATTCCTTTGAAGGAGGTCTCCCCTCTTTGTTACATATGGGGGAGAGAGTCTTGAGCCCAGGCTGGCTATTGGGGGCTGGTTACAGTGACTGCTAGTCATGCGAGACTCAGGATTCTGGGGTCAGTGCTGACATGAAAACCCCCACTGTAGGTAATAGAATCAGCATCAGGACTTTTTTCTGATTCCTCTCCAGTCTTTTCTTTCCTATTTTCATTTGCACACACGCATGCACATGTGCATACACACACACACACACACACACACATCTTTCTAATGAGAAAAGACAATGCAATCTTTTGAAAGGCCAGTGTCTAGACAGAGTCGTTGCAAGCTTAGATGGGGACTTATTAATTATACCAGATTATTTTCTGCCTATTTCCATATTTATGACCCATAAAAAACCCATAGAAAGTCTTGGGATTTTCAAAAGCTTTTTAAGTGTCAAGAAGGGACTCTGTGCCCCTTTTGTAATATACTTTAAAAGGAGGATTCCACATTTGAAGGGCGAGAGGCAGAGGTGGTCTCTTCCCTTCCATGCTTCTCAGCACTGAAGCAAGCTTTTCCCTGAGACCCTGCTCCTGTAAACTCAACATTGACCAATAAGTGCCTGAGACAGGAAAGGTCCTCTCCCCACTTCCCACATGCTTAAGAGACAGCTTCAGCATGCTCAGCCCATCCCCTCTCATTTCCAGGAGAATTCTACTCTGACAGGCCAAACTATTCCATCTCTCTGAGGCCCAGTTGGTTTTCCGCGAGTAGACCTCTGGCAATGCGCAGTAGAGAGGCAAGGATGTAGGTTCCCTATCAAAGGACTGATACTCACTCATGGAGCAAGAGGATGGGAGAACTGGGTGTGGAAAACCAGTTCAGACCGGTGGCTAACCCTCTGAACTATCCCTGAGACTCACACGAGTCAGGCTTGGTTCCCAGTTGGTGGTGTTCTGAGAGATAATTAGATCCTAAGGGCCTAAGTTCATCAATGCCTTCATCTATCGACAGCTTCATCGATGACCTCATAGCAAAAATGGCTACTAATGGGGGACATAGCTGGATGAGATAGCTCAGCGAGGAGTATAGCTTTAAAGGGCCCCTGCGTGTTCTGCAGCCTCTTAGGTCTTGGTCTTGCTCTCTCTCCTTCTGCACCACCTAGGGATGCCTGCCAACAATGCAGTGGGTTGAGCATGGACGGAGAGAGACCCCTGAAGCTGTGACACAAGCCTTTATTCCTTCCCGTCACTTGTCTCAGGTGTCTTGTCATAGGGATGGAAACCTGGCTAAAACCCACGGCAGAAGAATCTGAATCACTTAGGGTGTGTGAGTCGTATTGAGAGTCACGGGGACAGAGGACAGCCTTGTGACGTGTTTACTGGGGGACTACAAACCAGACCATTGAGAATTTTTCCTCTCTGAAACATGGCAGAGATTAGATTTCTTTGAATGTCACATGTTACCATGGGGGTGAAGGTCTCAAATAAAACTATAACACATCTTTCCCCAAACTCAGTAGATGTTGTCTGGTGGGAGTAGAAGGATTTCTCTTCAGTGTCCCGTAACCCTAGGGCAGGTAGGCGCTGTGTCTGTGCAGCTGCAGGGATCAGTCACACATGGACTCTGTGGCACCTGGGAGACCTACTTCTGTGCCACCCTGAGGATTTCCTGCTGGCCTCTCTGGGACCTGGGTCCTCTAGTGTCCAGTTTGTGATACTGCAGACATCCCTGTCAGAGATAGACCAGACCTGAAGTTTGGCCAAGGACAGCATCCCACGATCCAGGAAGGAAGAACTTGATATCCATCTTTCAGAAGTAGCCTCTATGAAAAGTGCACACGCTGGGACGAGAGGCTCCCTGGGAAGAATCACAGCTAAGTCAATGGATGATCATCTGGGTGCAGGTGGCTAGGGTCGTCCAAGCAGAGTCAGGGATTCTGCAGGAAGGTGGTCAGCTCTGGTGAGAGCCCTTCAACACCAGGGCCTCTTGCAGGTGCCTGCAGCACTCTGTGGCACACAGGTCTCAGTAGAGCGCTGTAGATGCCACCGATACTAAGGAAACACTCGTGGTCATGTGAGGACAGGCAGAGAAGCACCGCTCCGTGGCAGTCCCTGAGTGTGAGCTGATGAAGTTTGGGCAACACAGTTTATTCTATTTCTGGGTTTCCTTTCCACACAGTTTGGGGGGAAAGCTGTCATTTCACTGAGATGAGAGAGAAACAAGTGAAGTGTCAGCTGCATAGCCCAGTCTTGAAGAAGGTTGGCAGGAGCCGGCAGCCATCCCAGCTGCACCAGCGACACTCCAGTCCTCCCATTTGGATTCAGACTGCAGCAGATAGACCGTGTGCCACGTGCCTGCTTTTCCTGGCTCGTATTTTTCCAACAGCCACGGATAACTTGGATGAAGTCATTAGTGGACCTGACTGTGTCCCTGACACCATGCATAGACAGGCATGTTTATCTGTGTGGCTTTCGGGGTTACCATTGTAAGGATTGGTAGAGAAAGGGTCTTTGTTCACCAGACAGGTATGGGCTGTTGTCCGTTTGAAGTGATGTGGCTTTGTCTTGAGGTTGTTGGCATGAATTTTTCACAGAGCTTCAGATATATCAATCAATTTTTAGCAGGGAATTCTATGGTAGATTTGAGAGCCAGGGAATAAGTCAGAAGTCTTTACCCTGACTGCTAAAGGCAATAGGAGGATAATTGCCAAGACTGCAAGATCGTATCTATCCAATGCTACACACCGTGAAATCCAAGTCAGAAGGCACACACTGATTGTTATGGGGGCCCTCAATGGTGTGTCCCAAGGTATGAATGGCATGTTTTAAGGCCAGGACAAACAGACACACAAACATAAGCTCAGTCTCTACCAGACCTTCCAGAATAGCCTCACAGCAGGCTCCCTTAGCACTTGGTCTTTTCATGGTAATGTTTGGTCCTGGATTATGGAGTGCAAACCTGTCTTACAAAGGCCATGTGTTTTTCAGACCATGTGAGAACCCAACATGTCCCCATTTGGAATGTGTAATTATAGAGGCCAGACTCACAGGACCCGAGGCAAGTTATCAGTCATCCTGTGCATTCATGTGCACCCGAAGGAGAAATCTGAAGTTACATAGCAACCAACGCATTTCTAGACGGTGAGGGGCTCTCCAAGGCATCGACTGACAGGGGCTGCCCAATGGCAGCTAGTTTAAGAAGGGTAGATTCCACTCTGCTGACACCTGAACACCTGTGTCTCTGCTTGATCCCATGTCTCCCAAGAGGTTTAATGACTTCACCTCAAGTCACAGAGAATTTACCAGGTGGGTGTGCTTCTTAATCTGGGACAGGAGAGTGGGGTCTAAAGAGGGAGTGTGAGAATTTCTTAACTTAGTTTACTTGAAATATCTAACTGGTGAAGGGTTTCCAATTCTAAAATAGGGGGTAGCCGACGCTTGCTTAAGTTTAAGGGACCGTGTAGCTTTCTTGGTCTCTGAAAAAGAATAAAATTCTAACTCAGACTCACACCAGCCAACTCCCTGGCAACACTTGAAGTTGGGAAGATGAATCAGAGGCAGAGATGGAACGTTTGTGGGAAGCAGGGGGACTAGGAACCCAACTGTGAAGTATTCCTCTCTTGGGACTCTAGCATGTTGTTAGTGTCCTGCCACTCCAACCCCACCGGAACCCGATGGGGTCTGCGTTCGGTTGCTGTTTGCTCAGCCTCTGAACAATGGACCCTGAGACCGCCGAGTAGCGCACATCCCCAGAAGCGCTGTCTTTTCCTTCTTTTGAAAAGAACACGTTTTCTTTTTCTTTGTGAAGAGTAAATCAGATAGGGATCAGGCCATGTGAGGAGGGATTTTGATTTTTAAGTCATTTCTGAAATAGCTCCAAGATAAAAGCTCCAGAGAAAGGGACTCTTGCACTGAGATACAACCTCATTGTCTGGCTGCGGCCCCAGAGAAGAACCAGGAAGAAGGCTTTGGAGCCTTTCCAGCCTCTGCTTTGCTGTGTATGCGGGTGGGCATCGATTTTCTTGAAGAGGACTCGCAATATGGACAGCAAGGAACGTATATTTACATTAGCATCCATGCTTGATACCTCTACCCTTAGAGCAAAGAGGCCCATCTAACCATGAAAGGACCACACGTCTGTGTTAGCTGGGCTGGTCATAGAGACAGTCCTTGTGTGAGTCCCTGGAGCAGGAGAGCTTCAGAAGGGAACTGACAAACCCGAAACTTGGGTTCCTCAGGTTGGGGCGCAAATCACACAAGACAGATTATCTGCGGCTCCGTGATTTTGTGCCTAGGTGTGTAAAGGATGCTGTTGGCTCAGGTGCGCCACCTAGTGCTAGGACTCTCCTCTCACAGCTGGCATTCCAGAGCTGTGGGGCTGGGGGTTGTTAACATGGAGTGGGGGGGGGGCAGGGAGAAGATGGTAGTGTGCTTGCGCTTGCGTGCGTGCGTGTGTGTGTGTGTGTGTGTGCGCACACGTGTGTGTTAGGGGGATAGGGAATAGTAGTGACGGGTGGCAGCAGGAGGATGAGGGGCCATCAGGGAAGCTGTAGTGGGAGATGTTACTGAGAAGGGAGTGGGGGATGTTAGTGAAAGCCGTGGTAGTTGGGGTGGCACTGGGGGCCAGTAGTGGTTAATCTGCTTTTTTTTTCCTGTTTCATTTCCTCCTCTTTTCTGTTTCCCTGTCTCACTTGCCTCGGCTCCTCTCTTTCCACCTGTCTTTTTGGACCTAAATAGATTCCCCTTTTCTGTTTGGAAACCACACATTAGAGCTATCTACACATTGTCACCAAAACCAATTTGTGCAAACTAACAGGCTTTAAGTTAACAGGCTTTATCAGTGCCACCGAAATGAGATTAAAACTGCTTCCAACGAGACAGATAAAAACCAGATGAATGAAGCCTGCTAATAAGACATTAAAGATAATGACGGAACGACTAACCAGCTTGATACAGTGAGCAGTTAAGAGAGCCGGGTGCCCCGGATCAGTAAACTAATAATAAGAACCCACCTTTTATTTCCTTTTGTCATCGAGAGACAATCACGTCAGCATCATTGTGGTTTGGTTATTATTTATCTGTGAGGGCAACATCATTACCTTTCTCTAAAGTGCTTAGAGAGACTGGTGGGGTGTAGGAAAAGGGAGAAGAGAGAGATGATTGCTTGTTGGGGGGGCGCTTTTTAAGAATAAAGGGGGTTGTTTAACAACCTGGTTGTGTTTGTTTGTTGGTTGTACGGACACTTTTTCTTTCATTTCACCCCTAAAAGGAGCCTGTTTGTAGTCAGATTGCCTTACGTTACATGGTCAGTTAGATAATTGTTACATTAACAAGCCACATGGAGACAATCTGAAAATTGCATTTCTGCTGGGGATTGGCCATGGTCACTGCAACCTTGCTGTCTGGCTTTTCACTGCAAGGGAGCCTTCCTGCCATGCTGCAGCTGGGTGGATGGATCTTCCTGCCTCATTGGGTATGAGTTAATGGGGAGGGAGTGGGCAAGAGAGAGTAGCCATTTACTGTTCAGTTAGAGTTTTTCCAAACACATTACATGCAGGCTCAGTGCTGTGCTCCCAGAAGGCAAGCGAGTAAGAACTCGGCTCTGCCCTCAGGAGCAGGAAGAGGAATAAACAAAGATTAGATGACAGGCGGACAAGTCCAGTGACTATGTGATTATACAGAGCACCACAGACGCCCGGAGGAGGGAGCGACTCTCTGGAGAAGCCAGAGATGGCAACTCCAAGGAAGAATGCTTTGAAGTGGGTCTGAAAAGAATGGGTGTTTGCTAGAGGGAGAAAGGGTACGGGGCAGAGATGGAGTGATCTCACAAATAGCCATGAAAGGCCCTGCTGTGTTGTGGGGAGATGTGCTCAGAGAGAGGGCAGAACCCGAGAATGGCTGGGAAAGGAGGTCCAAGTCCCACACCCAGCTTTCCACTTTTCCGCGGTTTTGTCAAGGTCACTCTGTGATCAAACCTGTTGTGAATGGATTAAAGGCAGCAAAGAGAAGCATCAGAAGGAAACCCTGCCCCAGCCCTGAGGTACCAAGAAGTTACTCACCTGACTTTTAACTGGCTGTACCAGCTGCTCTAATGTGTTCCTTGAGAAACAATTTCAGTATCTGTAAGTCCAGGATACCCGCAAGCACTTCTGGGGATGCTGGAAAGAGGAGACATAATATGTCAAGCCTGGGTGCTCAGTCCCTGGGGAGACAGTTATTCTGAAGTTCTGTCATGGACAGAGATTAGGCGAGGGTGCTGCTGGGCAAGTTGGAGAATCACCACGGTATGTAGGGGACAGAAGGAAATATAGAATGAAAGCAAATGTTAGGGAAGGGGGAGTCACCATTTCTGTCTTCGTGGTGCTTTGCTGAATGAGATGGTACTGAAGGGAGCAGACACATTTGCCTTCTATGAAAGAGACAGCAAGTTACAGGCAGCACCCACCACAGCCATCTCTCAACAGATGTAGGGACTCAAGAATGATGGAGAGATTCAGAAAATGGAGACACAACCAATGTTAGGGCTCTTGTGCCCAGAACTCAGCAAAACGACTCTGTATTAAATAAACCAATTGGACAAGAAGCAAGCTAAGAAAGCAGTGAAAATGTTAGCCTAGAAGTAGTTAAGATCAGAATATTTTTATTTATTTATTTATTATGTATACAATATTCTGTCTATGTGTATGTCTGCAGGCCAGAAGAGGACACCAGACCTCATTACAGATGGCTGTGAGCCACCATGTGGTTGCTGGGAATTGAACTCAGGACCTTTGGAAGAGCAGGCAATGCTCTTAACCACTGAACCATCTCTCCAGTCCCTTAAGATCAGAATATTGTCTTTCTCTCCAATCCCCTCACCAGCTAATATTTTTCTCATGAATTTAACATTTAACAGAAATACTGCACAAATAATTTTAGATGCCTGGCTTCTGATTGACACAGGCATAGTGTGAGGGGCTTAGTTTGCTGTCAGAAATACTTGAAAGAGCCCTTCCCCCCCAAGCTTTCAACCTGATGATGACAGGCAGCTGTGTGTTGTGAAGTCTACCAAGCATGAGCATCCGTTTCTACTGAACTCCATACGTGCCAGCTGAAATGTGAATGGTGGTCATACGTGCAAAGATGTGTGCTGGAAGACGGAAGCAGTGTGATTAGGTAAAGGAGGGTGTGCCCGGGATCCCATATATGTGTTTTTTTTTTCCTGCCTCTGTTTCTCTCTAGACTGAGAGTCTGAGCTAGCTATGCAGTTGTTGTAAGCTGAGATAGTCCCATTTATAAAATGGGTGTCTTCAGTAGGAGTCAGTAATATGAAATAGGCAAATCATTTGGTGCCTTGCAGGCAGTGTTTTTTCCTTACACGCGGTTCTTTTCTTAATAGACTGTATTGATGACTACGGGAAAATGATTGTTTTGCAAGAAATTTAGAACTTTGCTATCCCTAGAAGACAGTCCACTAACTCAACCTTAATCAGAAAATTGGAGAACTGCTCTCTAATAGCTCCTGAAAATATGACTGTAGTTGCCCACTTATTAACTTGCAGTCAAGCCCAGATATGAAGCCCACATCAAGGACAAGATACGCGTCAGCAAGAACAATCCAAAAGCAGTGTGTCTCAAAGCACGCCTCTGTTGAATAACAGGATTTTGCTGTTTAAGATACTAGAAAAAAATAGAAATGCTAATTCTTTATTTTTATACTCACTGTTAAAGCTTACAGGCAAGTTCAAAGTGTCATTGTTTCTAAGTAGAGATTTCAAGAAATATTTTGATAGCATTTTTCAACCTCTCATTCAAGAGCTCCTTCCCAGAGCCAACCAATCCCAGTCATCCTATAAACTCTCCCAACTATAGAGAAGATGGATTTTCATAAAAGGTACATATGGTGACAGACTCTAACTTCTATAATTAATATGTTTGATTGGAAAAAAACACACGTAGAGTTGCTTACAAACATATTTTTGTTCTATAACTGGATGCATTTAAAAATATATTCACCTTACAGAAATCAGCGGCATGGCTGCAGATTGTACACATATGTGTGTTCTGAGACAGGGTTTCATGTAACCTAGGCTGACCTCTAATTTGCAATCCCCCTGACTCAGCCTTTTGAATCACCATGGTAGAATGCATACTGTTTCAGGTGGGTTCTTGCTGCTGCAGAGAAGGCCCAGAGTCTCTGAGAAATATATTCTTACTCTGGTCTTGAAAGATTCCTCTCCTAGTTCTCAAGATACTTGGGAGGGGAAGGAGATGAAGATGCCTTTCCTGGCATTCACAGGCAGCGGCAGTGACAGAATGGCATTAACTCCTTTCTTTCTAACTCCAAGTGTGCATGCTTCTATGGCTCCCCATTTCAGGTTAAGGGGAGGCTGCAACTGGAATCTGTTTCTCATCGGAGGGCAGTCCTCCAATCGAGACTCCCAGGCCCAGGAGTCTGATGTGCACACACAGACCGTCCCTTTTGCCTTGGGGAGAAATGTGCACCACTTGGCTATGGGACAAAACACCTGTCCAGAAGCTGAGGTAAAATCAGTGTGTTGAGAGGGAGTGTTGAAGAAGCAAGATTTCACTTTGTGAAGATGTATTTAATCACTTAAAATTGTTCCCAGCACCTGAGGGGAGTGCGGGCCCTTTTGTTCCTTCCCGCCTGGCTCTCAGCCACCAGCTAGTTTATGCCCGAAATAACCACACGACAATTATATTCATTTAAATACTGCCTGGTCCATTATCTCTAGCCTTTGCCTGGCTAGCTCTTGCATCTTATTTCAACCCATTCTTAAATAGTCTATAAGTCACCACGAGGTAGTGGGCTTACCGGGAAGATACAGCATGTCTGACCCTGGCAGCTTCATGGCAGCTCTCTCCCTGACGCAGTCTTCTTCCCAGCATCCTCTTCTCTTTTCCCCTCCTATCTAAGTCCTGCCCTATCAAATGGCCCAGGCAGTTTCTTTGTTTAACCAATCAAAGCACAGAAATACAGAAGAACCCTCCTACACCATAAAATGAGTTTACCTGTGGGAGGATATGAAGAATTACTGTTTTAAAAGCTAAAAAATAAAAGCAACATACCATATACATTAAAGTAAAATAAGATGTCCTCATGTTGACTTTGTAAACACTTAAAATGACACAAATGAACAATTATTCTTTATTTCTTATGTGTCAACCTTGGGCACTACATGTGATAATTTGTATTGATTGTCACCTTGACAGGATCTGGAATGATTCAGAAGATGAGCCTTCTCTAAATGTGGATGGCATCAAACCCTGCTGGAGGGTCCTAGATTGCACAAAAAGGGTAATGCTCACCAAGCACGAAAGCTCATCTGCCTTTGCTTCTTGAGTGTGAACACTGTGTGACCAGCTTTCTCCTGCAGCCACACCTTCCCTGACTTGATGAACTGTATCGCCGAACTGTGACCCAAAGTAGATCCTTCCCTCCTCAAGTTGTCTTTGTCAGGGTATTTTATTATATCAGTGGAAAAGTATCTAAGACACTATGACACCATCATTTCTCTGAAGAAGGAATTTTTTTTTTCACCGTGGCTTCATTATTCATTTTTCTCCCATAAAATTTCAGTCTTCTTCAAAGATATTGTTTATGATTAGTAAGTCTCACATGCCTTATATTTTGTCTCAATTTCTTTTAAAAAAGACTCAGAGAAACAATGATTTACAGATCAAAACAAGTTGTCTTCAGAATTTGGAGGATATCTCGGTGTGGTCTAATACAAGAAAATATGATAGGCACCTCCATGCCTTCACAGCAAGATGCTCTTGCAGATTTTCAAAATCAAATCAGATTTTATCTCTTATCATCTTTGTTCTTCTTTTGATTTTATACACCTCATCATTTTTCTGTTTTCAAGGTTTTCACAATTTGTTTTATGATTCAAAAGCTAGAGGCAGTGCCATACTGGTTGACTGGTTTGATTAAAGGTTTGCAACTTCTTTCAAACAAAACGAATCTCACTTCAGAGAACAGTAGCACCACTCACTATAGTGGGTGATGCTTGCATTCATCTACAAAGGAGCTCTTCTAAAGGGCAATTATAACCCTCTTGTGGTGCTGAATCTGCCATAATTTAATCTGCTGGCTGAGTGGGTTATAAGAGTAGTGCTTATTTCTTGTAGCGCTAGACAAAGACCAACAGATTAAGATCCTTGGTTCAGCACTGGACAACTTTCTTTCTGCCATGTCCTCATTTGGTGGCAGACGACACCAGGATCTCTCTGGGATCTCCTTCACTGCGAGCTGATCCTAAGCACATGGGTCCCGCCACTCTCATCCCACAGACCCTCAGCATCTAAGGCCACCAGCCTGAAGGCTGGCATTTCCAAACTCAGACTTCAGTGGGACATAAATACCCAGTCCACAGCAGACAGGTCAGAGAGAGCATGCACCGCATGCGGGTCTTGTTCATCACCAAATCCTGCATAAATGTTGCTGCAAACAATTGTAACTTGGCTGCTTGAACTGTAATTTCTTTCTAGTTGGAGCAGCCAAGCATTCTGGGGCATGCCTTGTGAATAATGTGCATTTCCAACACATTTCATCCAGAGTTCTCCCCTGGGGGGCTTCTTTTTAATTTTTTGAGATTATTATATAATTTCATTATTTTTTCTCTTTCTTCTTTCCTTCTAAATCCTCCCATATACTCCTCCTTGCTTTCTTTAACACTCATGAACACTGTTTTCATTAATTGTAGTTGTGTGTGTTTGTTCCTAAATGCATAAATACAATCTGCTCAGTCTCTGTATTGCTTGTATGTATTTCAAGGCTGATCATTTGGTATTGGATAATTAACTGGTGGGCTCTTCTTTGGGGAAGGTTTGTGCCACTCTCAGCATTCCATAGTTGCTTGTAGTCCTCTGTGTAGGACTGAGGCCTTGGAGGCGTTCCCTACCTATCCACATTAGCGTGTCTGTTGTTGTGGTCCCTGACAGGGAGACTTCGTAGGTGTAGCTTCTGACATTCCCAAGACACACAGAAAACTCCCTGTTCCTCTGGTTCTTGCAATCTTTCCTCCTCATCTTCCACAATGATCCCTGAGCCTTCGTGTAGGAGTTGTGTTGTAGATGAATCAGGTGGGACAGGGCTCCACAACTCTGCATCTTGATTGGCTATGGTTATCTGTAACGGTCTACATCTGTTGCTAAGAGAAGTTTCCTTGATGAGGGGTAAAGATCATGCTTACCCCACTGGTTTCTCTCTTTTCTTTTTTGTTTAAGTTTTTGAGAGAGGGTTTCTTTGTGTATCCCTGGGCTATTCTAGAATTCCCTCTGTAGACCAGGCTGGTCTTGAACACACAGAGATCCATCTAGATCAAAGGTATGCACCACCACCACCTAGCTCTCACCGGTTTCTTCCTCTCTTCTTCCCTCCCTCCCTCCATACCACCCTTCCTTCCTCCCTCTTTCCTTCCCTCCTTCC
>JAQHUG010000006.1:18472281-18484684 GCA_028555095.1 Dicrostonyx torquatus
TTCCTGTCTGGTTGACCCACCTATACTTCCTACCTGGCCAATCAGCATTTATTTAAAACATGATTGACAGAACAGACAAGTCTCCTGCACCAGAAGTGGAAGCAGAAGCCAAAGAAACCCTTTCCTCCCCAAGCTGCTTTTGGTCATGGTGTTCCCCCACAACAATAGAAACACTAAACAAGACAAGCGCCAAAGACAGTAGACTCCCTACCAAGAAAAGAACTCTGGAGGTCTTCAGACACATAAGCAGTGACACCCACTCCTCTCCAAATAATCAGAGTTTCTTGGTTCTGGACATGGAAGAGGACCCCAGAGCATGATGGGATGAGAGTACCAAGAAGGTTCACCGGATATGACTCAAATTAAAACAGGCTTCAAATTGCCAAAGGAAAGGGAGATGGATAGCAGAGTTTCCAAGATGAAGAAAATCTCACCTCAGGAAAGAGCAGTTATCAATGAACAAAACAGGAAGTTCTTGCATTCAGTAACATGAGGGGACATGACAGAAGTCACACAAAATCCATGATTACTACAACAAAGACCCTAATTGTTGTCACCTGAGCACCAACTTTGTGTTACTTCTTCCAAAAATCACAGGGAAGCAGTCATTCCACTAGGAAGACCATTTTAGGGTTCTTCTGCCCTCTCCTGTTTGCTTCCAGGTAGGAGTAGTTGACTGTTCTCAGGGATGGGATGAGAGCTGAGGGGGCATGGTTGACTGTTCTCAGGGATGAGAGCTGAGGAGACATGGTTGACTGTTCTCAGAAATGTGAGCTGAGGAGACAGGGTTGACTGTTCTCAGAAATGTGAGCTGAGGAGACAGGGTTGACTATTCTCAGGGATGAGAGCTGAGGAGACAGAGTTGACTGTTCTCAGGGATGGGATGTGAGCTGAGGGGGCATGGTTGACTGTTCTCAGGGATGAGAGCTGAGGAGACATGGTTGACTGTTCTCAGGGATGAGAGCTGAGGAGACATGGTTCACTGTTCTCAGGGATGAGAGCTGAGGAGACATGGTTGACTGTTCTCAGGGATGGGATGTGAGCTGAGGGGGCATGGTTGACTGTTCTCAGGGATGGGATGAGAGCTGAGGAGACATGGTTGACTATTCTCAGGGATGAGAGCTGAGGAGACATGGTTGACTGTTCTCAGGGATGGGATGAGAGCTGAGGGGGCATGACAGCTGAAATCAAGGTTGTTTGTGGTTTGAACAGAAGTGCCCCCACAGATGACTCATCAGGTGTTTGAATACCTGGTCCGCAGCTGGTGGTGCTGTTCTAGAAGGTTGCTGAACTTTTGGGAGGTGTGCCAGCAGGGTGGGCCTTGAAGTTGTAGCCGGCTTCATTTCCCATTGTCACTTTTGTGACCGTAGACACAGTGGGACCAGCTGATTTCTTTTGCTGCAGTGCCCGCTGGACTGCAAGTCAAAATGAACTCTTCCTTAAGTTACATGTCAAACAGTTTGCCAGCGCACTGAGAAAAGTAATGAAACCAAGGCTTCTGAACAGATTGCACCCTCTCCTCTTTTTTTTTTTTCCTGACCAAACCAAAGACATTGTAAGCCCTGGATGATGATAGAGCCCAAAGGTCAGAAGGCTGTTCTCAGTCTCTGGAGGAAGCAGCTGTCAGATGAACACGGCACCATGTTTAGACAAGTAAAGGAGATGAGGTAAATGTATATTGTGGTAAGATGTAGAATTTTTGAAGTTTACTTACTATAGCTGCAGACAGTGTTGGACTAACTAAAACAGTTGTCAAAATTTAACTTAAACAAAAATCAATAGAACGGCAGAAGATAGGGTGAAATAGCCCAACATCCGGAACAATTAGGGAAAGAGAAAATTTGGGAAAGTTTAGATGATATCAATCTAGAACTAAGAAGAATTTTTGAAGGAACAGTAGAGAGCACAAGGAAGAAAATTTACAAATGGCTGTACCAGAAGAGAATTCAGCTGGGCAGTGGTGAGCACACCTTTAATCCCAGCACTTGGGAGGCAGAGGCAGGCAGATCTCTGTGAGTCTGAGGCCAGCCTGGTCTATAGAACAAGTTCCAGGACAGGCTCCAAAGCTACACAGAGAAACCCTGTCTCGAAAATCAAAACAAAACAAAAAGAAAATTCATGGAACTAAAACCAAGTTTCAGGTAACAAAGAATCAATAAAGCTTGAATAGTTAGCATAAAATCTTAATAACCCAAACTTAGTCACACTAAATTTCAGAATGCTGAGGGTATAAAAGATCAAAAAGTGAATGTGTGGGAAAAAAAAGACACAGTCTTTAACAGGAAAAGAATCCTACTCTCTCAAGGTCTCTCAGCAGCCTCCCTGGATGTAAGTAGACAGTGGAAAATTAATTCAATATTTTGAGAAAGGTATTTCAGCCTGGATTAGTAATGTAGGCCAACTCCACTGCCAACAAACAGGAAGAAAGGACTTCCAGATATCCGAGAACCTATTCTACCTCTGTCTTTCCTTCCTAAAGCTACAATAAAAATTTAGTGAAGTTTAACAGATTTTAATTGCATATAACATGACTCACAAATGGGGTACCCACCCCCCAAATGGGACAGGTTCAGAGAACTTTGGTCAGCAAAGTGGTCAGAAGCTGTTGTAGACAGAAAATGGAGATGCGGGGCTGAAGGGTCTGCCTGACTTAAATGGTCTCATCAACTGGTTTGACTGCTATGATTGGCCAACTCACAAAAACAGATATTTAGGTAGGCATTCTGTTAGTTTGTACACAGGCCAATCTTAATTAGGCTCTAAGTTATTAACTCCAATAGTTGACAGCAAAACTAACGTGGGGGTGATATGTGATCATGTCACATTCTTGCTGCTGCTGGCTTCATAGATACCCAGCAGGAGTCCCCAGATAAGGAGCTGGACAAAGACACAGGTGTTGTAAGTGGAGGAGAGGTGCAGGTTGTATTCCCGCCACCCAGCTCCCAGCCCCCAGCCGCTGACCCACTCAGCTGCTGGTTGCTCGCTTATGCCCGAAATAACCACATGACAATTATATTCATTTAAACTCTGCCTGGCCCATCATCACCAGCCTCTTCTTGGCTAGCCCTCACATCATAAACTAACCCATTTCTAATAATCTGTGTCACCACGAGGTGGTGACTTACCAGAAAAGTCTAACCTGCATCCATCTCTGGTGGCGGGAGCATCATGGCGTCTCTCCCACTTCCTTTCTTCCCAGAACTTCCGTTCTGTCTACTCCACCCACCTAAGGGCTGACCTATCTTACAAGCCAGGCAGAGTCTTTATTTAACCAATGAAAGCAACAGAAATAAAGGACCCTCCTACACACAGGATCTATTAAGAAAGGATGCAGTTTTCAGGGAGGAAATAGGCAGGACCAAGGAGAAAGCTCAGTAGCTCAAACGGTCCATTGCCTAAAGAGGTAGGACTTTTATGTCACATAACCTGGTCTTCTGTCTGTCGTGTATAGTGAGCTTTTTCTCACATGTCCTGCTACATGTATGTCTGCACACACTTCCATGTGCTTCAAATGTTGTTAGCATCTTAGATCTTTACTCGCAAGTGTGTGTTTAGTATCATGATGAGCCACAGATCACCTTCAGACCCCATGTAGCACCCTGTGCCTGCTGTGCCCGGACCACTGAAGCAGGCTAATTTTGGTCCTCTTGGTCAGGGATCTCCAGCCCTCCTCTTTGCCAATCTGTTTATTTCATATACTGATTTTGTCAGACTTTGCCCAAGACCTCCCAGGTTATACTTTCTTCCTTACTTTTCTGCCTCAAGGAGCACATACATACAGTCTTCCCTTCTGGTTTCCAGGGCTCAGCCTCCGTGTTACACTCTCCTTAATATTTCTCTCACAAAGCTGAGGCACACGCACACCTTCCTGTCTATGTCTCTGCATCTTCGTTCCTTTCTTCTGCAGGGAGGGTCTTGTGAATTACTTTAGAGGAAGGTCAGAGAATTATTTTAAGGACCGATTCAGAGGAAGCAGGCCGGAGAAAGTGAAGTGTCTTCCTGCTTTTGTCTCCGTAACTGCCATGGTGCTGTAGTTGGGGGTGGCGTGTCTCAAACCCTGGAGGTGCTAAAACACATTTGATGTTAAAAGAAAGCAGGTATTGTTGGAATATAGCTTCACAGGTGCCACTCTGGCAACCAGGTCAGACTACGGAGTGGTAGGTGTACCTACAGCCTGTGTTTCTTTTCATTTTGATTGTGTGCCCACTCATCCTGCCCCACGTCGTGTTTGAAGGGGCAGCCATTTGGTCAGTCCTGGAGTCACCTGGGCCCACCTGCCACCAACCATGAGAGAGAAGGAGGAAATTCATAAACTCAAAAGGCTGTAGATACCTCGAGCTCTCTATCTGAAGATGTGGGCAAGGTGACATAGAAAAAAATGTTAAGCCACAGCGAACCTAATAAAAATTACAGATATGCCCAGGGACCAAGAGTAAATAGAGAGAATCGAACAGGACTTTCTCTGAAGCCTAAGCAATGTTTCCGGTGGTGACACGGTCATGATTCAGAGTAGAGATGCACAGATGTTTGGGAGGAAGCACTGGAGTTGCGGTGGGATTCAGGGATGGTAGAGATGGCTGACTGAGTTTGGCTCTGTTCTGAAGAAGTTCCTGATTCTGCCTTTGGGTGTGTCTCACCCCGCTGTCTTTCTCCTGCGTTGGCACGAGCCTTCTATAATATAAAGCTGACATGCACTTGCAGAGGACTGGTCAATAGAGGGGGTGGGGTGCTCGGATTAAGGAAGCTGGATTTTAAGAGAGAAGTTGAGTTAATTAAGGTCTGTGGGCAGGAACCTTCCGTCATCCCCAGTAAGAGCTGAGCACTTACCACTAGGGTGTTCTGTTCTTTTCATGTGTGTGTAGTGATTGACGGGGACAGTGGAGTCCCACAGATTTGGGTTCAAATCCTCCTCTGTTTGTAGTTCTGCTTCTAGTACTTGCCGTAACTAGCTAATAACTGGCTAGCCAAGCACCATCTGTGGACCTCAGTGTGCCTGGTAGTGAGATGGCATTGACGGTTTCCTCCAAGTGCCAGTGCGAGAATGAAATACACAAGGCCCATTCTCAGGAAGTGGCAGCTTGATGGGTAGCTTGTGGCTTTAATCTTTGTATCCCAAGGCACAGAACATTGAACACAATGCATAGCAAATTAGCTACTAATTGATAATCTAGAATTGTGCTGACACAGTCTCGGGGGAAATGTGAGAAACTATCCACTTAACCTGCAAACTTTATTTTCTTAAATGCACTTTTCGTTATGGTCTAATTTGCTTATTTGTTCTGATTAATGCCTAAACAATAGCCATATCTATCATTCTTGGAGACTGCCATCGCTCAGGTGTCACTGAGGAGATTAAAAATCCCATACAGATCAATTGCTGGGCCTCAGGAGTCTGGAATCCACCGTCCCATCCTTTGCCTCTTTCCTGGGGTTAAGGAAAGAGTCAACCCCAGGGCCCAGGGTTTCAGGCTGGTGGCCTACAGCATACTCCTCAGCTGTGTCCATGAGGGTGGCCTTGGCTGGCTGCGATGGACTCATGAGGATATGAGGGGCATGCCCATCACCTGAGCAGCCTTGCTAATCCCCCAAACAAGCAGCACCGTTAGATATGGGTCTGGAAGATATCAAAGCTTTCACTTTACAGGTAGATTCATACATGTGGCACAGAAAAGGGATCTGGAGACTTGGAAAGACGTCATTCCAACTTTTAATTTTTTTTCCCCAGCAAGTCCCTCCCACAGTGGAGCATCAGGGGACTGAGTAGCAGGAAGGAAGCCATCTTGGGTGTCTACTAGACTCTTTGGTTTGCCAATCCCAGCAGGGATGTTGGCATCAGCCGTTCCCACCCCGTGAGACTTAGTGACTTGTTCACTTTAGAATGTAGTCCTGAAGGACATTAACATTCCAAGCTCAGCTGTGTCATCCTGGTTGCCATAGCAATGCCGGGACATACAGTTTGTGTCCAGCGGTTGTTTCACCGCACTAATGAAATGGACATTTTTCTTCAGTGAATTGAATCAAAACCAATTGAGTAGGTAATCAGCACAGACCCTGAAGTTCAGAACCACGTAATCTGACTAGCGCTTTGTAGTAACCCAGAAACCATTAGCTATCTTCAAATGAGATTTTTTTTTTAAATTAGTGAATCTTAGCAACCTATTACAAATGGGCATGCGTGTTATCACACAAAAAGCCCCTCATTTGTTTAGTGCTGAGGGGAGAAATTTATGTCCAATTAATTCAGGTACTGATAGCATTCTGTGGTTGGTCTTACCCTTCCTCTAAGTAAATGTCCCAAACTGAAATGTACTCGCAGATGTGTGTGTGTGTGTGTGTGTGTGTGTGTAGATACATGTATATGTATATACATATTTTTATATGTATATATACACATATTTATTTGGATCTCAAATATTTTCTGAACCAATCCCCTTTTCCTGATATCAGCTTTTCTGGAAACCTATTTGATAACGGGGACGCCAGAGCCCCTTCCCCTCCCCCATTTTTCTGTGTCTCAGAGCAGAATCTGCCAGACTCCAAACCTGACCATGGAGGCATAAATTACATGATGTGTAAGCCACAGGCTCATCCTTGTTTTTGGATATATTTGCAAATTATTTTTGATTAACTTAATAAGTTTGATGCTTGTTTGGACTGTTAGGTATAAACGAAATTATAGGTGATGCGTTAATCCACTGTGAGTGTAGTAATGGTTCTTGCCTAAGAGAGCAAACTCATACACGCTCAGTGTAAGTGAATCTTCATCTTATGTAATATGATCCAGTGCACAGCAGAGAGGCATTTGGTCATGGGTCAGTACACATTCCCTTACTCTGCTGTGATACACTGGAAGATTTCCCCCGAATGTTTAGAAGCAGACTTGTCAGGTGTGGTCAGCTACATGTAAAGGTCAGATGTGGCCCAACAGTGAACTGGCCACAGGTAAACATCAGGTGTGGCCCAACAGTGAACTGGCCACAGGTAAACATCAGGTGTGGCCCAACAGTGAACCGGCCACAGGTAAAAATCAGGTGATTCAAGAGAAAGATGGGCATCAAAGAGGCTCCTTATGGAGTTGGTTAGCCATTTGGGCAAGAAACTGCTCTTGCCTGAACTGCCTGTGAACTGGACATGCTGCACCCACAGAGAAATGACTGCTGAACTTGCCTAAAGGTGAGATGATCCTTCAGGGTTCCTGCTTCATGAAAGCGTCTGCAACTGCTAATATAGGCAGAACTGTCTTTGCAATTTTCCTGCTTCATGGAAAAGTCTGCTGAAAACTATGGACCTACAGGCTGAAGATGGATGCCCGAACAGTACAGAAGAACTGTGGGTGACTGTCAAGGCAGCAAGATGTCTCTGTCAATTCTAAAGTTTTGGAAGTTGCTTACAATGCACTTCCTGTTTACTTAGGTATTATTATAACCTTTCTGGAGTCTTTGATGGAGTTGAAGAATTTATAGTTATAGTTTACCTTAGTTATGATAAAAGATAAAGTAGATATAAATATTGTAACTATAATTCTTGCTTGATACCTGTTTTGTTATATGTAATTTTACTGTGTTAAAGTTAAAACCATATTTTTTTAAACAGAAAACGGGAGGTGATCTGGGATTTCCCTCTGTATGCTGTGATTACCATTAACGAATAAAGAAACTGCTTTGGACCTATAGCAGGGCAGAAGTTAGGTAGGCGGGGAAAACTAAACTGAATGCTGGGAGAAAGGAAAAGGAGTCAGAAAGAAAACATGTAGCCCTGCTGGAGACAGACACCAGAACGTTAGCCAGTAAGCCACTGCGGCAATACACAGATTAATGGAGATGGGTTAAATTAATATGTAACAGTTAGCCAATAAGAAACTAGAGCTAATGGGCCAAGCAGTGATTTAATTAATACAGTTTCTGAGTAATTATTTTGGGGATAAGTGGCTGGGAACGAAACAAGCGGCCTTCCTTCAACAGTCAGATGTGTCCCAAGGTGTTCCTGATTTCAGCCATCCCGTTTCTCTTCTTTGTGTGGGCAACTGAGATGTTTCTGATACCCTTGTGTCCTCAGACTGAGCCTTCTCAGCATCAAGTGCTCTGAAAGCATCTGTAGGCGTAATTAAGAAGGTCCACAAGAGCCTGGAAGAAAAGATAACAAGTATTTATTTATTTGGGAAAAAAACGCCAATAAGGGTAGAGAGCCCCTGTCATCTGTGGGCACTGGAAGCTGTGAACTTTACTCCGACCACCAACCAAGACAGTGAGCACAATTCCAGCCTATGCCCTAATGGGTAGATACCCTAGAGGTTACTGACTGATTGACTTCCCACAAGTGTCAGTCACTGCCCTCTTTTCCCTAGGATGGTCCCTGAGCCTCACTCACACAGGCCATGGAGGCTGTCTTCTTGATAGCAGGAAGATGGAGACCAGTTTCTGCTAGAGCCGGGATACAGCAGGTAGGGTTCCAGAAAACCTCACCCCAGCCTTCAGCAAACTGATAAGCAGACGAGCCATTTCCCTGGGACTCAGTCTAAGGTTTTCGATCTGAACAATGTTCACAATAAAAACTGACTGTGCTGTGGTTTTTAAGGACAGCCAAACATTTCTACACGTTAGCATTTCTACACGGTGGATACAGCTGCCTGGAGCCAGTTTCTCAGCTGGTGGCAGGACAAGTAGGGAGGAGGGAGCAGAAAGAGGAAGCAGGGACTCATCACACACACACACCTTCCTTTTTTTTAGCCATGGGTCTCAACGTGGGAGAAGGAACTCCTCCATTACCATAGCAACCTAAGTGCACCACAGCGGGATGAGAGGGTTGAAAGGTAAGAAATTTGAAGTTTGGAGGAATCGGGGGCAACTGGAAGAAGACGGACCTTCACGAGGAAACAACACGGGGAGGTGCTGGGGTGATAGGAGAGAGTAGATTTATGGTTTATGACATTCCTAAAATATCTTTATTTAATAATGAAAACTTCATTATCTGGGCCTGGGTTGAAGTGTTGCTGTGAGCCCTCTGAGAATCCCAGCAAAGATCTTTCATCTTGACAGAAGTTCTAAATTACAACATTAGTGTTCTAACTGAGAGCCTGTTATTGCCTATTTGGTCCACCCAGGGAAATGAGACACACATTGCTGCAGTGTGGGTTATTGAAATCTAATAGCTTGGAATATTAAAAATGGGGGTTGGGCCGGGGGAGGTCTCTCTTGCTCTCTCTCTCTCCCTCCGCCCTCTTGCTTCTTCCCCATGAGCTGGGAATACATTAAATGATAAACCTGCATGTTGATGGAAGTCTCATTATTTTTCAGGTAAGAAAAGTGATTTTCTTTATTGTGGTCCAAATCATTATCGTGTTTCACATCATTAAGACTCCAACATACCCCTAAACTCTGTGAACCTGTTAGGTTTTATTTTCATCCTAGATACCCCTGCCTGTTTTTTAGCGATGTGGCTTGACCTCCAAAGAAAAAAGTGTTTGGTCTTTAGATGTTTCAAAGACAATTAGGTCTCACCAGCTCCCGTTTGACTAATGGGCAGAACGGATGGCTCTCTGGATCATAGTTCAATTTCTACTCCGTCTGTCAGGGTAGAAAAACAGCCGGCCAGGGCCAGAGAGTAAGAAGGTTTGTGGTGGCCATGACTCTCCCTGTGTTCCTTGCTATCTACCTCCCACTAATGTGACCTTCTTCACCTTCTGTTTCTTTGTGGATGGTTACTAAGTCCAGTCTCACAGAGGGGAAGCCCTAGGCAGTTAAATGTCAGCACTAACCAAAGGGCTTCCCCTGTGCTTCCAAGGAAGGACCTCGCCTAAGTTTACGGCCCCGTGTGAGGTGGCACCACTGTTATGGTGTAGGAGGGTCCTTCTGTATTTCTATTGCTTTCATTGGTTAAATAAAGAGACTGCCTTAGCCTGTAGGATAGGGCAGCCCTTAGGTGGAAGGAGTAGACAGAACAGAAGGCTGTGAGAGAGATGGCACTGGAGCAGACGCCATGTTTCTCCAGCCCAAGATGGACTTTGATTAGAATCTTCCCGGTAAACCATGACCACGTGGTGACACACAGATTACTAGATATGGGTTAAAGCAGGATGTAAGAGTTAGCTATTAAGAGGTAGTAATTTAATTAATACAATTTTCACGTAGTTATTTCAAATATAAACTAGCCCGGTGGCTGGGAGCCGGGCTGACGGAACAAAGGGTCCACTCACCTCTCAGGTGCTGGGAACACAGCCCACACCTCTTACTACACTGTTACACCTGTACACCTGCTCTCAGTTAAGGAAGCTGCAGCAGCAAGAGCCAAAGCCTCACATCTAAAACGTAGCACAAGGTCCGAGTTCAGGTTTCTTCACTCCTAAGCCTCAACCTGCTGCCCTTCATGCCCTTCTGAGCTGTCTCCCTTATCGGGACGTGCTGGAAGTTTACTTCTGGGATGATCCCCATGTTACCACCCTGCTCCTCAAGGATTGCCTCAAGTTGAGCCCAAAGGCAGTCAGTCTCTCCTTTCTCTTAAGACAGAGACTGAAGACTTGTGGAGAAGGCAGCTCACTGGATGGAGTATCACGGTGATGGCCTGACTTGGGTCAGCAATGGTCTGTCACTGATCAAGTTGTTGAGTGTAGACAGTACAGCTGAGTTCTGTCAGAAATCTTAAATGAGACTCAGTGTTGAAAATGTGTTTCTCGGTTATGACACAGGGCCACATTTGCCACTGTGATTACCTAGGGTTATTGTCATTAATTGACGTGCAGACACAGGTAACTATATTGATTAGCTAAGGGGTCCTGAAGGGTTACAGGTAGGGTCAGGCCAGTGCTGCTGAAGAAAGATGAAGACAGATTGTCAATCTGGACATGGCTTGAGGGAGTGGCAAAAGAAGCACTCCACGGCTCAGCCTGAGAAAGGTGAAGAATGGTCCCAGGGTATGAACATGTGTACATACATGTGCGTAGTATGAGTGACTATGTACATATTTGTATATTGCTGTGCAGGTGTCTATTCATGCACATGTGTTTGCTTTCATGTATTGCACTTGTGTTTATATTTATGTGCACACTAGTGTGTATGTGTTTGTATCTCTGTGTATGTGTGTATCTCTGCATGTGTGTGCACATGTGCCTACATGGCAATGCCTTCTCACTCAGGAGCTGGACATGGATTATGAAAGAGGGGAAGTTTAGAGGATCAGGAGGAGGAAGCTAGGATGCTGGTGTACCTGACAGTCCTAGAGCACCCATGAACAAACCCTCTCTTTCATTCCAATGAATGAGATCAAATCCTGCGGTTCTCCAGCAAGCCAGAGGCACAGAGAAAAAACCTGGAGGCCGTGGCCATGCGTTGCTTGAGAGTCTGGCATAGACAAGGTTCTCAGTGAGCTTGCTGCTCTGTTTCTGGAAGATATGTTTCCGTTTTACAGGACTCCAAGATGCCTGGGTGGGGATTGGCCAGTTAAGTTTTTAAACATCTTTCTGGGATGGCTGGGATGTAGCTCAGCTGATAGAGTGCTTATATAGAGAGACCCAGGCTCAATGGCCAGGACTGCATAACAATAGAGACAGCGGTTCACACCTGTGGTCCCAGCAGGAGATAGAGGCAGGAAGATTAGAAGTTCAATGTGATGTTTGGCTGTAACATGAGTTTGAGGCTAGCCAGGGATACAGGAGTTCTTGTCCCAAAGAATGAGATGGATTGGGAAGATGGCTTAGTTGATAAAATGCTTGTCAAGCAAGTGTGGGGGCAGGAGTTTTGCCCCTCAGTCTCCACACGTGCAGAAGTATCTCTCATAATGATCCCTTCAAACAAACATAGCTCTCCCCATAGCACTCCCACAATCCCTTAGGGCTGTATGCAACACAGAGATGAGTTCGTGGGCATGACAGTCAGAGGCTGTGAGCAGATGTGATGCCATCTCACAGGATGGAGGGGTCCTGGCACTGATTCTGCTCACAGCTCAAAGAGCAACTGCTGCCAGCAAGTGATGCTGCCCATGTGCAAGGAGATTCAATTTTCCTTAATATCTTCTATTCTTGGTAGATTGAGGCTGTGGACGTAGATTCCATGGCATGTCAGGAACCACACAGATGAGGGGCCTGTCACTCAACGCCAGATGATGCTTTGTTCACGCTTGTCGTGGGCAGCGGGCCACTTTGCTTCCGCGGTGGAATGTGGCACAGAACTTGACGCTGCACGCTGTCTGCTGCATTTCAAACAGAATTCGTTTCTCCAAACTAATTTTCACCCTTCATTTAGAAACACATCTTCTTGTAGACCAGGAGAGACCCGAGGTATATGTTAAAATTCCTCGCACTGTATGGACTTGCTGTGAAATGGGAAAAGGCGAGGAGAGGGGGCTGGAGAGATGGCTTAGTAGTTGAGACTACCGACTCCTTTTCTAGGGGACCCAGGTCCAATCCTCAGCA
>JAQHUG010000006.1:18492386-18520201 GCA_028555095.1 Dicrostonyx torquatus
CCCAGTGTCAGCAGCACATCAGTCCAAGCCACAACCAAAGCCACTACGGGACTTAGAGTTTAGCCAAGGAAGTGAGGTAGCAGGCCAGACAAATTTCATCGAGCATACAACGTGATTTTTCTCTGTGCCCTGTGAGAAGTCATTAGTGGATGTCACCATAATTGGGGTGGCAAAGCTGTGAAGGTGTGAGCACATGCAGGCTTGAGTTTCTGTCCTTTGCCAGTCACATGGGAGCCTGCAGTCCCGTTCACATGGCTTTAGTTCTGTGGCCTGCAGAAGACAAGGGGCAAATGCCGGGGCCATACGTGTTCCCACACTCAAGTGTGTGTTTACCCCCTGACCAGAAGTCTAGTGACTTTGCGGGGAAGGGAGCCTTTCTTTTTTATTTCTGCTCTGAGCACATTTCTTTTGAAGAACTATAATATTTTTTATTAATTGTTTGAGAATTTCATACATGCATAGAATGCATTTTGGTCATGTTAACCAACAATCATCCCCTTAACTCCTCTCAGATGTACTCACCTCCCAAATTAATGTCTTTAAAAAAATCCAAGCTATTGTTTTCCATTCCTTGCTCCTTTTTCTCTGTCATGGCAAGCGACAGTCCCTTGGACAGGTCTCACTCTGTTGCTGCTGCTCTTTCATAGGTGTCTTATATTATTCCTGACACAGCTATTAAATGTTGCAGCTGACATTTTCCTTCCTATCAGATGACAGCAACAATTTTCAAATCTCTAGCCAGACACCTGCTCAGGGATATGAGGCCCAGGCCCTCAAAGCCCACCCTCTCTGCCTTGATTATCCTGTGAACCTGGGTGTTCCTGCCTTCCTCCTGGTACGACTTTCAGATTCACACCTCTGGGCTTGGCACAGCCGTTCGTGGTCTGAGCCTGCCTGCCTTGCATGACACCTGCCTCTTCTTCCCACATTGCATTGGCCGTATCTATTTTATCTAGTGTCACAGGTCTGGTAAAGTGGTGGAGTCAGATCTGGAACCCAAGTTTGTGGTTCTGACTAGGAACCTGTCTCCTGGCACAGGCTGTCTTTTGTCCCCTCTAGCTCATGGTAATGGCTCCTTCCACAGGGCCTATGTCATATACTAACTGGCCCTTGGGTGATAGCTTCTCTGGTCATCTCCTGATGCCTACTTAACTTTGGCTCTGGTTCATGACCAAACACTACTGTTACCTGGTCTACTAGAACTACCAAGGGACTTTTATGGCAGTTGGTAATAAATCATTTCTCTGAATTCCTAAACTGTTCTCACCATCTTCTTAGCTGGCACAATTGGCTTCTTCTTGGAGACCGCTTACTGTCCTTGAAGCCCAGTACTTACTGCTCAGTGTAGTGAGGGGTCCCCATAGCTTATGATTGTTCTACTGGCCAATGGCTGAAGGCCCTGGTCCTCCACCATGATGTTGCCTAGATATCATCTATACCCACACGCTTGTCTGTAGTAGGGCTGCTGCCACAGGCCTGAGTCTTTTCCTCCAGAATCTTACTCAGAGATCTTGAGCTAAACAAGGGAACTGTGCACAGGACATCCTGGGTCAAAGATGTTTGAGCTCCTGCTTCTGATGTCCTGAGGGTTTTGAATCAGGCCACCCTGTGCTCTTAATGCTCACTAAGCCGTGATCTTGTATAGGGCCAACACTCCAAGTGGAAACAGGGATGGGTGTTCAGCTGTGAAACCTTTCATCAATGCGGTGTAATTATAGCCCTGTTTCCAAGACAGCCACTTCTGCAACCCCTGAGGCACCAGGACCTGGCATCGTGTGCTTTTCAGAGCAGCAGGTGACAGTCCGCTTTTAGAGCTACTAAATCCAGTGTAAGCACCCCGAGCACTCCAGGGGACAAAATAACCATAACTTCACTCTTGCAACGATACTTGTGACTTTCCAGGCATGTGCGAGACTTTTTTACTGTTTTATTGTGTGTGGGAGAGAGAGAGATGGAAAGGAATGAAGAAGGGAGGGAAGGAGGAAGGGAGGGAGAAAGAGAGAGAGGCAGAGAGAGAGAGGCAGAGAGAGAGAGACACACACACACACACACACAGAGAGAGAGAGAGACAGACAGACAGACAGAGGGAGAGAGAGAGGGAGAGAGAGAGAAAAAAGTTGGGAACTCTAGCTAAATACCTCAGTGGGAAGGAGCCCTGAGCTGCCTGTTCCCTCCTTTCCTCCAGAGGTTTCTATCAGGGTCATAAATCCCCGACCTTGGTAAAGCAGCTTGTCCCTTTAAGGCTATTAAAGGAACCAAGATGAGCTGCATTCCCAAAGGAGCCTTGAGGATTACTCTGCCAGGTGGAAGGTGGCTGCCCATGGAGGGAAAAGAGAAATTGCCTCCTACTATATCATTTTGGAGCTGTCCACAGTTAATCCCCAGCCTGCTTAAAGCAGGCGGAATGTGAGATAGCTTCGGTCAATTGGCTGTTGCTTTTTTCTGTAACCCCAGGTTTCCTCCAAGGCAGCTGCTTATCCCAGTATGGCTGGTGTGGAAGGTGGGGGCCTGGGATACAGGCTCAGTGATAAGGAAGTGATCTGGGTGGGTGCCCAGCAGGGGTGGAGCCGATTCAGGGAATGTAAGGTTCCCTATCTGGAAGCTGAGTCTTAGAGAGGGAAATCAGGTCTGTTCTTGCTCAGCAGAAGAACTATAGCTCAGGGGCAGATGTCACTCTTCAAAGGTTGGAGCTAATTTTCTCCCCGGATTAAGAGATGATTCATAGGTCAGTGGTGTGGGCTGTGCAGCCCACTTGGAGGTCGTCCTGGAAGCATCAATCATGCCGGGAACCAAGAGTCCGATCTTGACCACGGGCAAATGTCTATTTTAGGTTGACCCCGTCCTCACTAGCGAGAGGTAGAGTGCTTATCAGTTACGTCTAGGAACTTAACTAAAGAGCTACGTGGGGATTTCTAAAAATTAACTTTTAAACACGTCCTTGGCATATGAACCCTGAGAGGATTCTGGGATTGTTTCCTGACAGGCTAGGACCTTCATCTGGGCAGAGGACTTAGGCTTTGTGGTACTTACCTGGCCTCCCGCTTGGAAATGAGTTCCCATCACTGCATCAGCCCCTCCCTTGCCCCCCGTGTGAGCGTGCGCTTTCTAAAACAGCAGAGTAAAGATGTCTTTACTTAAAACCTTCCAGGACCCCCAGAGTCAACTTTGCTGCATCCCAGGTTTCTAATGTGCCTTGCTCATCATAGACTTCTGCGTCCTTACCTTATCACCGCCAACCACAGGCGCACCCTTCTCTGTGTGCTGGCCTTTATCTTCCATCCTTTGACCCATGCTGGCCCCTCCCCCAGGACCCTGCTTTTTCCACCCTTGAATTGACAGATGGTGACCCAACCACCAGTTGCAAAGCTGCCTTTAAAAAAAAAAAAAATTCCTTCCCTCTCCGTTCTTTCTAGATCCAGGCAGATTTTTTTTCCTGTTGGTTTACTTTGCTGTTTTCCCAGAGCAACTAAATACGTGTTTGGAATATTTATCAGTGTCTCATAAATCATGCTGTAATTTCTTTTTGTTTACATTACCTGCCTTCTCCATCCAACTCCGTTGTTACCCAACTTCAGCACCCAGAACAACTCCCATCAGAGAGGCTCTGGAGTCAAAAACCAGAGGAGAAAACAGACGAAAGGCTTATCTATATGGGGAAGAGCAGATCTGGAACAGATCTCTAGGGACCAGCCTGGGATGGCCATACCATTCCTATCCTGTGTAGATGCTCCCTCCACACCTCCAGTGCCTCTGCAGGTACTGGGTCCACCATCCTTTCCTTTCTGTTCTGTCAGTTCTTATTGCTTTCAATTGCAACAGTCTGACATTGACCCCTCATGACAAGCAGATCAACTCCTAATCTGCCAGAGCCCCAGTTCTTCTGGGATGTTGGCAAGCTCTTGACAGGTCCAGAGGAGAGGAAAGCTGTGGACTCTTACTCTTCAGCACTCTGAACTGCCAGTCCAAGGCTCAATTTGCACCTTGCGGTGCCCTGGGGCTGCTGTGGCTTTGATTGCTGGTTCAGGGCCCCTCAAGAGCTGAGCTAGAGGGACTGAGGGCAAGGGATATTGGCCCCGTTCTTGCATCTCCAAAGAGCAGCTCTGAAGCAGGAGTATGGGGGAGGGGGACCCTGGCGTGGAGGGGGTACAGGCTTATATAGAGTAGTTTCACATTGCGCGTCAGATTTGAGCACTAATGGTGAGATCGAGTTGGGAGTCGTTAGAAAGAACACAGAGATGAGTCAGTGTAAACAGCATCATCCAGAAGGCAGCCACAGGTCCACACAGGGAGCAGTCCTAGCGCTCCGCTCAACTCCGTGATAATGCAGGAGGTAGCTAAAGCAAAGAGATCTCCCCGTCTGCCGTGTTTCTATCGCTTAATCAAAACTGACTCCAACTACTGCAGCTGCAAAAAAATGTTCCCAACCTTCCATTAATTTCCATACAATAACCCTCTAATGGGGAAGCCGTTCGGGGGAGGAGCATAATCAATCTGGCTTAATGACACACCAGAGACCCGGGGAAAATGCAAACTTGGAGCAATTCGTGGCAGGTGCAACCTTGGAAAGCATTACCATTTTTCTAAGTTAATTTGTTCCCTTGATATGTTTGAAATCCATATTTGTACTTTAAAGGTCTGAAATGCAAGATGATTAAAAAATATAACCGGATTTTTGTAAACCGTTCAGCGGCAGCCAGTGATGTATTAGCCTTCTACCTCCCGTCTCTCTCAAGAGAGCAGGGACCACGTTGCCTTCCATTTTCCTCTGCTGTCATCTGGCCACTGTTGGCTCTCTGTTTTGTTTACTATTTTAAAGTTCACTCTTGGCTCTAGCAAAGTAGAATGCCTTTACACTCCGAGTGGAACTGCTCTGGTAAATACAGGCTGGGCTGTCCACACAGGTCCCAGACATTTTGGGTAAAGGAATGGGGAACTCCATTTCCCGGGTTGCCTAGGGTAAAGGATTATGGAACTCCATTTCCCAGGTTGCCTAGGGTAAAGGATTACGGAACTCCATTTCCCAGGCTGTCTACCTGAAGGCCACAGTGTGCTCCTGCTTCTAGCTTTTCTGCTCTGCCAGGTGAAGAAAGGCCCAGGATAATGGAACCAGCTCCTGACACTGGGCTTCTATGGGATGTCTTGATTCCTGGCCTCCCAATTCTCCTTGGCCTTAAAGATTCAGGCCTTTCATCCTTAAACTGACCTCCACAGGAGCATTGGTTCCTTGTTAGGCATCCTTTGAAGTTCTCTTTCTTCTTAGAACTTGCCCTTGGAATAAAAAAGAAAGTACTTTCCCTATTCCAGCTACAGACACACCTGGGATAAAATGTTCTTATGGATTTCTTGCTCAAAGTGTATTTAACAAACAGATGGCCTCTTCCGTTCCTGTCTTTTAATCTGGGGATCACCAACTTGGAAGACCTTCTGTATAGACGCTTCTGGATGTGTCTTCTCGTTCTCCAGGTATTAGTACCTGACCCATCTGTGACTGTCAGAGCCCTGGCTGAACCTTACACATTCTACCCTTCAGACATTTCCTTTCTTTTCACTTAGGGGTTATGTTTAGTGTTAATAGTCAGGCAGCCTTGGGAAATGCATTTCACACCTGTTTGGGGACTGGTGATGACTTCCCTGAGGAACAGGCTGAGGCTCCTCCCTGGTGTTCAGGGTTTGAGGGTTCAGTGCTACTTGACTGCTGCATGTGAAAGAGAAAACCAGGCTCTGCAGCCAGAAGGCAGGGACAGTTGTTTTCTGAATCATCACTAATGAGTTCTTTGGGGACTTTTAATTCCTAGTTTAGAAGATAGAGCACTGGCTTGTGCTTAGGGGACATGCCTTATTACCTGCATTGCTACTGTTGAGGAGCCGAGGCAGTGAAGCAGATGCCCAGTGCACAGCTCAAAGCCATCGAGGAAACTTAACCAGGGATACCAGTTGCTGAGCCCCATTGCTGTCTTCATGTTGGGGCCACACATCCACTGGTGGTGTTCTTCAGATGCCTGGGGTGCACACAGCTCCGGAGGCAGCAGATCCTTCTGATGATCTTATCTTCATGACCCTTGAGGTCCTGCTGCACCATCCTGGGGCTGTATCATGTCTCGGGATACTTCTATCTAACCAATCTCTCTCTCTCTCTCTCTCTCTCTCTCTCTCTCTCTCGTGTGTGTGATTCCTATTGTGGCCTTACAGCTCTGCCTCCCTAGCTCTCTTCCTCACACAGGCATCTCCACTGATAGAGCTTCTTTGCCATGTTTGATTTAATCTTGATGTCTACTCGGAGGGACTTGGACCTATGCACATATCCCAGGCACCAAAGCATTTCATCTCCAACAGAAGCACTGTTGGCTTCCATGAGTCCAGATAGTTTTACTCACCTTGAATTCAAAGGCAAGAACTGAAGTATAAAACCGGGTCCAGAGGACCTGTTGAGTTCCTGATTTTTTTTTTCTCTCTGTGTGCAGAATTCACTTTATTCCTGGAACATGCTGCCTTTCACTTCTCACTGTGTGATCTGTGTACAGCACTCCAGGTAACAGGAGTTGACATTTATTGTTAAACTTGCCTCTTGAATCACTCCGAGGGAGACCATAAATGTCTCAGATGTGATTCCACACAGAGCCCAAGATGGCAATATTATCTATGTGTGCAATTATGATGCTCTCAACCCTCTCTAAGAATATAAGTGCCGGAAAGAGACAGCAACCTTCTTCTTCGGTGAAAAATGGGGTGATCAGTAAATTCATATAAGCACCATAGGGTCATGAAAATATTATCCCAGATCAGTTTCTATAATCAGAAACTCTCCCCTAGGCCAAGAGTTGAAATGACCTGGCCACATTCCAGTAGTTACACTTGGTCTTCCATCTGGGACAGGTAGTTGTAGTCAGGTTATTTTTATCTCCAGTTCTGGGGACTGAATCCTGAGCCTTGCCTTTGCTAGGCAGTCTACCTCTGAGTGGATCCCAGCCCCTACATGCAAGCTCTAATGCTACATTTAAATCTTTTGTAGACTACTCTTTGCGTGACTTTAGACCATATGCTGCAGAAAAGACGCCAGATTGCTTTGATAGCCAGTGCTTATATCTTTGTATAGTCCCACTCAGTATCATATCCATGGGAGGAGATTTGTAGACAGAACTGGGTCCCAATTCTTTTGTTTGCCCGTTACCATTATTTATTAGGGAGAAATTTGTGTTTTGTATTTTATTTTGTAGCCAATGCCAACACTTGATACAAATATTCAGTCAGAGAAGATTTGTTCCACTCACAGCCTTTCTGTCTGTCCTTGATAAAATACTTTTGGTGTAGTTTCTTTCTTCATGAGGCCAAAGACTTTAAAACAATGTTTCTTCTTCTGATGGAAGTATCACACGTGTGACTTCAGAAAACAACATTGTTGCCTGTTATTCTAGATTTTGGTTGTACTTTGAGTGTCCTTGAAGATCTCAATATAGAGTCTAAATGTTGTAAACAGGAGGCAGGGTCTTTAAAAGGTGTGGCTAGTGGGTGGGTATTTGGTCCTTGGTGGCATGCTCTGGAGGAATTCATGGGATTCCACCTTCCGCTCTGCCTCTCTATTTCAATTTGAAAGATGTTTGTTTGTTGGAGGAGGCCACTTGTTTGTTTCCCAGCCGCCCAACAGTTTAGACTCAAAATAATCACACAGAAACTATACTACTTAAATCACTACTTGGCCCATTAGCTCTAGCTTCTTACTGACTGACTCTTACATATCAATTTAACCCATTTCTAGTAATCTGTATATTGCCACGTGGCTGTGACTTACTGGCCAAAGTTCTGTCTGGCTCCTGTGGGGCTACATGGCTTCTCTCTGACTCCACTTCCTCTCTCCCAGCATTCAGTTTAGTTTTCCCTCCCTAGCTCTGTTCCCCTATAGCTCTGCTATAGGCCCAAGGCAGTTCCTTTACTAACAAATGATATTCACAGCATACAGAGGGAAACCTACATCATCTGTTGTGTAATCCTAGTCTCCACCACCCTCCCCAGAAGCCAAAACAATGTGATGGCACAGTGTCAGACTTGCATTTACAATGTGCGAGCTAAGCAAGCCTTTCTCTATACTCTACAGAGTTGTCTCAGGCCCTGTTTCTGTAGTTATGTAAAACTGACTAAACCATTCACTCTTCAGTGAGAGAAAATATTGTTCTGTAAATTAATTTATCTGGCAGGCAGATCTGAGATTCCATGTATTCATTTTTTTATTTTTTTTCCAAAATTTTTGTTTGAATTTGTTTCAGCAAATGTTTATTGAGTACCTGCCATTTTCCAAGTGCTGGGGATATGGAGCAATGTGAAAATGAACAAAACAGACAGTGGTCCTTGCCTTGTTGAACTGCATGGGCAGTACAGGCAAACACGTGATCGGGAGAATTCAGGATTTCTGATGGATCAGCTGTTGGGGTGTCACAGAGACCACGAGGAGGCCTGGAAGATGAGTTTGAGGAATTCAGCTTAACATAAAATGCAGAAAGAGAGGGCCCACGGAGGACCAGGCGTGGTTTCAGGCAGGCAGGAGCTCCCACTAAGTAAGATGGCTGTGAGCTGTCCTGGTAGAGACTTCATGGAGATGTTAGATGTGTATGTAGGTCCAGAGTTCGAGAATTGCTTGAGATTGAGGATGTGCATGTGGGATGGTACTTAAAGCTTTGGAGCTGGATTAGGATTTTATCAGCGTATGGATAGAACAGTGGAAGATCTTAAAGACAGAATTCTGTGTAGGAGGAGCAGGCTGCTTATTTGTCCCAGCCACCCGGCTAGCTTACACCCGAAATAACCACACAGAAACTATATTAATTAAAACACTGCTTAGCCATTAGCTCTAACTTCTTATTGGCTAACTCTTACATATTAGTTTAACCCATCTCCATTAATCTGTATATCGCCACGTGGCAGTGGCTTACCGGAGATTCTAACTGGCATCCATGGCTTCTCCCACTCTGCCCTTCTTCCTCCCAGCATGCAGTTCTGTTTTCCCCACCTACCTAAGTTCTGCCCTATCAAAAGGCCAAGGCAGTTTCTTTATTTGTTAACCAATGAAAGCAACCCATAAACAGAAGGACCTCCTACACCAATTCTGTACTATCCAACACTCAAGAATCAGGTGGAGAAAATACGTTCATCAGAGGAATTGCCAAGAACTACAGATACGCAGAAGGCAAAACTCTCTCTTCAAGCTCCTTGAAGACAGGAAGTACGTGTTATTCACTTCAGGTTCCAAAGCCTGGCATGGGACTAACCACATGGGGCTCTACCTAGTAACAGTGATAACATGGAACGGAGGAAACATACATAGTCCCAGAATGAACTAAGGAATCTGATTAATGTAACTCCAAACATATGAGATACTATTACAGAAAACAGTCTGCATTCCTCTGGGATAGACGTAGGAGCCATTGAAGTGAGACATAGTGGTTCTTCAAATGGAATTTCACAAAAGTGTGTTGATTATGTCAGGAAGTCATAGCTGTGTACCTGGGCTGCCACCAGAAGAGATGAGTCTCCATTGCTGTAGAGTGTGTACAGGTGGATTCTCAGTAGCAGACAAAGTTGAGGGTGGACAGCTGTCCTATTAAGCCCAGCAACCCTGTCCCCCTAGTGTCCCACTCAGTGTCACTGTTTTCTGGGTGTGCAAATTTTCCATATGCCACAACTTTGACTGCAGGTTCGGTCCACTTTCTGTAGTGATGTTTTATTTGTGATCTAACAAAGAAAGCTTGCCTGAATATCAGAGTGCAGAGCTAAGTCACTAGTTAACCATACAGGCCAGGCAGTGGTGGCACACACCTTTAATCCCAGCACTCAGGAAACAAAGGCAGACAGATCTGTGTGAGTTCAAGGCCACTCTGAGCTACACAAGATCAAATCTGTCTAAAAGTGAAACAGAGATCACACAAAGGTGATCCCAGCACTGGATCACATGCCTTTAATCCCAGCACTAGGGAGGTGGAGACGGGAGTGATATGGCTGGGCAGAGAGAGGAATATAAGTTGGAAGAAGACAGGAGCTCAGAGGCAGTCTGAGGGTGCAGTCTAAAGACTCAGTCTGAGGTTTCACAGAGTCAGCAGTCAATCTGAGCATTGGTAGAGACAAGATCGCCCCTTCGGTCTGTGCATTGGTAGAGACAGGATCACCCCTTCAGTCTGAGCATTGGTAGAGACAGGATTGCCCCCTTCAGTCTGAGCATTGGTAGAGACAGGATCGCCCCTTCAGTCTGAGCATTGGTGGAGGTAAGAAGTCTAGTGGCTGGATGCTCTGCTTCTCTGATCCTCCAGCTTTCACTCCCCCGATAGTTGACCCTGAGTTTTTATTGTTCAGACCAATTAGAATTTGTGCTACAACATTCCACTTCAGCTATGGCTGCCTATCTTAAATTCTGATTTAAGGAAAAGTTGATTTATTGCCTACCTGAGGCCTCAGCCTCTTCCCTGCTGACCAACAGTTTGAGGAAAATATGTGGATGGTCATCAAGCTAAGACAATGAACATTCTCAACAGCGGTAATGAAAATGTGCTTTGGCTATTTATCAGCATGAAGTGGTCCGGGCACAGATCAAGACGAGGAGTCTGGGGCTGGAGAGATGGCTCAGTGGTTAAGAACGCTGGTTGCTCTTCCAGAGGACTCAAGTTCAATTCCTAACACCCACATGGCAGTCACAATGGTCTGTATCTCCTGTTCCAAAGGACCTGACATCCTCATACCAATGCACATATAAGAAATTATTTTTTAAAAAAAGACAAGGAGTCTGCAGGCAGAGGGACATATTTCAGATGACGCAATGGTGCCAATCACCTGACTTCTGTAATGTGATTTACAGAAGAGCCATGGAGGGCTGAGCATGGGCAGTGAAACTTTACTTTGTAGGCAATAGGGATGTATCTTTCTGCTGGAGAGAAAGAACTTCAGACAATTCCTCGAATGTTAGATCAACAGGCGGAAGCCCTGGGTGAGGTTGGATATGTCTTACAAAGGGGAAAGTGAAAGCTGCATTTTACTTTTTCTACCAGGAAGAATTTTATAATCATGATCATAGCTTTTAAAAACTTATTAAGTCTTCTTCTTGTCATTGGTTTGGGATGGTCTGTGGCATGTTTTTGCTATGGTACACAGCACCTGCGTGTGAGATTATTCTCTCAGAGATTTTACCACTTCTGAGACAAAACAAAATCCTTACCCTGACTATAGAACTTTTTAATACATACAGTGAATTAATGAGTATACAGTGAATTAAAGTGTGTGTGTGTGTGTGTGTGTGTGTGTGTGTTTTGCTGGGTATGCAACCCAGGGCTGTGTGCATGCTAGCCAAGAATTCTACCACTGAGCTACAGCCTTAGCCCCTTAGTGACACTGTCTCTCCTTACCAGGTTTCTATATTCTCTTGCATATGCTTTCCTGTAGTAGATATACAAGTTTCAAACCACTGAACAAGTGAAGAAAAGAATTTTATTGACGTTTGCAAGCCAAAGAGGGGAACATTGCAGAGAGGGGTGGGGGGACCTTACAACCTAATAACTACAAAGGAGGATATTCTGAGGTCAGGAAAGGCCATGCTCCCTTTTTTTGTTCTTTGGCATCCCTAAGGCTGAAGTGTATCATCCTGCTGTTCTTAATCGCACTGAGATTCATCCTTAGCCAATATTGCATGCTTCTTAGATCTAGAAGCAGGCATGTGTGTCCTCCTGGATCTTTTGTGCCGGGTAGATGCTGTCATCCTTACCCATAGAGAATGCATTGGATCCAGTCATATTCACTCTGGTCTGGAAAGAATGGAGTGTTTCAGATGGGATAGGGAAGGGGGCTCAGGACCCCTGGGCTCTACTTACTGCATAGAGCCATCTGTTCTGTCAGCTTCTATGTCCTCCAGCCAGAAGAATTTGTAATTGGCCATATATATGGATATATATTTTAATATTCCTCATTATTCTTCCTTGAAAAATCTTAAAACTGTGATTCTCCTTTGAGAGTTAATGTGGTAAGCTACCTCTCACAATTCTGCATGCGTAGAAGAAACTAAAAAGATGAACTGTAAGTGGGTATCTGAATGAGATTGGGACAATAGTGGAAGGGGTTGTCTCTGGCCTTGGATGTTGTTGACTTGAGATAGTTAAGTCTAATAAACAAATCAGTCATTTGATAGAGATCCTGTGGCTTACAGCAGGGCCTAAAGTAAGAGCAGATTTAAATCCTTAGTGGCCTCAGGGTGCTATGTGATCCCTACACCCTCTGTGGGAATGGAGAGAGCAGGTGTGCCACTGGAGTGTGCTGATTGATGAGGTAATGTATTTGATTACCAGCAACAGTAGGTGGCACATTCGATGCTGTGTCTTCCTGAACTGAAATGAGGGTATGGAAAGACAAACCTGCCATTCTTTTAAGATACCTGTAGGACAAAGTCTGAGTATGAGGCAAATGAGTGTTCAGGGCCCCAGGGTCACCTCCTATGGGGAGATGAAATTCACTGAGACTCTAGGATCTGTACTTCAAGGCCATTCCTTTCCCACTTCATGTGCCTGTCCAAGCAAAGCTGAGGTAAGTGGTAAGCTAGCATCATGTTTTTCTGCAGCCCGAAAGAAAGAATAAAAATATGGGAAACTAGTATTCAGGTCACCTGGCAAAGAATATCCCCAGACTAAATGTATGAGTTGCCACCCTAACCCAAATTTAGATTTCTGTGAGTTTAGTTCTTATGAGTCACTGTCTTGATCAAGGATGAACACATTATGATCTATGTAGGATCATGATTGTGGGATCCATTTTGGTCTTCTTTCTTCTCGAGAGGTGATCCTTTGTCCATGATGTTGCTTTCTCTCTGTGTATTCTTCTACCACTTACCATGTTCCACTCTGGGGTCAGTCAGGCCCTGTCTGGAACATGTCAGTGTCATGTTCCCATTGATACAGGGTGTTATGGCTTGACTGTAAGAACATTTCATATAGTCTCATATACTCAAACACTTTGTCTCCAACTTGTGGCACAATCTTCAGACATTATGAAATCCTTGAGGCATGAGACCTAGTTGGCAAATGGAGGTCAATGTGGACAGATATTGGTGGTTCTAGCCTGGACTGATTCTAGTTGCATCCTGCTTCAGATAAACCAAGAAACATGGAGCTTCTGACATCTGTCAAACCACCCACCCATCCATCCATTCATCTGCCCATCCCCTACCCACCCATTCATCATGAATCTACCCAACCACCCTTTCATCTATTCATCCACTCACTTATGCACCTTCCCACCCACCTATCCACCCACCCATCCATCTATCTACTCATCCACCTACCTACCCATTCATTTATCCACTCACTTATCCACTAATCCATTCATCTACCCACCCATTCATCTGCTTATCCCCTACCCCCCCATTCATCATAAATCTACCCAACCACCCTTTCATCCATTCATCCACTCACTTATGCACCCCTCACCCCCACCCATCTACCCACTTATCCATGCATCCATCCACCCATCCATCCATCTCTCAACTCATCCACCTACCCACCCATTCATTTATCCATTCACTCATCCACTAATCCATTCATCTACCAACTTACCCATCCATCTATCCATTCATCCACTCATAACCCATCCACACTGTTGTATAAAAGGGGGGAGAGGTGTGGGTTGTATTCACGGCACCCAGCTCCCAGCCCCCAGCCACTGACCCACTCAGCCGCTGGTTGCTTGCTTATGCCCGAAATAACCACATAACAATTATATTCATTTAAACTCTGCCTGGCCCATCATCACCAGCCTCTTCTTGGCTAGCCCTCACATCATAAACTAAGCCATTCCTAATAATCTGTGTGTCACCACAAAGTGGTGACTTACCAGAAAAGTCTAACCTGCATCCATCTGCGGCGGGAGCATCATGGCGATTCTCCCACTTCCTTTCTTCCCAGAACTTCCGTTCTGTCTACTCCGCCCACCTAAGAGCTGTGTCCTCTCTTATAGGCCAGGCAGTCCTTTATTCAACCAATGAGTGTAACCCAAAATACAGGAGAACACTCCCACATCACACTCACTTACCCATCCATCCATCCACCCGCCTACCCACTTGACTATTAATTAAAGCAGTAATTTCATTAATAAAGTTTCTGTGTGATTATTTGAGTTCTAAGCTAGCCATGTGGCTGAGAACCAACAAGCAGCCAAAATGTAACAAATTGGTGCCCAATGTGGGGCACGAACCCATGACCCTGAGATTAAGAGTCTCATGCTCTACCAATTGAACTAGCCAGGTGGTTGGGAACCAACAAGCGACCTCCTTGCAACAATCAGCAGTAAGTAGCCTAGAAAACTACACTCACTTTCTTAAATATAGATTATGGATATTTGTCTTTGTTTAGCTTGTTTGTTACAAGTTGTTATGGATAAAGGTCAGGAAAAAAGAAGCTAAATAAAGGAGATTAGATTCAGGATCTTGTTCTGAAAAGAAGAAAAGGAGACAAGCTGTGGGCTAATGCTCCTGTACACTATAAAGATTTGTCACTCGCCTTGCTTTAATAGAATACTGATTGGCCAGTAGCCAGGCAGGAAGGATAGGCAGGGTGGCCAGACCAGGAGAATTCTGGGAAGAGGAAAGGCAGAGATGTAGTTGTCAGTCAGAAGCAGAGGAGGCAAGATGAGAATGCCTTACTAGGAAAAGGTACCAAGCCACATGGCTAAACATAAGTAATAATTATGGATTAATTAAAGTTGTAAGAGCTAGTTAGTAATAAGCCTAGGCAATAGGCCAAACAGTTTATAATTAATAGAAGCCTCTGTGCGTTTCTTTGAGACCAAATGGCTATGGGACTGGAGGGGAGAGAAACTTCTTTCTACAACTATTAGTCAACAAGATGTGTGGGAATGTTACTTACCTATGCCAGGCAGATGACAGCATTTCACTTTGTTATATCATGAATTTTGTCCTTAACACTAATTTTACATTGGGTACCCTAGGGACATACCTGAGGAAACAATGACCAACACATGATGACCTCATCAAAGTCTGATTATATCTGATTGCTGTATCCCTTGTGAGTTTAGAGTTGTTGTTGTGTGTGCATTTGCATGTGTGAGAGAGATTAAAAGAGAGAGAGAGGTAGAGACTGATCCCAGTGGATATTGGCAATAGATATTTGGCTCCGAAGATGTGAAATTCATGGTCAGGTCTTGGACAAACAGATGCAGTGGTGATTGGACATCAACTTCTGAATGGTCTTAGAAGCTGTGTGTGTAGATAAATATCCAATAGAGAAATAAAAAGAGGTGTCGAGATAAGATCATAGGGTCAGTTTTGTCTAGCTCTGGCCATCCACAGTACTCTGAACTCTACAGGTTTTTATTTATGATGTTATTTCTATTGTTCTGAATGCTGCTACCGAAAATATCACAATGCTGTGTCTTGATGTCCTCGAATAACTACAAGGACATTATGCTTCAAAATCTCAGAGCCCTACTTCATGCAGAGAAAGGGGAAGGTTGTGTCTTAGGTACCCACGGCTACGGCCCTGGCCTTTCTTGGCTCTGATGTGCCTATTCCCTTCATCTTACCTGGATTGGCACAGGAGATTTGTTGTCTCCTAGAGCTCCTCTATATCCCTTATACAGTCTCTTGGTCTGTGGGAGAGTTCTCCTCTATAGACAGGGCTGGAAATTTTCACGGAGTGCAAATATTCCAAGAAATATTGTGCGGAATTCTCTAAACATAGGCATGAGTACACTTTCAGAGCACAGATTCTGACCTTAACTGCTGATCATCCAGCCTCAGAGGCACCTGTCTAGTCACCCTTGCAGGATGTGCCCCCACCCATGTTTACAATTCTCTACAGTGTCAGGTCCACTTCAGTCTCATTTTAAAAATATTCTCCCTGTGGGAGGCCCGGATCCTTCTCTGGTGCTTTGGAGCAAATGAGGTTCTTTCTGTCACACATTTCTATAGCTCATGCTTTAGACTATGGTGACCCACTAACCAGCCTTTTAGTCTACACTGGCCCTGCTCTTGGAGGTGGCAGAATGCTGTCATTACAGCGAGGAAAGTCAGGACCAGCTCCCCATTCTAGACCTGGAGCTGGACTATACACAGAATGAATGTGTCCTTCCTAGAATGACTCATTACAGCGGAGATAGGGGAGTAGCTGTCTTTACTGATTCCACATGCTGTGGAGAGCTTTCTGACCCAAAGGAAAATAGAAACTTTTTGGTGTCTGTACTAGTAGACATTTTTATATTTTTTTAAAGATGAGAAAATAAATCACTTCCCTAGGATACGTTAAGTGCCACATTGCCTGGAGCAAGGGCATTGGCTTGATGACTTCTCAAGGTCTTCTGCAACCCAGGGATTTTTATAGCCACTCATCCAGGAAAAGTCCTCCCAGAGACACTGCCCTCCCTGCCTGTGAGACCTCCAGGACCTTGCTTCTAGCCAAGTGTCTGGTTTCTGGGATGGGCCGCTGTTCCTCATTGTGAACCCCAACACCTCTCAGACACCAAGAGCGTCCATCATGATATAAGCAAATCTCCACTTCCCCCAGCTGTCTAGGTGGTTTCCAGGCACCACCAAATCAACAGGTTCTATACTGGTTACCAGCTTTGTATGTGGTGCTCCCTGGGAGAAACGAGGTAGAGCATTCTGCCTCAGGCAACATCAAGCATTGATGGTGGGTGCCTGCCCCTTCTTGGGGCACAGGGCATATAGAGTTGGAGATGTAGGTGCTGAAGCCACCATGGGTTAATGCACTTAGCAACTGGATTTGAGCTATGAAAGCCCCTGAAAGTCTGTTGAAAGTTTCCCCTCCTGTAAAGTTTTGATAACAGTACCTTGGTCACAGAAGTGGGGTGATTTATCTGTATTGTGCGTTCTGTCATTGTCACTTGGCATCACTATAGACGTTTGCTGTACTACAGATGTTGTCATTAACTTAACCTGTCTGTTTGTAGAATGGGGATGCTGGGTGAAGACAGTCCTTTTCATCTTTGAGAACCTGGGAGGCTTTTCTATGCTGGCATCTGTTTGAGCTCTGTTGTCTTTCCTTCTTTTCTCTGCGTTCTCTACAACTTCCCCAGTAAGGAAGTGTGGGAGGGTCCACCTGTATTTCTGTGCTTTGATTGGTTAAATAAAGAGCTGCCTGGCTTATAGTTAAGTCAGCCCTTAGGTGGGCGGAGTAGACAGAATGGAAGTTCTGGGAGGAGAAGAAAGGAAGTGAGCCAGACGCCACGAGCCACCATCGCAGATGGATGCAGGTTAGACCTTTCCGGTAAGTCACCACGTGGTGACTTACAGACTTTTATAAAGGGGTAGTTTATGAAGTGAGGGCTAGCCAGGAAAAGGCTAGTGATAATAAGCCAGGCAGAGTTTAAATGAATACCGTCCTCACGTGGTTATTTCAGGTGCAGGCGGCCAGCCAGCCGCTGAGCGGGCCAGCGGCTGGGGGCTTGGAAGCTGGGTGCGGGGAACAAACAACACGCACCTCTCCCCCAATTACAACAGTTTGGCCCCCATTACAACAAGGAAGTGTGTGGGATGCTGTCTGCCATCCTGAGTTTCCTCTGCATTGCTCAGCTTCCTTTGGACCACTTGCATCCCACCTGGTGGTCCTGTGTTTAATGAAGAACCCTTCCAAGTGCGTACCTCCTCCTCCCTGCAGATTCTGCGGTGGGGAGGCTGCCGGATATCCACAATCCCCGGAGCTGTTCCTCCTCTGTCGAAGTCATCTCCACGCTTTGCGGCTTAGGTCATCTCGGACTTTATTTGCACTGCCACTGAGCTGGAAAGGAGAAGAAGAGAGCCCACAGTTCCCTCCTCCACAAAATAAAACCCCTTCCTAGTCTCATTTTTTTTTCCAATTGTGATCCCAATGCTCAAATGAAAATGAGGTTTTGCCTTTGATTTTCACTCCTTTGTCAGTTTTCCAGTGACTGCCAAGCTCGGCGCGGCAGGGACAAGCCTCGGCAGCTCCTCTAGGTGAAACGTGGTGGTGGCAATTCTCGTCACCAGACATGTGTGCTGTGTGATATCCTCTCAGGGCCCCTTTGTTAATGCCCCAGCGTGAGCTGACTAAATAGCTTTTAGAGCAGTGAGGTTGGAAGGCTGCTGGGGCCGAGCACAGGCGTAGGCAGGCGAAGGAAGGAACTTCCGAGGCCAGGGTGCATGGCGTCTCCTTCCCACCTTCCCTGTGATATGGGTCTGATTTAGTTCCTCATCACTGCGAGAATGCAATTCTAATAATGTCCTCATTTATGCGAAGGCGCTAACAATTTATTACACCGACCTTATCAAGGGCATTTTCATTTTCATGACGACCACCTGCAATGTGTCTCATCTCCAGCTTGTCACGCTAATAAGGGGTTTCAGGCAGTCTATTGGCTGCTTAGAAAAAGTATTGCGAAGGAGTATGTCCCTGCTGGTTCTCAAACCTCACAGCATGTGCAGAAGGGGACAAGAGATTATGGTTGTATTTCAACCTGATTCTACACATGCTTGCACACACACACACATACAACATGACACACAAACACATACATATCATGCCCATCACTCTCACAGCACCACACAATATACATATAACTATATCCCCAATACCATCCCATCCCCAAACACCATGAACTGTACACACATACTACACATACACACACACTGTATACATCCACACAAGATACAAATACAACACTCCATATGACACACACCGCATGGACCCATATATACCGTATCACATATATTCTGTACACACCCATACATCACACCACCCGTGTCCCACTCATACCATATCATGCCCCCATACACACATACCCACAAACCATATCATTCATGCCACTCACACACATATCATACACACATACTACGTGGCACACAAAAAACACACATATCACACACACCACTGTCACAGTACCCCACAATACACATATATTAGCTCCCACCCCCAATACCAAACCACCCCCCAGAAACCTACACATTCATAGATGATATCATATACACACACAGAGTACATACCCACATATACATATACAACACACTCCATAGCACACACACTGCATTATCATATCAATGTACAATAAACATCCATACACCACACCCCACACACATATCATATCATGCCTTCTCATACACACACACACACACTACACATACCCACATATCACATACACCATACACACTATACCATGTACACCACTCACACATACACACCACACATACCCACATAACATATCACATACACCACACATACCATACCACATACACTACTCACATACACACACTACACATACACATATAACATATCACGTACACCATACATACCATACCACATACACCACGCACACACAACACACACATTACACATACACACCAACCACATATACCACTCACACACATACTCACAGTCCACATACACACCATACCTCACATACACTGCACACATATATGGCACAAACCTACATGCCATATCACACATGCACTGCATATACCACATCATATAAACCTCACCACACAGAACCATACGCCCTTCATACACACTGCACACACACTACAACCCCCACGCCATATTGCACACAAGATCTGCAAACATGAACCCATCACTCATATGACACACAATCATACACACACTGTGAGTGGGTCCCCTCTCAGCCTGTCACGGAAGGCTGTGTATGCAATGAAGTCACGGTGACCCACGCTGACAGGTACTTGTTCTATTACTGGGCTGTTACCAAATATTTCTCTTTCAGATTTGTGGCTTACTGCTTCCTAGTCACCTCAGCTCTTCACTGAAGCAAAGGAGACTTTATTGTGGTGCAGGAGAATTCTCTCTATTCTGTCAATCATGTTTTAAATAAATGCTGATTGGCCAGGCAGGAAGTATAGGCGGGTCAACCAGACAGGAAGTAGAGGCAGGGCGATGAGAACAGCTGGGAAGAAGGAAGCAAAGGAAGCTCTTCCTGCACTCCTGCCCAGTCCACCAAAGAAGCAGGATGTGAGCTGCCCCGTTGAGAAAGGTACCAAGCCATGTGGCTAACATAGATAAGAACAATGGGTTAATATAAGTTACAAGAGCTAGTAAGAAGCCTGAGCTAATGGGCCAATCAGTTTATAACCTAATGCAGACTCTCTGTGCGATTTTTCTTTGGGGCTTGCCAGCTGTGGGGTACCGGGCGGGACAGAAACCCCAACAAGCCGGCCCTCATGTTACATTTTTGGACATATTCAGCTCACTGTTCTGAAATTAAACTGACTTTACATTCTCATTTTCCTCTCTAAGAACCATATGATTTTTCATCGCCATGTCTGTACTTTGTACTGAGGTGTTCCTCTCCTACCGTTCCCTTCCTGCCTGCCTTTCCTTTTCTTTCCTCTTCCTATTCCACTTTCACATCTTCCTTCTTTCCTTTTTCTCCTTCTTTTTCCTCTCTTGTTCCTCTTCCTCCTTTCCAGTACCTTCCTTTCAGTCCACACCTCTCCCTGGCTCCCTTCCATGCCCCCACACAGAGAGTCTCTTCCTTGCAGGATCTTCTATAATCCCTCCTGTTCTGGGATATACCTCGAAGCTGAAGCAAAGTCACAAGTGAGCAGGTCATGGCCATGGCCCCTGTGTCCCTGTAGTCTTGGCCTCTGGCTCCCACATCTTCTAAGTCTTCGTCTCCTCTTCCTTGCTTAAACTTCACATTCTTTTGTGCTTGGCTGTTCCTTTGGATTTATAGACTCCTGCCTCGGGAGTTATTCTAGTGCAGAATAACTGCCTGTGTGCCCGAGATGGAAAACTTTGTCTAACCTTATTAAATTACTTAGCTTGTCCTGCTTACTTGAAGATATGATTTGGATTTAGTGGGGCCTGAAGCTAAAACAAGGAGAAGAATATAAAATCACCAATGAAATATATTATAATATAAATATGTTTAGGGCCTTTAAAAGGACCCATGGAAGAAGAGAGCCCTAAAAATTAAATTTCACCAACTTCATGATGAATTTATTCATTTTGACATGCAGTGAAGTCATCGCAATACCCTGAGATGTGGTACCCACCCTAAAGCAGGCATCTGTCTTTTATATTACTGTTAGTCTCGTGGTTGCCTGTACAGTCCTAATGTCATATTTGGTCCTGACTCATGACTTTCTTTCCTGATGCTGACCTCTCAGGCTTCTCTCTGTCCCCAAATTTTGTCTTGCCCAATTACTTCTTTCCTAGGTTGGATGAAATTCCTGGACATTGCTTGTAGATTGAGATACAAATTTCCTGTTGCCCTCTCAGCATCCCAAACTCTACCCAATTTCCATAGTCTGCTGTGGAGTTTAGATTAGGCCATTTTGTTAGAATGGAATGGGTACCAACAGACATAGCTTGTTTCTGTCTACAGTAAGTGCAAGCTCTGTTCGTGGCTCCACCCATGTCCTTAATCAAATGTCAACTCCTGCATTCTGACGGAGATGAACATCACTTTTCTCCCTTCCCTGAACCTTGAACTTTGAAAGCCTGCAGACTTGGGTGAGATCACTGTTATTGCACCAAAGTACCAACCCCGAGAGTTCAGATGAAGGGAGGTAAGGATCGGAATGGCTCCCACGATGAGGGCACAGAGCACATGAAAGCCAAGTCGTTCAATCTGTTTTTTTTTTTTTTTTTTGGTTTTTCGAGACAGGGTTTCTCTGTGGCTTTGGAGCCTGTCCTGGAACTAGCTCTTGTAGACCAGGCTGGTCTCGAACTCACAAAGATCCACCTGCCTCTGCCTCCCGAGTGCTGGGATTAAAGGCGTGCACCACCACCGCCCGGCTCAAGTCGTTCAATCTGAAGTTGGTTTTTAGGAAAATGAAATCCTAAGGATGTTGAGTGGGGAAGAGCCAGCCTGGCTTCTCCTTCCAGATGCCTCCTGCCTATAGAAGTCATTCTAGAGCCAGGAAAAATGGTGGACTACCAACTCAAGTGAGAGCCTAGAAGAGAGTTATCAGGAGGGAAAATGAAGAGGTAGAGAGACAAAGACAAAGGCTTTAAGACATGTTCAGGAATGGGGCTGGTGAGATGGTCTACTAAGGCTGAGGACCTAAGTCCCATCGCCCAGAAAACCCTGATGGAAGTAAAGAAACAACGCCTGTAAACTGTCCTCTAACCTTCACACACACACACGCATACACGCACACACACACATACACACACACGCACACAGACACGCATGCATACACACACATGCACACACGTACACATGCACACATACATGCACACATGCATGTGCACATGCAGGCTTGATAAATAAGTAAATAATAATAACTTTAAGAAACACAGAAACTGAATAATTAAGTCTAAGCTTGAGATTCTAATCTCAGTCCATGTCGGAATCTTACAAGGGCTCCTTTCCCTACTCAACCTGTCTCTGTTCCAGCAGTGAGAAAAGCATAGAGAATGAATTTTACATTTTAGTTTTTGGTAAGATGAGCTGTGCTTGCTCGATGGGTTGGATTACCAAAGAGACCCCCAGCAAAGTCAGAGGAAAAGCAAACAAATTCAAGATTTTGCTGGGGGCGGGGGGAAAGGGGGCTTCTCTGATGCCCAGCGATGTTTCTACTTACTTTCTCTCTCAAGCTGCTGATTTAAGACGGTGGCCTTGCTTCTCCCTTGCTGTTTATGACAATGGGAGAGATACACCTCTCGGGCCCGTGAAGCACTGTAATTCACAGGGCTCGCGGCTTCCAGTGGAAGATGCTCAGGTACATAAAGTGTGGCTTGGAAACCAAGACCTTGCGGTTTCTAATCAGAGAGACTCAGTCCTCTGGCTTCCCAGAGCCTTTTACGACCTATGCTTGCCCGAGATGAGGAAGTTCCTCATTGTCCACCAACAGGTAAAAATCTGTGAGAGGTGATTCAATTTCACAGGCCATAAAGTTATATGCCCGCTTCTTCCACTTCTTTTTCTTGTTTACTACGGTGGAGAACTTCCGAGTTCACCATCTATATTTTGTCAGCGGATGGAAATTGCTTTATCTCTCACGTTTCTCCTGTCACCCTCTCTCCTCCTCTTGGCCTTCCTGGCTTCTCATTCCGTCCCTCACTGGAGTCCTTAAATCAAGGCTGGCTATTGGCAGATGAAAGCAATCTGTGGCATTGGGAGGCATTCATTCCCTCAGGGAGAGATTTGTGGAGAGAAGGACTGAGCGCTTGCAGGGACACAAGAAACTACTTAGCTTCAATTCCCTTCCCTGTGGGCTCCTAAGATTTGCATATTTAAGCAGAGTCTCGTGCCCAATAAGATAAAACAACTGAAACAATAACTAGGTTCAATGTTCGCTGCTCCCTGAGTCCTAGAAACCCAGCATGGAGACATGCCACGGTGTCTGCCTTGCCTACAGCCCATCTCCGCAAGAAGGTATTGCTCATTATCAAGTATCAGTCCCCGTGGCTGTGATTGATTGAACTAGGATAAGCCTTTTTTTAAAAAAAAATTTATTTATTTATTATGTATACAATATTCTGTCTGTGTGTATGCCTGCAAGCCAGAAGAGGGCACCAGACCTCATTACAGATAGTTGTGAGCCATCATGTAGTTGCTGGGAATTGAACTCAGGACCAATGCTCTTAACCACTGAGCCATCTCTCCAGCCCTAGGATAAGCCTTTAACCAAATGTTACTTGACCCAGGACTCACGAGGCCCAGCACTAAGATACCCTACAGTATCAGATTCTCCCCGTTGGTGGGGTTTTCCCCATCACTTCATTATGAAAGACCTCAAACCTGCAGAAGGACTGTGAGAACTACACTTAAGTACCAATAAACCCGCCACTGGGTTTTCTGTGACCACTTCCTGTGCTCTTGCGTGTGTCTGCCGTTGTAGACACACGCAGCCATCTGCCCCTACATTTCACTTGTCATCAACAGCAAGGTAAGTTAGGACTCCACGTGCATTGGATGGAGAGTCTGTTGGTGGGTGGTGAAGGGCTCTAGAGAATGAGGTTTGTGTGGCTGAGGGGACAGAGGCTGGGGCTAGCAATGAACACTTGGTGGATCTTTTGCTGAGAAGAGGAAATGAATAAGAAGCATGAACGGAAGTAGGAACCTGCGACTGGCAGCTGAGGGTGCAGACAGCATCTGTTTAGGTTGCTGGATCGAATTTCATTTTAAATGAATCTTGGCTCGAGAGCTGGGCAAAATTTCCAATGATTTCTGAAATGGCCTTAGGCATGCTTCCACCAGTTTTTTTTTTAAATTTTGTTTTCGTTTATTTTTCTTACAACAAGGGTCTTTATTCCCAGTGTTTTAGAGAGGCTACATACCTAGACACCAGCATCCCACAGTCCCTTTTTTCTTGTTTAGTGTAATGAAACAAAGTTAATAGGCTTTGAGTCTCTTGTTACATAGTTGATACTATTCCTGGTGCCTGATTGCTTGTTTTTCCAGAATATCTCAACATTTCTATCTTAGCTACTCTAGTCTGGAAGCAGTGAGGATTATTCTTTCCAACTTGTATCAAGTATGAGAACTCAGCAGTACAATTAATGACAGCATGTCTGAATATCTCAAGTTATTGTAATTACTTTTATTTTTATTTGGGTGTGTGACGTTAGTGATCAAACTAGGTGAACAATCTTTCTACCACTGAGCCATATATCTAACCCTTCAAGTTAGAAAAAGAAATATTCAAACATGTTCCATGTGAATGATTGTGGGTATTGATGCAAAGATTATTCGCTTTTCTTTTCTCCTTAAAAATTATTTATTTTTTAAGAACTTCATATATGAATTCTATATTTACATAATTTCATTCTTTTTCCTCTCTTTCCCTGCCTCCTCCTTGCTTCTAAAATTCATGGTAACTGGTGGTGTTATTTTTCAGGTCTTGACATACTGATGAGATTTCATGGGTGCATCTTCCCTGCCATATATAAAAGACATCGTCTTGCAGCAGACATCGTGGTTCTCTGGCTCTTACAATTATTCCACCGCTGTTTCCTCTCTTGCACTCTTCTCTGAGGCTTCATTATAGGGGGTGTGTTTCAGATGCACCCTTTGGGGCCAGGAACCCCACAACCACTAGTTTTCTGCATTCTGGCCAGCTGTGGATTTCTGTAACGGTCTCTGTCTGATGCAAAAGGAAGCTCCTCTGATGAGGGGTGAGAGAGCTATGTGGGTATAAAAGTAAATATTTAGAATGTAACTGGAATTATTTTGGTTTAGGGAAATAACAGCAGTAGGCTCTCTAGGGTCCATAGCTTCATCAGGCAGTGGGTACTGAGTTAGATCACTAGTTCCAGGCCTGAATTCCTTCTTCTCAAGTGTACCTTTAATCTAATTAGTGATTGTTGGCTACTCAGAGATGTAAGTGTGGCTACTGTACCTATAGGGAGATCTTGTCATTTAGCTCTTACGGCAACCTCAGTCCGAAACGGCGATCCTGCCTCCAGTAATCTCAGAATGAGATGGTGTGTTGAGAACTGTTCCCCCCATTTTATAATCCTCTCTAGGGCTGGGATTAAAGGCGATCACCACCGTGATTAAAGGCATAACGCCCGGTGTCTAGGGCAACTAGTGTGGCTACTGGGATTAAAGGTATGTGTTACCATTACCTGTTCCGTAGGCTAGCCAGTGGGGGTGTTTTACTCTCAGATCTTCAGGCAGGCTTTATTTATTAAAATACAATTGAAATGCCACTACAGACAAGATGTCTTGACCCCCCCCTCACCCCAAGAGTAGGTGGAGATGAAATTGAGAATCTTAGAAGTTAAGTGCATTGGCCAGAGGCTTCTTTGGTAATGTAGAAAAATCATCATCTTCTGTAAGAGGAAATTAGAGACATCTGAGAAGCAAACCTGGATCTAGTAGTGTGGATCATAGTGTTTCACGTATTCAGTTCTCAGCCACGATAAAACCAGGCCCTGGTGGGAAAACTTTAAAACATGAGATATAGTTATGGAAACTTGTGGGTGATGTCTTCGGGGAGCTCCTCTGTTGACTCCCTGAATCCTTAACTTTGCAATGGTTGCCTACCTGTCCCTAGTAGGAGAAGGTTCTTCCCTGCTTGAGAAGTCAGCAAAGAGGCTTTCCCCACATAGGACAACAGGCACCGTATCAGGAACTGCCAATGCCTTCTTCCCAAGCCGGTTACTAGTTAATACCAGTGTAACTCCAGGGAAGCGTTGAATGTCACTGGGATAGACTGACTGAATCCCATAGCAGATGCAAGGATTAGTCAACCCTTACAGGCAGAAGCCAGAAAACCCTGGAAATGAATATTGAAAGTGTTCAGGGATGAGGGAGCATTCACTTACGTGGGACTCTGCATTTGGATCTAGTTCTATGCTGGAATGTTTTAAAGCAGTTCTCAGAAACCTGTAATAAAGAAAGTTTAAACCAAGGGAAACAGAAATATCTATGTTGCTGTAAAGAAGGTAGAGAATAGGAAGTACCCGTTGGACTGGATATTATTAGAGGCCCAAAGACCCACTGAAAACATTTAAGAGGAATACCAAGAGAATATTCTATTCACGGGATTCATCGAGAATGTGCCGAGAGTGGGGTGTAGCATCTCCCACTGTTTCCGTGCCAACTTTCCTTTGTAGGGCACAGCTGGCAATAGAAACAGCTGTCACAAATCTGGGTCATAAATGTCGATGCTCCAGTGGAGGAGGTGGCTTCATGAGCCTCAATCTCAATATGACTGATAGGTGTTGACTGATGAGGGTTTAAGGAGATGTGTAAATATACTTGGAGTACTAAGAGGAAGATAGATGGGCAGCCAAGGAAGAAGATTCTGAACATAAACAATTACCTGATAGGAGGGGAAAGCAGGAGGCTCCAGCTACCCCATCACCGAAGTGTCAGGACTCAGTGCATGTATTCTGGAGCTGTTGAATAAAGCTTTGGCCAAGTCTGTAATAAAGATCTGTAATGTTACAGTGAGCATGTACTGGGAATGTTTTTTCCCTAAAGAATATATATATATATATATATATATATATATATGTGTGTGTGTGTGTGTGTGTGTGTGTGTGTGTGTGTGCGTGTGTGTGTGTGTGTGTGACTGGTGTGAAAAATGTAAAGTATAAGCTTCTGGAACTGTGGTTTTCCCACAATTAACAACAACTCTACCGTCTAGAGGGCAATGATGAGATTAAATGCTTTCCAGAACCTTATATCCCAGCTCTATTTAATCTGTTGTAGAATATGAAGAAACCAGATACATTTCTGGAGAAAACTGTAGACCAGAATTCATATGGTCAAGTCACAACTCTGACTGAAGGTCATGCTAGATTTGGTAGTTGCTTTCATTAGGGTTTCTAATGCTGTGGTAGACATCATGACTAAAGGTAACTTGAGGAGAAAAGGGTTTATTTCATTTGATAACTTGTAATCTATTGATAACTTATAATCTATCAATCAAGGGATTCAGGGCAGGAGCTCTAGACATGAGCCAGGCAAGCCAGGAACTGATGGAGAGTCCATGAAAGAGCACTGCTTAGTGGCTTGCTTCCTGTGGCTTGATCAATCTGCTTTGTTATAGCACCCAGGACCACTGGCATGGGGGCAGTACAGCCCACAGTGCGCTGATCCCACCCACATCAAACATCAACCAAGAAAAAAATCTACCATAGCCTTGTGTTGTAATTAGGTGGAGAGGTGTGTGTTGTGTTCCCCAGCCACCAGGCTCCGAAGCCCCCAGCCGCTGGCCCGCTCAGCTACTGGTTGCTTGCACCCAAAATAACCACGTGAGGACGGTATTCATTTAAACTCTGCCTGGCTTATTATCACTAGCCTTTTCCCGGCTAGCCCTCACCTCATAAATTATAAAAGTCTGTATGTCACCACGAAGTGGGTGACTTACCAGACGGATCTAGGTACTTCCA
>JAQHUG010000006.1:18522376-18533302 GCA_028555095.1 Dicrostonyx torquatus
CTGAATTGCTTTTGCCATCAGCTTTCTGCCTGAAATGTAGAGGGCAGAACAGAGGTCCTGAGGTCCTCCCACGTCTCCCAAAGCCAGGCTCTTCCAATGCTTCCAGCACTATTGCAATACAGAATTCCTCAAGGCTTTATGTCCTGTCTACGTGTTTGATTTAGCCAAATGCCCGTGCTAGTTCTTTCTGAGATCCACCTCTTGTCTTGCCCCCACAGTCTCATCTCCAGGGGTGCTGTGCGAACACCAGAATTCTGTACTCTGTAAGCTTACAAGCTTAGATTCCAGCAACCTTCAGTGTAGATGCAGACACGCATAGCAAAAACAAGGCTCCATTATCTGAGAGGTGTCAATGGATTGTTATAGCCTGGAGCCATTGAGTTGAGACTGTGCACTGCCCACCCCTAGACTGTCTTTTCTCTGAAATTGTGTTTTAATGGGAACAGTTGGATTTGACAAGAGTTTCACTCCCTAGCCTGAAAGTTATGGGAACTTCAGACTCTATTTTTCCTGGTCTGCTAGTGCTAAGCCTGCTCTTTTCCTAGTCTTTCTCTTGTTGCAATACTTTTGATGCAGAGTCAGCTAAAGCCAGCTCTTGTTTCTATGTTTTGTCTTGGAATTCCTCTCACAACCCAGGGCTTCACTAGGTGGCTTTTCTGCCCTCCGGTGTCATAAGAGACATTTTACCAGACATGCCACCATCACACAGCACAGGGCACCATTTTCTCAGCTTTACTGAATAGTGTTTTTGGGCTGGGGCCATCTATTTTAGGTTTTTGCTAACATAAACATCATTTGTTTGTAGGCATACATTTCTCTATCAGTCAGAAATCATTGCAAAATCAACCTCACCCTATGTGCAACCTATCCTAGCAACAATATCACCTCGCATGCATTGCTTCTGGTCATTGCTCTCCCATTGGTCTGTGGACTGTGATGGCTGCTTCTTGCTGCAGTCAGAGTGGCCTTATTCCACCTGAGACTTTAGTCTGGAATTCAGGAGCTATCCAAGGCACTGGCAAACCCCAAGCAAAGCACATGGCTTTTCTCAGTCAACAACAGGCACGGGAAAGCCTATGCTCTCATCTCATAGTTAATGGAGTGGAGTATTGTCTAAAAGATAATCTAAACTACCATGATTTGGGGAAGTGTTATTCCACAGCCAAGTAGAAATACGGGTGCATATATGAGCTTGGGTTTCCAGACAGTCGAACATGTTTAATGACATATGCAGCCCTAACCAAGGATGAGACAGCCAGGGGTGTTTCACTATTAAGAAAAGAGGTTCAGGGTCACTATACCTTCGGGGGCTGATAGAGGTACTAACAGACTGGCCAGCGGGAAGAAGGTCATCGTGTAAGGCAAGAACAAAAACAGAAGAGTGGGGGCTTGGTGGAGACGTGCAGAGTTCCCTGGGAGCACTTCTTAAGCAAAATACTATGCCTTTATTTTATAAATGACATTTTCAGTATTATATTTTGTGTTGGTGTGGTGGGTAATATGGTTGTGGTGGTGTTGCAGTCAGAGGATAACTTTTGGGAGTCTCTTCTTGGATCACGTGAGTTCCAGGGATCAAACTCAGCTGTCAGGCTTGGCAACAGGTACCTTCTCCTGCTGGGACATCTTGTTGGTCCCAGGTAATGCAATGTCTTTAATGTTTATGTTATAGAAGAAGAACTATGTGTAAATTAATAGAATCAACAACCGTGAGATTTTAAAATGAACAACTTGAGAATCTGGAAAAGAAAAGTAACAGATCCCAAGAAAAGACAAGGGCACGCGGTAACAGTCCCCTTAGCAATAAAGCAGGACTCTAGGACATCCCAGCTGAGACTGCCAACACTGAATGCGCTCACTGGGAACAGCTGAGAGATCTGACAGAAGTATGAGGTGGGGTTGTCCTGGCTAGTATCTTGTTAACTTGACACAAGCTAGCGTCATTTGGGAAGGAAACGCCATTGAGAAAATTTTCTCACCAAGCAAGCAGCTAGCCTATGGGTAGCTTATGGGTAAGCCTGCAGTGCATTTTCACTGTAGGAAGTGCTAGTCCTAGAGGTTAACTCCTAAGCAATGTTCCTTCGTGGCTTCTGTTTTGGTTCCTGCTGTGATTTCCTTCGAGTGATAGACTGTGATGTGGAACTCTAAGCTGAAATAAACCTTTTCCTCCCAAATTACTCATAGTCATGGTGTTTCAGCTCAGCTATAGATTTCTTAACGAATACAGGACTCATCAGTACAAAAGTCAGGTTGTAATAACGTATTATGCAGGAAAGAAGACTAAGTTACAGGTGCTACACATAAAGAAGACACAGGGAAACAATCATTTTTATGTCAATGAAGTTGAAAACAGATGAAACGGAAGAAGTGCCCCCAAGTAAGTTACCAAATCTGCATCAAGAACCGGAGCTGTACATGTAGGAAATAGTCAAAGAATAAAAGATAAACGATGAAGCACAGAAGCATGTGAGCTGCAAACAGGAATTAAATTTATATACCTCCTAACTGCAAGAAGATGCTGATGCTGCAGACAGGAGTCAGGATTTTACAGCAGCATAGAGATGTGTCTCAGTACAAAGGGGATGATTGTTTCATAACAAACAAATAAGAAGATAATCTGAGATGTTCAACCTATAAATGGACCGAATGGGAAGTGTAGAGCCAAACAGGGCTGTAACTAAAATGGAAAATTCCCTAAACGATTTAACAGCATAATGGATATGGCAGAAGAGTCGCCCAACACAAATCTAGACAGAAATGACATGCTCCCAAGAAGTGAGAGAAAAATATTGAATACAAAGCAGCAAGCCTATCAATGACCTGTGCAGAAATATCAAGCAATCTGATACGTGCGTAAGTGGAGTCCCAGAAACAGAGACAGAGAATAGTGTAGAGTGACATGATGAAGATACAACATATTGATGATACATTGGATAAAACGTCCAAGCTAGAACAGATAACTAAAATATATATCTTGTGTACCCATCAGTGGTGTTTTGATTTGGGGGTGAACTGTCCCCCACAGGCTCTGTGTTTATAGGTAGTGCTTTGTGGGAAGTCTGTGGAACCCTTAGGAGGTGGGGGTTCCTCTAGCTGTAGGAAGTTGACTACTGGGGTTTGGAGGTCTCTTATGTATCACATCCCATCTAGCTTTGGTCTTGTGTGGTTGTTGTTACATGACCACTGATGAGACACACCGTTGCCCCTTCTGAAACAGCCACAAGCCACTCCTGCCACTGTACTTTCTTTGCTGTGACAGGCTGTATACACTCCAACCTTGAGCTGGAATAAATAATTTCTTCTTTATGCTGTTTTTGAAGGTATCCCATCACAGGAACAAGTCAAGCAACTAATAGTCACGGAATTAAAGAATAAAAAAAATCAATTTTATAGAAGTTGAGAGTAAAAAGTGGTTACCAGAGGCCAGGGAGAGTAGGGGAAAGAGGTGTAGAATCAGTTAGATTTTAATAAAGACACTATCACAACTCACTGATGAAGCAGTATCTTAAACTCTTTCCCTAGGACAAATAGGTATCTTTGTGTAGAAGCAGGCTCAAAACCGCCACCCTACTTTACAAAATAATTCACACACTGTAAAACAAAATGCTAAATTGCAAAACTTTTAGAAAATAAATGTGAAGGAATCTTTGTTATCTGAGGTTAAAAAGTGGTTTCTTAGAAGTTGAAAACAATTGTAAAATAATTAATAAAGGGGCTGGAGAGATGGCTCAGTTGATAAGAGCACCGGCTGTTCTTCCAGAGGAACTGTGTTCAATTCCCAGCACCCACATGGCAGCTCACAGCTCTCTGTAACTCTAGTTCCAGGGCATCTAACACCCTCAATAAATAATAAATAAATGGATGAATGAATACATGATAAAACACACTTACTTATCAGAATATGCTGTGGTGTAAGATACATATGCCAAGCACAGACTTGAAAGATGTTCTCTCTTTCTTTTCTGTTTTTGATGTGTTGTCTCTTAACCAGATAATCTACCTAGTGAAATCAGACTAAACTTATGACATTGTGACTTCCAAACTAAAACAGAGAGACAGTTGAAGAGACAAGATAAACTGTGCAATACGTGCAACATAATTTTCAAGTCATTAATATCTAGATTTTAAAATAGCACATCTTAGGAACAATGCAATTATCTGCAAAATTTAGTAGACTGTGGAAAGGAAAAGTAATCCAACGGTAAAATGATTTTCCCTCCTTTAAAACTTCCATTCGGAATGGCAGAGCTCACACTGGATTTGAAATTGTCAGTTGCTCGGCCCCAAGTATCCCCTTCCGCCTTATCAAGGTCTTCCTGAGTGTGCAGGCAGCCTCAGAAGGAAAGGTCTCCAAGGTAAATAGGGCCTGTGCAGGAAACCGGTTAATAGTTTACTGTTAACATGCTAGTAGGCATGTTTTAAGGTGACAATATGCAATACGGGCCACACCACAGAATACCTCTAGTTCATGGACAAGGAAACCCAGGGTCTCAGGATATGAATGTAATGTGCGGGGTAACAGTGAGAAGACCGTGCAGCTGACCTCTGCTCACAGCTGATTTTTTGCCTTAAAGAGCATTGGAATTGTAGGCTGGTTTGCTTTATGTCTGAAAGCCACTTATGAGTGAGTACATGTGATATTTGTCTTTCTCGGTCTGGGTTACCTCACTCAATATGATGTTTTCTAGATCCATCCATTTGCCCTGCACACACATTTCAAGATGTCATTTTTTCCTGCTGTGTAATACTCCATTGTGTAAATGTACCACATTTTCCTTATCTATTCTTCAGTTGAGGGGCATTTAGGTTATTTCCAGGTTCCGGCCATGACAAATAGTGCTGCTATGAACATAGATGGGCACATGTCCTCGTGGTACAATTGAGCATCCTGTGGGTATATATCCAAAAGTGGTATTGGTGAGTCTTGAGGTAGGTTGTTTCCTAACTAGACAATAAAAAGGACCATAAGAGAGACATACATGGATCTAATCTACATGCGAAGTAGAAAAAGACAAGCTTTCCTGAGCAAATCGGGACTGTGGGAGTCATAGGAGAGGTTAGAAGGGGAGGGGGAAGGAAGGGAGGGGAGCAGAGAAAAATATATAGCTCAATAAAAACAATTTAAAAAGAGAAAGAAAGAAAACAAAAATCCCTCTGAGGTTAAAAAATAATGAAAAACATTTTTAATACATGTGAGAGAATTACATATCCCAATCATGGCCATATTTTCCCAAGTGCCTTACCATTTTCATACATGTTGGCTCCTGGTTTAGAATCTGTGCTCTGGTCTTGCTGATACCCTTGATGCTGACAATCTGTAAGCCTCAAGAGTAACTTGGTGGGGTCTTTTCATTTGTTTTCTGCAAGTAATAAGTCATCTGAATACAGAGTTATCCGTTATACTAACAGTCTACTAATTGAAGACAGGCTTACTACTGAGGTTCTCTACAGCTGTAACAAAAATGAATCAAAAAACCACATAGCATTATGAAATAACTGCCAATTTTTTTCTCAACAAAACAAAGTAATCTGAGAAATTGTGCATAAGCATATGATTGTTGGAAAATTCAAGAATGGTGAAGACGCATATGTGTTGACTGAAAATTGTGTTGGAAACATAACCCAAGAATGGGAACAGTTGATCTGGTCAGAGAACTGGAAGAATGGATTACTACTGGAAAAAAAACTGAATTAATGAAATTAAAATTGTTTGTAAGTGACATTTGAATAATACAGTGGAGAACCACACCAGCCAGTATTTATGGACAAGTGAAGAGGAATAAAGTTATAAGGAAGCAAACTTCATTCACTGTGAGAAACCCAGCCATGGCTGAGATTTACCTGGTGAGTCACACTTGCTCTCAGGTGCAGCATCCGACTTTGGGAAGAGCTCAGGATAACCGATGATACAGTGAGCTGCCAGGCACACTAAGCAGTCTGGTGAGCTAGGTTGGACCAGATGATACTGAAGGGAAGTGAAGGTGACAGAGAAATAAAAGCAAATGATGATTGAAAAATAGTGTTGGAAATGGACAAGTTCATGTCTTCATATTCCTCATTGTTTCTTGTTATCTATGCCTTCTCTTTCCCTTCTGTCTTCCCTATTTATTTCTCTTATTCTTGTTTTCTCTCCCTTTCTTGTTAACTATATCTTCCCGCATTCTTGTGCACTGGATAATAACACTATTCAGATTCTGGAGAAAGATTAAATGTGCAGAGAAAGAAGAGAGGACTATTTGACCCCAAACGTCTTTGGATGTCTATGAATAGGCATGTGATCCTCAAACAGAAAGAAATAGGACATAGAAAAGGAAGAATTAAATCCCGAGAAAGAGATGAGGGCATATCAGAAAGGACCTTCATGCCTAAAAGATCAAGGTTCAACAAACCCGAGGGTTTGAAGGGACTCCTGCTGGTGTGTACGATGCTCTTCTACATCTGGGACCAAAGCCTCCTCATGCTTGAGAAGCATGAGGACTGTGTTTCTGAAGTTCACAGGAAAAAGTTAAATGTGAGCTGACGGCACGCTGAATATCAATCAGGCAAATAACAGACCCAGGGTGACCGCTGCAGGCTGGTGCTGCACTGACAGACGTGGGCTGCCCAGACAAAGAGAGATTAGTTTATTTCTGGCATTTTAAGGAAGCACTGATAAGCTCGAGTGTACTCAGAGAACATTAAATAGATGGTTGGAGTGCTGGGGACAATGGCACAAGATGAATAGCTGCCAGCTGCAATCACGGAAAAGACGGGCCAAGCCACAATGAAGGACCCCGTGGCTGCTTCCAGCATTTCAAGGACTCGAAAGCTCTCAAGCGCCAAGACCGACTCTGCACAGCTTCAGAGGGCACAGGCAAGAACAAGGTCGAAAAGTTATAAGGAAGCAAACTCCATTCACTGTGAGAAACCCAGCCATGGCTGAGATTTACCTGATGAGTCACACTTGCTCTCAGGTGCAGCATCCGACTTTGGGAAGAGCTCGGGATAACCGATGGTACAATGAGCTGCCAGGCACACTAAGCAGTCTGGTGAGCTAGGTTGCACCAGATGATACTGAAGACCATTTCCGGCAGAGGCTCTTCCAAGCCAGCTCCTCAGCAGAGAGGAGAAGACAGGAAACCAAAGGCTCATCTACCTGGCTCCGTCCCAGCCTGCATTGTCAAGGAGAAAAGTGTAAGAAATTAACCAAGCCCTGTTTCTCACACGCAGAATCTTCTGAGCCAGGCATCCAGGCTCCTGAGGTTGTCAGAGGCATAGTGCTGGTCCCTTTGGAGAGTTCTACGCTGACCCTGTGGCCTGGAAGACTTTCTTTTACCAGTGCCATGGGAAAGCTGCATTCACGCTCCACTCTGTCATTGTCTAAGTTGACTTTGAAGAGCCTTTTTCTTTTCCTTGTACTGCAGCTGTCTTTTCCATCATCTAAGATGATCAGACTCTGGGGTCTTTAAAATTTTTAGGGAACTCACGCTTTTCAATGATCTGGTTTTATGAAGGCTTGGTAGAAGCTTGTAGGATGTGGCTCAGTGTTAGAGTGCTTGCCCACGGTTCACAAGGCCCTGGGTGGAATCCCCAGCACTGCCACAGTTTCAAAAAAGAGAGGCAATTGTTGCTGAATTCTGATCCTGGTTAGTTCCAGCAAATAATGACAGAAAATACTCTGTATTTAGCAATTAAATTTTGAATAGCAGCTCCTCAAAATCTTGGAGAGCTGGTGGCAGGGCAAACCACACACAACAAAGACTTCTGCAAGGACTGTTGACACTTGCTGGCTGAACTCGAACAGGGGAGGGATGTAAGGTGTATGTACTATGTGCGGTCGGAGACTTAAAAAGTGGCAGATATATCCAAATATGTACATTCGCTTTTTTGTATGTCTTAGAGTATCAGCTCTTTTACATGATTGAGCAGAAAAATAACTTCAGCAATATGAAAGGACGAGGAAAATATGTTAATAGAGGTAAATGGTTTTCACTCAGCTATAAAAATTCTGTCTTAACGAAGTAATATCCAAATACACATTGCTATATAAAATACATTTTAGAAAAACAGTTAAACATGTCTGACATTCCTAGTTCAGAACTTGCCTGTGCTACAGAGTGAGTTCAAGGCCAGGCTGGGAAGCTTAATGAGACTCTGACAAGAGTGCAAAGAGGCCTGGAGATACATCCAGTTCAGTGATCGGGTCCTTGTCTAGCATGGACAGGTTCCTGGTAGGGGAGAAAGAAAGGAAAGTCCAAGGATGGAAACAGCTTTGTCTTAGTGAAGTAAGAAGGGAAATGACAGAGAGCATTGCCTGAGTGTCCGAGCAATGAAGATGCCCAGTAAACACCAGAGCAGGTGAAGGACCTAGGGCCCTAAGGCCCACAGCACGTGGAAGATACCTCTATAAAATTTCTGTGGCTGTGGTAAAACATCAATGACTAAAAGAAACGTGGTGCAAAAGGTTTATTGTGGGTTACAATTCCAGAGGGGCAAGAGTCCATCATGGTGGGGGAGGCATGGCTGCTGCTGGTCAGAGCTGGAAGCTGAGAGACCATGTAGTCACTCACATTCATAAAGCACAGTGAGCAAATGGGAAGCAGGTCATGAACTCTCAAGTCCCGCCCCCAAGTGACGCACTTCCTCTAGCAAGGTTCTACCTCCCGCAGAGAGAACCAGGTGCTCAAATATGTGAGCCTGTGAGAGACGCTTCTTATTTAGCCCACAGCACATGAGAGACGTCTGTGCAGAGGATAGGACCTCAACTCTCAGAAAGAGAAAAGAGGGGTGTTGGAGGAGCAGCCCCTAAGCCATCTGATTACACCTCTTTCGAGATAAGGGGATTGAAAATATTAAGTATATTAGAAGGGCAAAAGCTCAATACAGTGGTTTTGTGACTCTATACTGAACTGTAAACCCAAGTAATAGTGTCTTTTCTTTCGAAGTGCATTTGGGTCAGCTGGAGACTTTTGCCATCGACTAAAATAGAAAAAAGAGTCAGATTTAGAAAATTTGAGAATAGAAGCAATAAACTAGCTAATAATACTATTATTACTACTCCTAAAAATAATAATAGCGGCTAGGCCTAAATTATCAGTGATAAAACCCCTTCCTGGCTTCACTTTGGTCAAAGGGAAAACACAAAACAAAACTGTGGCATTTATAGAATTGTAACCCATCTGAAGCTAATGCATATTTGGAAAACACACCTCGTGGGGGAAGACTGCTAAGTCATGATAGTATTACCGGTCAGCAGAACCCTAAATCAATGGGAGGCGATAGATAATCGAACTAAGTACAAGCCACAGTGAGTTGAAAGTTCCTGTCTTGTTTCGCTCTGCTTTAGAGATAGGCTGTCGGTATAAAGCTTCAGTTAGCTTCAGACTCCTCACCTGCGCTCTTTAGCCTGTCAAGTGCTGGGCTTGCAGGGGTGTGCCACCGTGCCCACCCTAGCTGGAAGTTTTAACGGAGAAGGAGAATCTATTTATAACACGACAAAAATATCTAGTGGTAAACCTAAGCAAAGCTGCAAAGGAGATCCAGACGGCTACAGAACAGATAAAGAAATAACCATTCTCTCAGAGATGGTATGAAAATCAGGTGGCCTCTTTAAATGTTCAGGCCTGCAGAACTGTGGAATGCAGGGGATGTGTGGATAAAAATTATTGTGCTCTGGTACGCTGGAAATCTTTGTAATAAACTGATCTAAAATGGTTAATCCTTGTATTAAAAATAAAGGTATTCAAGGTCTAGTTCTATGATATTAAAGCCTACCTAGATCATTACCTGAGTTAATTAAAATGATTTGATTAGAATTTCCAACCAGACTTAGTTAAGGTAAATCTCTTTGAAATCTCTACTTATTAGAAAATTAATTCCACATGGATATCTTGGGTTCTTGGAGGGTACAGCTGTTTTGTCCACCCACCCAGGCTGTGACAGTGGGTGGGGGGCTCACGTGTCCTCTCAGCTTCTGAGAACCAGGCAGAGGAAGCTCAGAGGGTGGGAAGGGGACTGTGTGGCACCAAAGCTAACAGGTCTCTTGGTTCCTCGGCCAGTGGGCTGCTCAGTCTGTGCTACCCCAGGGACTTACGTCCTTAGGCTTCTGTGTGTTGCTTAGACACTACAGGGTTGGGGGTCGTGGGGTTGGGAGGTAAATCCTGCGGACATAATCTTCAAAAATGAATTCAGAGTATGCCTCATGCTTGATTTGCTGAAAATTCCAGACAATTTACTCCTTCTTGGAACTAATGCGTTGAATATGAGCTAAGGATGTTATACCCTTAGCACAAAGTTAATGTCTCACCCAGCCACTAGCTTTGCCTCCTCATTCTCAGGGGTGACTCCAGCGCCCCCTTCATGTTGAACTCATTCACCTGCCTTGGTTGCTTTTTTTGTTGTGAGGGAAGAAGGCACAAGGGAGTTTATCAGGCTCAGACTGGACAGCAGTCTGTGATGGTGGGCAAAGAACAGCAGTAGAACCAATTGATGACTACAGCACGGCCTAGATTTTGGTCTGAGTAATGACCCTTAAGGCCAACCCCATAGTGATCTACTTCCTCCAGAGGAACCCCACCTTTTAAAGTATCCACAGCCTCCCCAGACAACCACTGACTGGAGCCTGAACACACAAGTCGGTCTCGACATTTCACACTCAAACCATGACAGCATCATAGCCCTGCTAATTTTCTATAATACAAAGAAGAAATAAATTACAAATTCTAATCCCTGTTTAATGTTTACATTGTTATTTTTCAATATAGTTCTTATTTAACCCCAAGGAAAGCCATAAGAGCTACTATTTTTTTTGCCTTTATTATTTTATTTATATGTTTTGTTGTATGTGCATGTTCAAATGTGTACCGGTCGTATGTGCTCAGCCAAAGCACACATTCATTCTTCAAGACACACCCATCTTGTTTGCTGTCCTCTCACTAACTTGGGGCTCCC
>JAQHUG010000006.1:18540275-18562749 GCA_028555095.1 Dicrostonyx torquatus
CTGTGGCTTTGGAGGCTGCACTGGAACTAGCTCTTGTCGACCAGGCTGGCCTCGAACTCACAAAGATCCGCCTGCCTCTGCCTCCCGAGTGCTGGGATTAAAGGCGTGTGCCACCACCGCCCGGCTGGGAACACGTATTCTTTATGATCTCACAGGAGGCCTTGACACTCTCTTTCTTTTCCAGATAATGCCTGCATGCTGGCCGTGTGGTTGACTATAGTCTACCAATGATAGATACCGGTTTTCCCAGCTGTCAGCAAAAGGATGGAGACCAGCCCAGGCACAGCTTTCAGTACTATGTGATGCAGCTCCCTGGGCTAAAGCGCTGTGACTTGCCTGAGGACTGAAGGTCAGCCACAGGACAAGGTGAGTCCCTCAATTCAGCTTTTTGAGCCTATGTTCCTTCTGGTGGGCCAGGGGCTCTCCTGCCCTCTGATTCCTCTTTAAGCATAAAGCAGATGTTTCGTGCTGTGTGCTGACTGCTCTTTTCCCCTGATTTTTTTGTGGTCAGTGGATTAGCCGAGATTGATTTTTCTGCTTGGCTAGAAAAGGCCTTAGGTTAAAAGATAAAAAGGTAAATTTCTTTTAAATGTAATTTAGAGTTTTTTCCCGCTGGCATTAGTTCCGACATCAACTGCAGAATCTCTTTGCTGTTGTAGAAACACCTGGGCCCTCACCAAAGCGCCTGCAACTGGCAAGCCTGGCTTACAGCACAGCTGGGTGGTCCAGGAGGATCTGCTGTGGGGGTTCTCTCTCTCTCTCTCTCTCTCTCTCTCTCTCTCTCTCTCTCTCTCTCATCTCTCCATACCCCAATGCCTCTCTCCCTCCCTCCTCCCTTTTCTCTTTCTCATTTGCCTTCTTTCCCAGTTCTTTGTGAACCCTGCAGCCAGACTACAGGTTTGTTTATTCTGTTCCGTTGTTATTTCAGACAACTGCATATTTATCTTTCGCAGAGTAAAGAGCTCTAGGGAGAACTGCCCTGAGTTACCAGATGGCAAGGAGAGCTGATTGTTTGAGCCAGGAGCCTGTCACTTCAGCATTGGCTGGAGGGGAGCTATTGGCTAAGTAGGCACTTAATGGACCCAGCCTCATCCAATCCGGTTTCTTTTAGGCAGCACATAGGTCCTGCTCAATTGCTGCACCAATGTGATGCCCTGGGTGCCTCTTTTCACGCCCCACACAGCACACTAGCCATCCTGTTGGTGTTGTCTATCAGCTGGTGGTTTTATAAATTCCACCTTGGAAGGGCTGGGCTCTCTCTGGAGCCTGCAACAAACTAGGAAGGACAGTAGTAGAGACAGGTGACAAGATGCAGGCACAGCCAGACAATGAAGTGGAGAGAGGTGGGCTGTCATGCTTCAAGTCCACAGTGTCGTTCCAGGATTCCAGGCCCTCCTGTCTGACCTTCTGGCCTCAGCTGGTTTTGCTGTGCTGGGTGGTTATTTGTAAAACCACCTGGAAAGTGGGTTGCTGGCCTGGGTATTTGTAGGTAGAGCCTGGATTCTTTTCACCCCACTCTCCATTTCCTGTCCGCCTCCATGTGAGCAAGCAGCCACCTCATGCTTCTGACGGTGAACTCTCAGCTATTTCAGCGCACCAAGATGGGCTGGAATCCCCTGAACCTGTGAGGCAAAATGGCTCCTTCTTCCACAGGTCTCTTTGGTCTGGTCAGTCATTTTATCATGGCAACAAGGAAGTAAGTCAGAGGAATGGAGCCCAACACTCCATGGACAGACATCATTAGGGAGAACATACCTGGGGAAGTAAGAAGTACTTGTGATGGAGATTAGGCCAGCTTCTTTTTTGTTTTTTCTTTGTTTTATCTATCATCTATCTATCTATCTATCTATCTATCTATCTATCTATCATCTATCTATTATCATCTATTATCTATTTATAAATAATCTTTTCTCATTTTACATACCAATCCCAGTTCTCCCACCCTCCCCTCCTCCCATTCCCCCCACTTTCTCCCCACCCCATCCCCCCATCCACTCCTCAGAGAGGGTGAGGTTTCCCATGGGAAGTCAACAAAGTCTGTTACATCACTTTGAGGCAGGACCAAGGCCTCCTCCTCCTCCCCGTATCTAGGCTGAGCAAGGTATCCCTCCAAAGAGAATGGTCTCCTAAAAGCCAGTTGAAGCAGTAGGGTTAAATCCTGGTTCCACTGCCAATGGCCCCACAGACTGCCCCAACCAAACAACTGTCACCCACATTCAGAGGGCCTAGTTTGGAACCTTCTCCAACTCAGTCCAGAGTCAGTGAGATCGCTCTAGCTCAGGTCAGCTGTTTCTGTGGGTATCCCCATCATGGTCTTGACCCATTTGTTCTTATTCTCACTCCTCCCTCTCTTTGACTCGACTCTGAGAGCTCGGCCCAGTGCTTAGCTGTGAATCTCTGCATCTGCTTCCATCAGTTGCTGAATGAAGAAGGTTCTATGTTAACAATTAAGGTAGTCATCAATCTGATTACAGGGGAAGACCAGTTCAGGCACCACCTCTACTATTGCTTAGGGTCTTAGCTGAGGTCATTCTTGCGGATTCCTAGGAACTTCCCTAGTGCCAGGTTTCTCACTAACCCCATAATGGCTCCCCCAATCAAGAGATCTCTTTCCTTGCTCTCCGTCTCTGTCTTTCATAAGTGGATATTAGATGTAAAATAAAGGATAACCAGCCTATAGACCACAAGGCCAGATTCTTTTTACTCCTTTCTATTTCTCCGTTGCGTCTTTCACATCATGCATTCATTTCCTATCCCTGTGTATCCACCCTCTGCCTTTGTAGCCCGCCCCAATAAAATTTAAGGGAAAAAGAAAAAAGAAAAGAAAAAAAAAGTGTGGGGGGGATCTCATTATGGAAGCTGTACCGTGACATAGTGAGTCATGCAATAAACCCTTTTGTCCATACATCTTTATTTCCAAGTGTTTATTGGTCTGGTTGGAGGCATCTGGTTTCGGTACACTACACCACAATGGTGGGCCTTCATTGGAACTCCTGTGGGTTATCCTGCTCTTGCTTTGTGTCTTGGATCTGCAGGACCAGTTCTTTCATGTTCTCCAGCAGATCGCAGATGGAGTGGATACTGAGGTCAGTCAACCAATAACCCCACTTCTGGGCTGGGTAGTTGTAGGATTGGTCAGCCCACCCGTTTTCCCTATCCTCACCGCCAGGGTGAGCTCTCCTGAATTTCGGCCAGATTCTTACCCTGTTTTGTGTTTGTGGCACTGAAAGGGGGAAAGTGGCATCATGGTTTTGCATTTATGGGGACGTAGGAACATGGCCTCCTGTCCTTTCCTCCCTCCCGTTTCCCTTCATCTTCTTCCTTCCTTCATTTAGTTACTGGTGAGATTTAACGGACACTAGAGTGGCTTCTGCGTGTGCTTCAGCCATCCTCAGAGGTGAACTCAGAGACACGGGCGTCAAGGAGGCCAGCTAGTGAGAGAGCTCCATCTTTCACCTACCGGTGCCATACGTGACAGAGGGGAGGGGGTTTGGCCCGCTTGCCAAACAGTAAAGAATCAAAGAGGAAACAAAAACGGGAAACAGCCCACTGCAGAGGAATCAGACAGGCAGGCCAAGCAGGTGCGCACACGGGGAATCCACTGCCGCGCCGAGTGGAGAAGACCTGGCATAATCAGAACTCCCCAGGTTGCAAGCACCGCAGAACTGTTTGCGTAAGCGTGGGCGGAACGTAGAGTGTAGAGTGTTGCATCACGCCAGCACTGTGTGCTTCCTGCGACTGCCACAAAACACTGAGGCCAAACAACTTGAAAGAAGAGTAGGTTATTTGGCTCACACTCTCGGGCTCTGGTGCTTACCGACAGGGAGGGTACAGGGGAGTTGCAGGTCACATTGTTAATGCACGCATCGATGACCTTTCTGTGTGCTGCCTGTGGGATTAAAGTTGCCAGAGACGGTAGGAAAGTATAATTGGATAAGGGTAAGATGGAGATATCAGGCTGGACCAGCAGATATTTCATACACGGAAGTAGGGGATCTTTAGGTTTGGAGTGGTGTGTGTGTGTGTGTGTGTGTGTGTGTGTGTGTGTGTGTGTGTGTACTAGCCTTGAGAAATGGGCGGTCAGCTTATCCCAGGAGCTGCTGTATTTCTTCTGCTGTCCTACTCTATTTAAATCTCTGACTTTGTGACAAAAATGGGTCCCTGCAGCCGTTGACAAAATTCCTGGGAGGATGGTGGCAAACACTCGTCTTTTTTAAAGGGCCCAGTTTACTCACTAGAGTATCCTTAATGGTTTTATTTTCTTCTTTAGTTTAATTTTGGTGATACAGAGGTAGAGGCATTCCAGCTCTATGGTATGCCTGGACTCGAAGCAAGTAAGATTGTCTGGGAGAGACAGGGAGGAAGAAATGCGTTAGAGTTTTAATAGCTAACGGCTCCTAACCAATGTCATGTTGCTCAGGGAGGTGAAAGGGAGAAGCAGGACCACATTTTGTTTTAAATGGCTCTGAGATGAGGTTTTGGTGTTGGTATCTGCCCTTTTCCTTGATGGAGGGCATTTTCTATCTCCATATCATGGTGGCCAGAAAACAGAGAATAAATCCCTTGCTGGTTGCCTTTCTACCTTCCCTTCCAGCCTGTGGGATGATGTCATGCATGTTCATGGTGGGTGTCGCCCCCTACTTAATATTGGAAACACCTCCCTAATATCCCAGGAGCTTCTCAATCCATGGACAATCAAAATTAGCCATCATGATTTCACCTCTTGTCATCTTAACACTCAGATAAATTGCTTGAAATCATACTGTTCCCCATTGGTCCCCCAAAAGTTTCTCTTCCCTCTTCATCTCAGAATAAGATGAGATTTAAGACAATTTCTCAGCTGTGAGCCACTGCAAAAGGAGAGCAAGTTGGTCCAGAGTGAACCTTTGCAGTGGTATTTCATTTGTGTTTTAATAAATAAAGCTTGCCTGAAGATCAGAGTGTAAAACAGCCCCACTGGTCAGCCTTACAGACCAGGCAGTGGTAACACACCCCTTTAATCCAAGTAGCCACACTAGTTGCCATAGAAACCAGGCGGTACATGCCTTTAATCCCAATGGTGCACACCTTTAATCCAAGCCCTAGAGAGAAATATAAAATGGGAGGAGACAGTTCTCAGACACAAATCGTTCTGAGGTTTCCTGGAGGCAGGATCGCCATTTTCGGACTGAGGCCAAGGTAAGCAAAGCCGGTTTGTTTGCTTTTCTGGTCTTCAGTTTGAACCCCAATTTCTCTCTCTGAGTTTTTATTAATCATGCTTCAATGATGTGGGAGTGTTCTCCTGTATTTTGTATTACTCTTATTGGTTGAATAAAGAGCTGCCTGGCTTATAGATAGGTCAGCCCTTAGGTGGGCAGAGTAGACGGAACGGAAGTTCTGAGGAGAAGAAGGAAAGTGAGCCAGTCGCCATGAGGCACCCGCCACAGAAGGAAGTACCGTAGATCTAGATCCGTCCGGTAAGTCACCCACCTCGTGGTGACATACAGACTTTTATAATGGGTTAGTTTATGAGGTGAGGGCTAGCCGGGAAAAGGCTAGAGATAATGGGCAAGGCAGTATTTAAATGAATACAGTTTGTCATGTGGTTATTTCGGGTGCAGGCGACCAGCGGCAGCTGGGGAACATACAACCCGCACCTCTCCACTCCCCTCATTTACAACACTTCAAATGTTCCCTTTCTAAAGGGAGGGGTGATAAAAATGTCAAGTCTGTGAGGTCAAAGCGGGACTCAACCCCAGCAGAACTAACCATAACTCCTTCAGTTCCATGTCGTGCATCTGGGGCACTGGGTGCTGTCATATGGGCTCCACTGGGGCTGGGCAGCTCTGCCCCCACAGTCCTTGCCAGTTATAGTCCATATGGCCTCTTTCTATTAAGCCAACTCTTCAAGCTGCCTGCAGCTTTCCTTGGCAGACGGTCCAGTCCCTGACTTAGTTCCTGAGTTCACTATCACATATCCAGTGTCTCCGTCACACTTCACACGTGACTCTCTCAGGGGCTGTCTATGGGGTTCTGACCCTGTTATTCATTGCCTGGCCTCCAAAGTTTTCCTTGAAGTTTGAGTGGAAACTTCCAGAACCCAGTGACTCTTTCATGCCTCATGTCTGCAAACATGGACCTCCTGAATGGTGTTATGATCTGTTTGCAGAATGAGCTGCAGTCACAGTGACTTGGGCTTAAATGGCTCATCAAGGGGAGCACTTCTTAGGTGCCCCAGACGCATCCAGAGCTCTCTCTTACAGCTAAAGTCTTTCACCCTTGAGCCCATGACAAATGGGGTCTGGGCAGTTCCTGAGATGCCCTCAAGCTCTCTTTTCTAAGCTATTCAAGCACCTTTGAATATTCCTAATATCTTTCTCAACTGTAATTTCTTTAGCCTCAACTTAATTTTTTCCCTTCCTGGGCAAACAAGAAGTTGTCCAAACCCCTTTGCTCTATTTTTGTTCACAGTTGTCACCATCAACCTTGCTAAATGTAGCTGATAACAACCACACTACAGTCTGACTGCTGAGCACCCTCGGGACAGTCTTCTCATTAATTTTAAACTCTACCCCCAACAAAGTCTCAGGACACATGAAAGTATAAATAGACCCCCAGTGAGAATATGTGTGCATGCTGCCAGGCCGAGTTCCCATGGTGTTGCTTCCACCCCATCAGGTCCTGATCTGAGCTCCCACTAGACTTCCCCTTGAAGTCAGTGGTATTGAACGACAGCCTTATGGGTATTGTCTAGTGTACATCTCCAGACTTTCCCAAATTCCTCTTATAAGTCAATACCAAAGGCACCTAGACCACATCAACAGGGACAGTGACAGAAATGACCAAACTTCTTAGTGACAACTCACACCAAGCATAATAACTTTAGAGAGGAAGATTAGTTTTCGCTTACAGTTTCGGTCTATCGTATGGCAGGGAGGATGTATCAGAGCAGAGCTGACACATCGTGGCAGCTGGAGAACAGACAGAGGACACAGAGAGGTACTAGCAGGTGGTGAGGGAGAATTGTCTGTATTCTGTCAATCATGTTTGAAATAAATGCTGATTGGCCAAGCAGAGAGTATAGGTGGGAAAACCAGACAGGAAGTAGAGGGGAGAACAGGAGAATTTGGGAAGCAGGAAGCTCCCTTGGCATTCCTGCACAGACCACCAAGGAAGCAGGATGTAAGCTGCCCAGCTGAGAAAAGGTAACGGCCATATGACTAACATAGATAAGAACAATGGATTAGTATAAGTTACAAGAGCTAGTAAGAAGCCTGAGCTAATGGGCCAGTTTATAACCTAATGTAGACTCTCTGTGTGATTTTCTTTGGGGCTTGACGGCTGTGGGGTGCCGAGCGGGACAGTAACCCCAACAAGCAGGACCCTCATGTTACAAGCTGGCTTTCCCCTTTCTTCCATTTTCTTCTTTTATTCCAGTGATACCCGCGGAGTAGAAAATAGTGCCACCCACAAAGGGTGGATGTTCTCTCACTTAATTCTCCCTGGAAACATCTTCGCAGACACACCCAGAGCTGTGCCCCATGAATCTCCTAGCGCTCCTCAGCCCATCAAGTTGTCAGTCGAGGTTAGCCATCACATTCCTCAGAGAATGTAAGCAGATCACCCCTGGGTCCTGTCTGCCCTGACCTCATTCTCAGCCACTCTTTCTCTTGGGACGGCAAGAGAGCCCTCAGCATTCCATGTTCAGACTTGATGTCAGCAAAGGATTGGGGTGAGGTTCTTTTATACCCCTTTTCTAGATTTTCTGCCCTGTCAGGGGACACGATATGTTTCCTGCTTGGGTCTTAACTAGATTCTCAGTCTTGGAACTGGGAGTGGGGTCAGCCTTCCTCAAAGAACATAGTCTGAGAATGAGCAGGGACTGATTTTCCTCAGAAAAAAATGGAAGTCTTATTTTCAGACTTGGAAAGATACTGCCAGGCAAAAACAACAGATGTCTATCCCAGGTGCCAACAAAAAGTCAAAATCATAAAAATGAACCAAGTGTAGCTCTGCACCAGTTTCTGGAATGTGCCAGGAGTGAGTCGCATTTACCCAAGGAGACACGGCTTAAGTGACAACAATTGAGACTACATTCTATAGGAAAATCCTGTAGATAAATGTCTCAGGCCCTTGCTGGCTTTGCTGGGGACTTGGAAGAAGCTGACCTTTTCCAGGTTTTGCCACAGACACCCAGTTCCAGAAGGCAATTCTTCTATATCAGCTGGAATGTCCCAACTGTCTTTTCCATCATCACAAACTCTGGTCAGTCTCAGCCACACTACCTGGACCCTGCCACGGCTCCATATTCTTCTCCTGTGTTACATAGTAATCAGAACCATCCTCATTGATCTTTGGTGAACGTGTCCCTCGATAGAGTCCCCCTAAATGAAACATGAGATTCTGGCATGAGTGGGAGCCCAACAAAGTGGTCCAGGATAGTTATGAAGGAAGTTGTAAGTAGAAGAAAGGGAAGAACTGAAGTCTTTAAAAGGAAAGAGGGGAAAGAACACTCGCTCATTACAAGAAGAACGTTCTGTTAAAAAGAGCTCACAGAGCTAATGGCATCATCCATATGCCCAGGGCTAACGAAGAAAACACCAGACCGAGCCCGAGAACCAGAGCAGAGCTGCGGGCTAATTATCAAAGTCTCTCCATCCCCATGATAACAATCCTGGCAGGCCGTGATGACTGCTGCCAGTGGAGAGAAAGAAATTACCCAGGTTGACACTTCCAAATAATTGATAATTTGCCTAAATGAACAAATCAAGTAAGATTTAACTGTTGGCTGGGATTGCTACCCAAGAGCGGCAAAGTCTCCAACCGCCCCAGCACCTCACATGGCTGTGCATGTGTGTCCGTCCTTCTCCCCCTCTTCCCCCTCCTCCCCCTTCCTTTTCCTAAACCAAGTATAATTGTTTAATGGCATTGATGGGGAATAGACTTGGACATTATAAATGACACTGTGACAGAACTGTCAGCTGGTGACAGCTCACTGACAGCCCCATGAGAAATTAATCATTTGAGATGCTTCGTGATTTGCTCATTTAATGGCGCCGATGAGATTGTGCTTCCTGATCACACACCATCTTTTACTTACAGACTCTTGGTCTCTCCCCGGGGGGGGGGGGATTTGGTTGTTTTCCTGGCAGTGGGATGGGTGCCGGCTGGGGTTAAACTTTGGGACTGCTCCATGGCAGTTCACCCCCAAGGAGCAAGGAGCTGTTTTCCCTGGGGAAATTTTCACTGGAGCGGAGTCTGAATTCAGTTTACTTTCCTTTCTACTTGTTTAAGAAGGCTTTCAACGGGGAAGACCTAACCTGTTGGGACGGATGCTAATGAAGATAGAGAGCCAAGGAAGCAGCCTGGCTATTTTTAGCCGGGTAATGGGGAGTAAAAGGGGCCACCCTGTGATATGCTAAGAGATACCTCACTCATTGCTGCTGGAACTCCCACACTGTCTGCTGGGCAGACACCTGCTAATTGCTTTCTCTCGGACTTCATTTTGACATTTGGAGAAATGGAAAGAGACGGCCTAACCGTTTCTCTCTCCCGACACCCCTATATGGTTTCTCTGTGGGGTTTCGGAGCCAGGGAGGAAAGGAGGCCAGGTAAGTTTGAAGCCAGCTGTCCGCGGGGGTGTACAGAACTTTGGACACAACGTGCCTAAGGCGTTCTGACCTGGTTTGGTTGGGATGCCTGTGTGGCTCCAGGCGGTCGGAGGCACTGAAGGTCCTCCTGGCTGCACTGACTGGCTCTACATTTGGCCGAACATGGTCTTAACTCTACCCATCTGCGCATGCGTGCATACTGACCTGGCAAACAGGGTCTTAAGACATCAAAGACGGAGGACAACATATGTGTCTATGCAAATGACCTCATGTAGCACAGTACCGCATACAATGAATAGATGCAATAGCAATTCAAGACGAAAACATAACACATTTCCCATTTTATAACAACAACAAAAAAACCTTCTTCTGCCAGTTGTGCTGCCATTGGTGCTTTCTTGAGGAGCAGCTACCGTCACCAATCAGGAGTCCAGGACGGGAGGCTGTAGTTTCTTTTCCCTGTCTCTTCCAAGGCCTCCTTCACCAGCACTAAATCGCGTTTGAGTACGTAGACCTAGGCTGCATAGTGTGAGCCATGGCCACTGGGTGGCGACAAAGGCCCTCTTGGACCGGGCGCTGACAGACAGTGACTGGCACAGGGGAAATGGGCCTGTCTTTTGGCATCACAAGGACAACCTATGCAATGCCTGGAAACACTGTCATGAGCACCGTTCACATCTTTGTTATCTTACCCACGTTTGCAGTCATACTGTGAGCCTCACAGAGGTTCAGGAGCTGGCTTTCCCAAGGGCACAAGCCTGCAGTTGATGGAGCTGAGACATAGCCACAGCTGTGACCGATGAGGGAGGTTGAGTTCCTATATACAGTACTGTACCATACCCTGAAGTCGCTGCTCCTCTACTTTAGAGGAATGACGTGGTTAAAAACTGATAGTTTCCCCTTCCTGAGCTTTTTCAGATGAAGAAAAAGGACGTGGAAAGAATAAACAAATTCACTAAGCTAAATAGAGCCTTCGAGTTGTAGGATTTATGACTACAGTCTTGGCTTCTGTCCAGCCCCTCCCAGGCACAGCTCTGAAAACCATTACACAGTCTCTGCTGGGCCACCTCTCGTCTGTTTTCCCATAGACACCTTCTGCTGCAAGAAGAGAGTCAGAGGGAGGTGAGCAGACGGGGGATGTGGCTCAGTGGCGGAGTTCTTGCCTAGCACGCACAAGGCTGTGATTAGCCTCTAACACTGCAACAAGAAAACAGAAGAGTTGTACAAGATCCAAAGAGGGAGAGGGTATAAACATCCGCAGCTCCCATCCATGGGAAGAGTTATAGAGAACTCTGTGCTGTGCCAGCATGCCTGGGCCATGCGGTTTGCACATGGGGAAAAATGTTCTGGCACATGAGACTAACATTTGACTGAGCGAGACAGATGACACTGGGGACTGAAGCCATCGGTTGAAGGTCTGAACACAACATTAAGAGACAGTCCCTGCCAGGCGGTGGTGGCACACACCTTTAATCCCAGCACTCAGGAGGCAGAGGCAGGCGGATCTCTGTGAGTTCGAGACCAGCCTGGTCTACAAGAGCTAGTTCCAGGACAGGCTCCAAAAGCTACANTGTGAGTTCGAGACCAGCCTGGTCTACAAGAGCTAGTTCCAGGACAGGCTCCAAAAGCTACAGAGAAACCCTGTCTCGAAAAACAAAACAAAACAAAACAAATAAAAAATAAAAAAAAACAAGAGACAGTCCCTTTCTGTGCTTAAGAGCACCTCCATTTCTGACCCCTCATGATCTGGGGTACTGTCTGCAACATTCAATTTGAACGTCATCAAAACTGCTGGTGTTCACACTGGCTCTCCAGAAGGTGTTTTGATTGATCAGCCTTGATGGTTACACAAGTCACCTCCTTACAGTGGATCTGTTTATGTTTGCGTGATGTTTTACCATCCTGTTGATTACATACAGTTGTGTACATAGTCACACACATGCATATATACACTTGTATACTCATATACACAGAGAGAGAGAGAGAGAGAAGGAGGAGGAGGGAGAAAGGAAGGGAGGGAGGTGGGAGGGAGGGAGGAAGGGAGGGAGGGAGAGAGAGAGAGAGACTCATGGTTCGTTCCTCTGGAAGAGCCCTGACTAGTTCAGACGTTGGTGACAATGACACTCTCATCTTGCAGCCTTATGTCTGGTTCCATGGCTGAACTGGGGTGCTGACATCAGACCAGTGGGCTTTTGTGTTGGTTCTGCTCCATCTTTACTGTCAGTCTTCTTTGTAAGCCTCAGTATTCCTGTATGTATAATGGGAATAATTATTAATAATCACAGTGAGGGTAATTATGAGCTGCATATGATGCAGCTCTTAGCACCGTTTCTTAGCACAGTGTTTAGCAATCAGTTAAATGCCTGCTGTCTCTGTTGGGTGGTGATTTTTTCTTATCGATTGGTCATCAGCAATCAGAACTGGTTGGTAAAATAACTTATTCTGTCCTTTTCATAAATGGAAAACTCTAGATGAGAAAAGAGGAATGACTCCCTCTATATCTATAATAGCTATCTGTTTGTCTGTGTTTCTGTCCGTCTTTCTGTCTATCTACCTACTCACCTACCATCTCTTTTTGGAAGGGGTTCGTAGGGTCAGAATGGATGAAAGAGTGAGAATGTGCTGGGTAGCCTCCAATGCAAAGCCTCTGGTGTCTGACCAGAAAACCATAGGGGTGGAGGAGGGGCTTTCCTAGGGGAGCCCAGCCAATGGGACAGTGGTCGTTTCTGGGATGACCATTCTTTGTCCCCCTCAAATGCAAATGCAGAGTGGTATAACATGAGGGCTGGCTTGTTGGGGTTACTGTCCTGCCCGGTACCCCACAGCTGGCAAGCCCCAAAGAAAATCACACAGAGGTCTCCATAAGATTAATAAACTGATTGGCCCATTATCTCAGTCTTCTTACTAGCTCTTATAACTTATATTAACCCATTGTTCTCATTTGTGTTAGCCACATGGCCGGTACCTTTTCTCAGCCGGACAGCTTACATGTTGCCTCCTTGGTGGTCTGTGCAGGAATGCCAAGGGAGCTTCCTGCTTCCCAAATTCTCCTGTTCTCCCCTCTACTTCCTGTCTGGTTTTCCCACCTATACTCCCTGCCTGGCCAATCAGCATTTATTTCAAACATGATTGACAGAATACAGACAATTCTCCCGCACCAGAGCGGTAGAGTACAGATGTGCCAAGAAAAGCTTTTGTAGGAGGTGATAGATAGGGTTTGGTGTCTTGACTCCCCGGTTGGCATTTTTTAACGTCTCTTAGTGTTAAAGAGTCTTCCTTAAGAAGGAAAGAGGTCTGTCTGATGGGCATAGGTGTTCTGGGGAAAGTGCCTGCTCTTCATACAATTTGGTGGTGGAGACTTGAACATCAGGGTGGAATGTTGCAGCAGCCGGTGTCCTCCCTGCCCGAGTTCTGATCCTTCTCATTCCTCTCATCCCTGGAGAGTTTGTGAGGCCTCCGTGGTCTCGTGTCTTTAACCCACACCCATGAGAAAGCAACAGAATCTTATCCATGCATACAATTTAATATTAGGAGAGTTCCAGAACCCACATTTGGAGTAGGAGGGTTCTTCTGTATTTCTGTGCTTTGATTGGTTAAATAAAAAGGATGCCTGGCCTGTAAGATAGGACACAGCCCTTAGGTGGGCGGAGTAGACAGGACGGAAGGCGGTGAGAGAAAAAGGAAGTGTGCCAGTCGCCATGAGGCTCCCGCCACAGATGGACGTACCTTAGAACTGTCCAGTAAGTCACCACCTCGTGGTGACATACAGACTTTTATAATGGGTTAGTTTAGATGTGAGAGCTAGCCAAGAAAAGGCTGGAGATAATGGGCCAGGCAGAGTTTAAATGAATATAATTCTCATGTGGTTATTTTGGGCATAAGCAAGCAACCAGCGGCTGAGCGGGCCGGCGGCTGGGGGCTGGGAGCTGGGTGCTGAGAACACAACCCACACCTTTCCTCCATTACAACACACATTTTATTTGTTTTGTTGTCATTATTAACACACACTAATTGTACAAATAAACGTGATTCACTCTGAAATGTCCATATGCCCACGCAGGTACACACACCACCTACCTTCCTCCCCTTCTCTGTCTCACATTCCCGGCATCCCGTCTTTCCTCCTTCATAATTCTTTCAGGTCTTTTTACTCTCTTGTATAGAGAAAGCATGGTTTTATCTTCTAGTGTTGGTTAACACAATGATCTTCTGTTCCATTCATTTTCCTGCAGAAGGCAAGAATTTATTCTTTATGGCTAAATAATACTCCACTGTGTTTATATACTGTCAATTCCACAGCCTGGCTGTCGTGAGAGACTTTGTAACAGACGGAGATGCAGCCTGAAGCTGTCCCTTTGGTGTGCGGAATTCACGTCCTCCATTTTTACACCCTAGCCTAAGACGGTTTTGAGAACCTGAGATCCTATTTTCAGTAGTGGCTGCCCGAATTCACACTCTCCGCCAGCACTGTACAAAGGTTCCTTTTATCCATACCCTCGCCAGCCTGTTTCCCTGGCAGTAGTCCCAGAACTCTGCATTTTAAAGTTGAATTCTCTTGATTTTAGTCCTTGAAGTTGCTTGTGGCCTACATCTGTGCTTCCGCCTGAGGTGTGGCTCCCGTGGCTTTCCGGTTCCTGACAACACAAGCTGAAACCCCACTGAACTCACCCTTCTCCATCACTTCCAAGTGTGTAAAGGCTTCACTTTTCTTCACCAGCATCCCCAGGGCAGGCATGGAATGACACATGACCAGCCCTTAGCCGCCACCTTCCAGGATCTCCATTTCACATACATGCGTGCACGCGCATGCGCGCGCACACACACACACACACACACACACACACTATATATATATGTCTGTATATCATATCTATCATATATATGTCATACACACATATACATACATATAAATGCATATAGATGTACACACACATATATATACATATATATGTATATATATATGTGTATATATATATATATATTATCAAGTAGCTCTTTCAAAATCCTCTGAGGATTTTTGCTTATGGCTATTGACCCCACAATGCACACACTTCTCACTGTCCTCGGCTCCCCAGATACAACTCCGCCTCCTGCATTCTGACTTAGGTCCCTGCCCACCTGTCTGTCTGCAGTCATGTGACCCCTTTGTCCTGCCTTTTAGCTTTGCTCCCCTCCTTTGCTCTGCATTCAGCAGGATGCGGTGAGTGTGTCTGGTACCCATCTCCTTCCATTCTGTCCTTCCTCCAGCCGATGCTTTACCCTGAACTATCTCGCCACATTTCCTGCCTGCAGTTAGAATTAGGTGGTATGACGGGGTCAGCTTTACAAACAAGGCTGAGGTGCTCAGGGAAGTCTGACCTGATCCCTGCCTGGCCCAATAGCCTGGTAAAGTGTTTAAGGGGTATATATATATCTCCAGATTTTTAAATGCCTGTATGTATGCATGCCATCTGTGTGTGTGTATGTGTGTATGCATGTATGTATGTATGTATGAGTGCTTGTGTTCTGTGTGTGTCTATGTGTCCCTGTATCTATGTGCCTGCCCATAAACCCAAAATATGTCATATTTCTTTTGTGTGAGCCTGTTTTTCATTTAAGTGGCATTGTGCATGTCTTACTATTCTGTTGCTGTGATAAAATACCAGGAAAAGTTGACTTGGCTTATAGTTCCAGAGGGATAAGAGTCTGTCACGGTGGGGAAGCCTGGCAGCAAGCGGCAGGCATGCGAGCTGGAACTGAATGCTGAGAACACTGGAAAGCCGTAAAAGTCTTTAAATTCCCAAAGCCCATTTTTAAATTCCAGTGACATGCTTTCTCAACAAGGTCACCTACACCTCCCCAAACATCCCTACCTACTGGGGACAAAGGGGTCAAACACATGAACCTATGGGGACCTTCTCGTTCAAATCTGCCGCCATACCCTGTGCTTTATAAACACCACTGGCCATAGCTGGGTGATGGTGGTGCACGCCGTTAACCCCAGCACTCAGGGAGGCAGAAGAATCTCTGTGAGTTCGAGGCCAGCCTAGTCTACAGAGTGAGTTCCAGGACAGCCAGAGATAGACAGAGAAACCCTAACTCAAAAAATCAAAAAATAAAGTGAATCAAAAAACTACCACCACCAACAAAAAATAACAAACAAACAAAAAAAAACCACCCCCCCAAAAACCCCAAAAAACTCAAAAACAAAATAACAATGACAACAATTAAAAAAAATCACTGGCCTTTTCTCCATATGGGCCCCTAGATGAAGTGTTCTGGCTAACCTGTGGAAGCTGGTCTAGACCAATCTAGACCGGTCTAGACCAAAGCTTTAAAGCTTTTTCACTTGTCTCTTCTTTCACGCAAGAAATTTCTATGGTAGCCCAGATGTATGAAACAGGCTTACAAATCAAACATTGACTGATTTTAAAAATTAATGAAATTTTTATTAAAATAAATCTTTGGTGTACACATAATTTTGCCATTTATCAAAGATTAAATCTGCATGCTAATGAGATGGATATGCTTTTTGTTTTTACATAAAGGATTAAATCTTTTCCAAATATCTGACACCACAGGCATATTGCATCCTCAATGTTTTCAGGAATGACTGATGTTGTGATTTTATAATATTCAATGTCAAGAACTTTGATTTTCATAAATACATAGTAAAAACTGCCAGAAATATGTTTAGCACTGTTCCAGGAGTAGTTGGAAATTCTATTTTAATCCAAAGATAAAGTTTAATTACTGATTTTTTTTAATTTATAAAACTCAAGTCAGCAATTCAAATAGCACAGTTTCAAATCAAATAGTCCAAAGACAAACTAATTTGACACTTGTGTGCTGAAGAATGATGGCAGAAAAATATTAAAGTCTTTGATGTCTATAGTTGAACCATTCTGCTTCCATAAGAGAGAAACCTTTGCATGTTCAGTAAAATCCCTGCAGTTCACAACTACAGGAGCCTCACGTTTGAGCTAATGAAGCTGGTGCTGTGGTGGCTCGCACGGGATGAAGAGTGCACGGGGCATCCTCCGAATGCCCGAGTGAGGTTGTGTGCTGTGGTGGCTCGCACGGAGCAAAGAGTGAATGGGGTACGCTCAGAACTGTGCCCGCAGTGAGGTTGTGCGATGTGAGACAGACAGAAACCTCCAGAAACTCCTCAGACTCAAATTTTGCATTGCTGTGATTACAGCTGTGACATTGAGGTTCTTGACTCCATGTGGGGCCTGCAGAGTAATGAATCATACTGCAGCTCGTGCTACGCGCTGGTTGGGCCTTTGCCTCTCCCATGATCATTACCTTGCTCCGTGCTAAGGTTTAGCCACATAGCTTCGCTGAACACGTGGGAAGTACACCATTTGTGCAGACGGTACCCACTGATCTGACTGTCTTCTCAGGATCACCCAGTTGTTGTTGCCTTGCTGAGAGGTGTAGAGCGATCCCTAGGCAGCCCACACAAGGGCAACCTCATTGCCAGGAACTCTGAGTGGGGTAAGTGTCGCTCCCATTTTACAGAAGAGCAAAGCGAGACTGCGTAGCTAGAGCGAGTCTCGTCGTGGCTACCCTCTTGCTTTTTTTGCTTCTTTGCTTTTTACAGTGCTGGAGGTAGAACCCAGGTCCTCACACATGCTAGGCGCCACCACTGGGTCTTGCCATCAGCTCGCGAATGACGCTATTAAATGAGATTAACACACTTTCTCACCCCAGTTCCTCAGGCTTGCTCTCTCCGCTCATGGTACCATGAATCCCACGGTGGAAGAACCTGTAGGTCATATTCCTTTTCACCCTCTGATATGTCCTAGTTACACAATAAATCTTAATAAAACTTGATTGATTATTTGGAAGACAAATTAAGGCTACCATCTTGGCAGAGTATTTTATTTAGGTAGTTCGGCGACAATGAGAAGATGCTGGCGTCCTAGATTAGCTGGTTAAAATATTATTAGAAGTTAATTCATATTTTAGCAGATAATTCCTAATTAATTTGCTGTAGTTATCTTGTTAAATGTCAATTAACTCTCTCCGCATCCCTTACAGGTTCCTGCCATTCCTAAAATGTAATTATGCAGCTACTGCGCGTGTACCTTTACGGCTTGTGCAATCTCCCAGTTAAATATAAGTCAAAAAGATTTATCTTCCAAGTTCTTAATAACATCACTAAATGCTCTAATTAATAATCAATAATCCATTTGCATAATTAATTGCGGAAAGAATCCCGGTGGGATGCTGCTTGTGGCTATCTCCTGCAGCAGTTCTGGCCCGAGTGGAGAGTTTATCTAAGCCACGCAGATCCCTCCAGGGCACAGAAAGGGAGTGCAGTGTTTTGTGGGAAGTCCTTACTTATGCAATTGCTTAACACTATGTAATATAAGTGTCTCTGTGGAGCAGAACCTATTTGTTGGATATGAATTTTCACCGATATAGGCTCCAGTGAGCAAAAATAAGTTAGTTCATTTTCCTAAATGGTGATTTAATTTTCTACATCTGAATCCTCATCGTACTTGATACAGAAACTTAATCTAGCCACTCTCAGACAATGCAGTGTCTGCGAAGGCAAATGAGGTCGGAGCTCAGTTATATTTATAAATGACTCTTAGGAGGGGCAGGGTATGGGATCCCCACCACTGGGTTCTGGAGAGACCTGTCTTGGTCCTAGGCTGCCATCTTGAGAGATGGAGTGGAAGTCTGGTCCCTCATAGAGTCCCTTCCACAGAGTTTCACCACAGGGTGCTCAGCCTTATTTAATTATGGTTCCCCTTGGTGCCAGCCTCTGAAGTTTCTGGTTTTGCTTCAGCTCGTTCCCACTCGCAGGCGTCTGTTCCCATCAGTCCTTCCCACTATTCTTCCTTCTCAGACAGCCTTTCTTTGACCCTAGCAAGACCAGGACCACCATGGGCTTCACTGTGTCCAGCTCATCTGTTCAGCCTCCTTCTTGTTCACACACCCAGAGGCCAAGTGTTGTACAGAGCATGACGAGGTCTGCACTTGCATGGGGTCCCAGGGAAGCACAGGTTTCAGAAACTCAAAAGCTGTGGAGACATGGCACAAAGACAGACCCAAACATCTACCATCCAGCTTCCTTCCAACTCTTCCTCCTCTCCCTCCTGTTTCGGGAGGGCAGAGGTGGATCCACACAGGGAAGACCCCTTTGGTACTTTTCTTGGTTTGCCCAGACATCTCTGACAGTGTTCCACTGTTGTTCTTTTGCTGTGGGGTGAGAAGTGTCCTTGTCAACAGATGGAACAAGAGTGGTCACAAGGATGGAAGAAAACAGTAAGCTGGATGTCCTCTCAAAATGCTACCCAGCCACACCGTTATCATATCAGAGCCAAGGCTGGAACGTACAGTCACGTGACACTCAGACAAAGAGGATCAGACCAGACATACAGCATAGAGGCAGGAGCCACACAAAGCCCTGAAGGTTCTGGGAGGTGAGATTTAGCTGTGAGATCCACAAAGGGAGGGTGGATGAATGGACCACAGCCCCCACAAGTCTGCCCTCTGGGGATTAACGTCCCAGAGGAAAGTATACACAACCGCTTTACCCCCTGAAGATGTTCGTCCCTTGCAAAATAAGCCCTCCGTGAGGAGAGCAGGTGCTAAATACAAAATGTTGAATTACTGATGACACTTCAGGAAACTCTGAAAGGGAGATGGAGGTCAGGGTGAACCTTGTAGGCAGGCTACAAATATTGTAACGTGAATAAGATAGGCCATCTCTCCAGGGAGTAGGGGCAGCTGGCGCGGACTTCAGGAGAGGTGCAGGAGGCACTCCTTAAGAGTTGTGACACCTGGCTTACATTAGGGTTAGGGTTAGGGTTAAAGTTCTGTGAGCCTTGTTTTCCTTGTTGGTGAATTGGGAGCAGTCGGCGTATTTCATAGCCTGCTTAGAGGACTCAACAACGGCACGGCACAGACAATGTGTGTCAAGGTGCCTCCAGGTTCCTGTCTTAGTTCACATAGCTGCTATTATTCCTGGTCACTCTATGGATTCAATCCAAAGATTTTCAGATGGGTAGGCAGTAGAACACTAAAACGTGTCAATGGGAGTAGTTACTCTTCCTCCAGACCTATCTTATAAACATGATTATGCAGCCAAGCCTCAGGGTGGAGCAGTTAGGCAAGTGCTGAGGAGAGAGGCTGCATGGAGCGGAGTGGGAGTGGCTGGTCCCTTAGTGTGTGAGGAGCACTCCCTGCCTTCTGTCTGCCTACCCATTGTATGGCTCTCAATAACTAGCAAGCGCCAGTGGTCAGCAAGAGCTAGGAGCTGGGCTGAAGCTGTACCCAGACCACATCTCCTCATTTTCTATCTCCCAAGACTGACCCATGTGCAGCACATCATTCTGATTATCATATATGCTTAGCATATATCCAGGTACGGAGACACACTGTGGATTGTCGAGAGCGGGAAGAATTACGAACTCTAGCAGAAACAGCCAATTAAGGAATAGCTACGGCATACTTTCCTTCCCCCATCCCCCACCAGCTTCGCTGGGTGTGGGCATCTTCAACCTCACGGGAACAATCATGCCCTCCATATATTCTCCTCTTTTTATGGCTCTTATTGGTGTAGCGGCATTACTCAGGCTCGGCTGTCCCATCTCCAGAGCTGATTTCTTTTGCATCTGTGTTTATACGGATATGGTTTGAACAACTATCCTCCACTCCTGCTGTCAGCTCCCATTCTGCACTTCACATATTATGAACTTATTTAAACGGAAATCTTTCTCTCTGGGTGTGTTTCTTTCCCATCTGCTTCTCCTCTACCCGATCCTAGCAATTCTCATTTTACGGCAATCCTGTGATATCATTCACTGTTACTTTTATTTCCTAAGCCGCTTCTGTACCTTTCGGGAGGGAAAGGGGATGGGGGTACAGAGCACTGTGATTGACATTCAGGACAACGCTTCTTACCTCCAATAGCTCTAGAAGTGTTACATCAATATTTAAGAGCAGAGATCTCGCTGATGACTGTACTTCATATGTGTACGATGATTTACAGCTGGTTTGAAGTGTACTTTAATTTGAGGGAGATTGGGAGGCAGGAGGGAAAGTGTGGCTTTGTATCCAGCTTGCTCTTAATGTCCAGACTTCAGCTGCATGTTGTGCTGACTGGTGTCTGGGTGTTCAGCTTCATTGTTCACGTTCCCCTTAAATGTGTCTTCTGAATGTTAGAATCATGGTGTGTTGGGATTGGGCTGAGATGGCTCTTATTTTACTAAATAGCTGAAATACGGGGAAGCAAATCTGTCTCTGAATAACTATGTATTTTTAGGTTTGTAACATTGTTGAGCGGTTTCTAGTGGGTCAGAGACTGTATTCTGTTTCTTGGATTCAGGATAATCTGTTACAAACCCTCTAGTTCTGTCGAGTTTATGTAAATGTGTTGGGACAAAGAAGAAGACCCATCTGCCCAGGGTGAATGCTTCCTCTTTCTCCACCAGCCTCACCCAGAGGATGGGTCCAGAGCTTTCTGTGTGCTCATGAGGTCAGAAGTGAGGTCAGCTGATATGTGTGGGGAGAAATTAGTCTTTTGGGTCTTTGAGGAAGCATAAGTGGACATCACAGTCTGGTAGCAATTTCCGCAGGTCACCACATCTGTGTTACACACGGCCTTCCTGGTTCAGCTTTTATGAACAGACCACTTTTTCTTTAATCTATAAAGAAGAGATTAGGTAAAAGATGATCCCACAGCACACTGGACCCTGAGTTGAGAACCACCTAAACGATTAGAAATCTTTTCAAGCCCCAATGGGCTGTATTAAAACTGCCTCGTGCATAAGGAACGTTACCAAAGTATTCACCTATCTTGAATAGTGCTGATCTGGACTTTATAGCCCACACCATGTGGAGGCCCTTGCTCCTTTTTTACCCCCTCCCATCTTGAGAAAGTAAAGGGATTCCAATTGCCTCCCAGTAGAACGGTTTTTATTAAACATATAGACACATTTATTTTACAAAAATGGTAGCAACATTTCTTCTGTAGTGAGGCTATCATTTCAGAACCATGTTCACATAAAACCACTTTCAGCCACAGGCAAGACAAGAAGGGAAGGAAAGGGCAGTTCTGAAAACGAAGCTGCAGACCCAGTGTGGGTGGCAAAAGTGGGTGCTCCTTACCTGGCTCTCAGCCCACAGGCCCTAGAGAAGCTCCCAAGCCTCGAGCAGCCCCGCTCACTCTCAGTAGCACCTCTCTTTCCATCCCACCCATCCTGGGATCCTAACTAGCTTATTTGGAGCTTCTGCTATGAAATCGCAGCCTGGTTCACTCCTTGCCAACTGACTACCTCCTTTTGGACCTCGAAACAACAAAACAGAAGAGCAGTAAGTACCGGGAGGATGTTGGTGGAGACCTTCTGTTTGAAACCTCCTTCTCAGGAGTCGCCATTCAAGCATGCACAGCTGGAGATGACAGATGATGCGACAGGTCCAGCAGGAGATATCTCAGTTTATCCAAACAGCTCCGGTTGCACCTGTGGAGTTCAAGCGATTACCATCCACAGTAGAATAAAGGTGGCCCTCCTTGCTCAGAAAATCCACTGCTTGCTTGCTTGCTGAGGTTATAGGTGTATGCTGGAGCTGGTTCCTAAGATCCTTCAAGCTCAGTCCTTCTGGTTTTGAGAAGCCTTTTAATCAAATCCAGCCCTTGGTTTGGGGCCATAGTGGGGCCATTCGCTGGCATGAAGTTATCGTCCTGCCGAAGTTTCCCGAGTTCACCCACTCCTGGGTTGCTTATAGATGTCCTTCTGGCTGAGGTTGGGGGTTGGAGTTGCTGAGCACAATGTATGAGTTGGTTGCTTCCATTATTTGTGTGGTGAACTCATTCATATCTTCCAGGGAGTATTCTTAAGACTACCAGACTGCTGTAAATGTTGGAGAGGTGTGGGTGGTATTCC
>JAQHUG010000006.1:18569495-18589481 GCA_028555095.1 Dicrostonyx torquatus
GCACTTAGGTGGGCGGAGTAGACAGAATGGAAGGTTGGGAGAAAGAAGGCACTGGGGCAGATGCCATGTTTCTCCAGTCCAAGATGGACTTTGGTTAGAATCTTCCCGGTAAGCCATGACCACATGGTGATACACAGATTACTAGATATGGGTTAAACTAATATGTATAAGAGGTTAAAACTCTTAATGGGCCAGGCAGTATTTAAATGAACACAGTTTGTGTGTAATTATTCCGGGTATAAGCTAGCCAGGGCCAAAAGCAGGCCCGTGGCCGGGAGCTGGGTGCTGGGAAAATGGCCCCGCTCCTCGGTGGGGACACAGCCAACCCTCATTACTACACATTACACATAGATTTTCCACAGAAATAACAGCAGAGCACAAAGCAAAGAATGCCTACACCCAAACACTGACAGTTAGAAGAGGCCACTGTCCCCTGAAAGCCAGGACTTGTTTCTAATATAGAAAGAGAGCAAGAAAGCATTATGGAATGTGAGGACCAGAAAACTCAAACCGTGTCCTTCCTAACTCATGCTGTGACCCCCGTCATCTACAAGGTTAGGGAGAAGAGGGAATAGTACCTTCTCTCTTCAATATTTCCTCTTGGCAAGGCAGTAGAAGGAATTGGTAATGGCTGTGGTATCAAGAGGCAAAGTAAAAACAGTTGAGTTTATTTTTGTATCACTTCCCAAGTTCTGGCAAGAAAGAAATATTTGTGTGTAAGAACAGAAGAACAGGAACCAAGTTATTTGGGGATCCTGCAAATGAGTTAAATGCTTTTATTTGTATTTAAAACTAGCGTTGCATAGTAGAAAGATGACTGCTACAATCCAGGCTAATAATTTAAACATTAAACTTTTCTTTACTTAGTACATTAAATGACAAATTTAAAAGATGCCACATTAAATCAAAGGAGTGACCACTGGAGATGGGGTAGTTCCTTCTATCTTGCTCATGGGTTCCACGTCAGACTTCATCAAACCCCACAAATCATGCATCCAGTCTTGGCTGGATAATACATTGGGATCATTTGTACAAGTCATTTCAATATAATGTATTATTTATCTGTTGTTTTCAAAAGACTTTCAAGCAAGAGCAGAAGGTATGCATGTTACAGAGATCTCAGGCTGTCAGTGTCCCCGACAGAGCCATGCTTTCAAACGTGCACTGAGACCTCATTGCCACCCAAATTTGTAACATGAGGGCCTGCTTGTTGGGATTTGTGTCCCGCCCAGTACCCCACAGCCGGCAAGCCCCAAAGAAAATCACAAAGAGAGTCTACATTAGGTTATTAACTGATTGGCCCATTATCTCAGGCTTCTTACTAGCTATTATAACTTATATTAACCCATCTATGTTAGCCACATGGCTCAGTACCTTTTCTCAGCTGAGCAGCTTACATTGTTGCCTCCTTGGTGGTCTGCGCAGGAATGCCAGGGAAGCTTCCTGCTTCCCAGACTTTCTCCTCACCCTGCCTCTACTTCCTGTCTGGTTGACCCGCCCATACTTCCTACCTGGCCAATCAGCATTTATTTAAAACATGATTGACTGAACAGACAAGTCTCCTGCACCACAAATTCCAGTATACATTGTATTCATTCTTGTCTCTGTGTGCGCATGGTAAATGGTGTGTGTTTGTGTGTTCATGCATACATGCATGTGGAGGCCAAAGGTCAGCCTTGAGTGTCTCTTCTCAGGTGCCATCCATCTTGTCTTCTGGGATGTAGGCTGAGAGCTTGCCACATAGGCTAGGTAGGGTGGTGGCCAGAAAGTCCCAAAGCTCCATCTGCCTCTGCCTCCCCAGCACGCCATGTTCAGAGTTTTTTTTTTTTTATATATGAGTCCTGGGGATTGAACTTGGGACCTCATGCTTGCAAAGCAAACACTTTGCTTACTGAGCCAACTTGGTGCTGTGGTTTTATAGGTCTGACCAAACTGATAATATTGCATGTTCACCACTACAGGATCTTACAGAATGATTCATCCTTTACCTACCAGTCCTCTGTGAGCTATAAGCATGACTTTAAAGGCCATTGCTAACATCTGCACCGCAAATGGCTTCAATGGATGAGTGTATTTAACATCTTCTGTAGCTTTGGGGATATTTAGTTTACAATGTATTTACAATTAATTGTTTATTATGATAAGATGAAAATCTTGCAAAATTAAATTTCTACATGCATACATGGTTATCCCCTAGGGGAACATGCAGGCAGGATTTCTGAGTCAGTAGATTTTTGAAAGGTGTGGAGATAGCCACAGAGGGCTCCAGGAGAGCTTGTATCAACTTGTTATATTCCTCTTAATGTATCATCCACCCTTCCAGATCTTGCTCACACCTCTCATTCTGGCTCTGCCAGTTTCAGTGCCTTATGTATTTACCAATAGCACACTCTGTAAACCAGACAGTGTACCAGGAAGGCACTGAGACAAAATGGCAAGCAAAATAAGAGTCAACTTTATGGGACTTTTAATCCCATAAAGTCCTGTGCATTTACAAACTGCGACAAGTCTCGCGACGGGGAAGGAAGGAGAATCTACAGAGCACGTTAGAGTTGAGGGCTGGACTTACCTGCAGCCTCAAGAGAGGTTCCCTCAAAGAATTCCTATCCAGGGATGATTTGAGGGGATGGGAAGAGAAAGTGATCAGGCTGACACAAGTAGGGAATGTCAGCCTGCTGTGGCCAGCGGCATGAGGGTCAAAGCAGGGTCTTGAAACTCAAACCGCAGGGTGACAAAGCACAGATGGAGTGTGGGGAGTGTGAGGTAGAGGAACCATCGGGCTGGATGTAGCCTGGTTGTCGTTCCTATCAACACAACTTTATTCGAGACTGGTGCGGTTGCTTTGTATTGTAGATTCCAGAAGGGAAGCTGAGCGGTTGCAAGAGACTTTGAAAGAGTTCGTGTGTAACCACAGCCACAGAAAACAGTGCTGTTTGCTGGGCAGGAGAACACCTTTCCTCTAGAGTGACCAGCGGGATTGGGGTTGAAAGGAGTGGACTCTGAGAGGAATCATCCTTTTGAACGGACTGTAAGAGGCACAGAATGCTTCCGGCAACCGGGAAAGACGGTTGTGCTCCTGGTGAGAACTGGAAGGCCCTGATGTGGGAGATGAGACACAGACTGCTGAGAAGTGAAACGAAGAAGAGAGATACTGGTGGGTGAGGGAAGGGGGAGCCCCATCTCACCTTAGGAACATGTGTAGATCAAGTGCCTCGCTTACACACAGAGCAGGTGGACATGACTCACGGGCCCGCGATAGATAACAATGGTTCATGTGGTACTCTGAGCTAGCAGGTGATAAAGGCCTCTGCATAATTTGGCCAAAACTCGCTTTGTGTCCACTGTAAAGCCAGATGTGCATTTGCTGATGATGTTTAAAAAAAAAAAAAAAGGGAGAGAATCTCTCCAGGGCCTGTGATGGGCAAAGGACTTAGCTGTCTTCAAAGGGATACAGATAGAAGGCAAACATTAGTGGACACCGTTAGAGCTGACCCCCACAACAAAACTACAGCCCTAAACGACAACGGGAACGCCACATGCTCCTTTGGGTAGTAAGATGAGAGCTTTGGGGCAGCACAGAGGCATGAGGCCAATGTTCAGAGGCAGAGGGGTCAGCTGCAGTCCAGCAGGGACTGCGGAAGCCGCCAGTGGGCCCTCCCATTTTCACTAAGCCAGGCAATCTGCCTGAGCTCCTTATGGTGCTCCGCGGCCTTCCTCTGCTTTGCCTGGCTCTGAGCGCTGTTTCTGCTGCCACCTGCATGGCAGAGAGATGGCGCCTCATTCCCACAGCGGATAGCGAATCATTCTCTCCTCTGCTTTCTTACGTCGCTATATCTTTTGTTCTTGTCACACACCATTGCTGTCCGGTGCTGTGCATCCGTCTTCTGCTTCCTTGGGCTCCGAGTGCCCGGAACCGTGTGTAACAACAAAGACAGCGGCAGACCACCACAGGGCTGAGCTGAACAGAAGCCAGTGACTTCTGGCTCCACGGCTGGCAGGTTGAGTGATCTGATGAAAAGTCTCTGGCTACATGCTGGTGAGGACTGGGAGTGAGAGAAGAAATTGAATTTGAATAATTGAATTTTAAGAAGCGGGCATATGCTTCTGTTGTAACCTCCCCACACCAGACAGCATAGACCAGACGCAAGTCAAAATGCATTATGTATTTAATGTGTCTCCTGGGGTTGGCAGCTGAGATAATAGGAAGAGAAGGCATGGATTAGAATCAAAGTAGCAACATCTGAAGACATTTAGTGGTGGTGAAAGGTCAGGGCAGTCCTTAGATAGTCAGTCAACCTTGTGCTGGGGAAGAGTGGAGACGACAGAGGGCTGTGCCTGTGTGCGTGTGTCTACACTGCATATAAATATGCAGAAGTTGGAGAAGACAGAGGAGAAGCAGTACCGGTCCTGGAGCCCCGAGGCCGACATTCCCGCGGGTTACCGAAGTGGAATAGCAACTCTGGTTGGTTAGATTGATCTATGAACTCAGACTTGGGAAGAATAAAAGTTTGTCTGGGAGACTGTGCCTTGCTTGTCAATCCCTCCTGAAGTCAGGACTAGTAGGGCCCCGGGGGTGAGGAGGGGAGTGGAACAAGAGGGAACTGTGTTGTAGGAAAAGGAGACATTTAACACCTGCCTCTGCCTCTGCTTAAACATACCCCCAGCAAAGCTGGGAGTGAACTCCATCTTCAGTCAGAGGCGGGGAGGGTCCAGGACACTTGACACCCCACTGGCAGAGTAGGGGTTCAGAGCCAGGTTTACATAAACCCCAAACCCCTGTGTTATCTTGCCATCATAGGCTCACAGATCTGGAAAGAGACTGTAAAACTCGACTGAAATGTCGTTATATATGGATTCTTGAATGGTGGGCAGGAAAGGAATCATTGGGATATTGGCACGATATGGACACATGGTTAGAGAGGGCAGGCACAGCCTGGAAAAGGCCTCCTTTGTACCTGTGGCATCCCTTCGAAGCGGCCCCCAGTTCTCTCCTGATGCCCTTTGCACTGGGGGAGCTCCCATTTTAACCTGGAGGCCTGCAGACCCCAATCAGACAAAACAACAGGGGTGGGGGCAGGGGAAGGTGCTAAAGAAGTATGGTAACAGCTGGCTATGGGAGGCAGAGGAAATGGTTGTTAAAGAGAACCACTGACTAGTTAAACCATCTCTCCATCATCACTACAGCTTCCGTCTTACAGATAAGCTGAAGCCCAGGGAGCCACTCCAAAACTATTTACCTATTTATTGTTGTCGCAGGTTGGACTCAGAGCCTCTTCCATATGGATACCCATGGGCTGCACACCCAGTCTTTGGAATACTGATTTCCAGTTGGGAGCTTGTTCTGTGGGTCTTCTGGAGTCCTTCTCTGGGTGTGGGAGAATTGTCTGTATTCTGTCAATCATGTTTTAAATAAGTGCTGATTGGCCAGGCAGGAAGTATAGGCGGGTCAACCAGACAGGAAGTAGAGAAAGGACAATGAGATGGGCTGAGAAGAAGGAAGCTCTTCCCCGCACTCCTGCGCAGACCACCGAAGAGGCAGCATGTGATCTGCCACGCTGAGAAAAGGTACCGAGCCATGTGGCTAGCATAGATAAGAACCATGGGTTAATATAAGTTACAAGAGCTAGTGAGAAGCCTGAGCTAATGGGCCAATCAGTTTATAAATTTATGGAGATGTCTGTGTGATTTTTCTTTGGGGCTTGCCTGCTGTGGGGTACTGGGCGGAAAAGAAACCCCAAAAGCTGGCCCTCATGGTACACTTCTCCACACCGAGCTGTCAGAATGTCTCCATTCCCTCAGGAGCATGAGATGCTCGGCACCTTTCATGGAGTCTTTCTTTCGGTTCCTTCTCAAATCCTAGACAGTTGCCAAGGACTTAACAGGATATCTTTATTATATTGTATATGTTACAAAAATAAAAGACGAAAGAAAGAAAAACGAAACTGGCCAGGGCTGAAGCTGAAAGACTGAATTCTCACTTAATACTTGCAAAAACCTGGGTTCCATTTTCTACACTGAACCCCGTGCCCCAGCTAACAAAGAAACACCCACAGTATTTCCTATGAAAGCGTAATGCATTCTTATTGTAAAAACATTAGAACAAACACAAAATTAACAGAAAAATATTCTCCATTGTTCTATTCATATAATATTCGTTCACAGTACTTAAGTGAGAATTTCCAGTCTGTTTTTTTTTCCATGTTTCACTGTTTAACAATCTGAATTAATGGTTGGAGATTAGGAACTAAATTTTGGGTATGCACACATGTGGATTATGTGTGTAAACATACATATAGTGTATGTATGTACACACATGTATATGAAAAGAGTGATTGGTATGCTAGCCTCGTACCAGTGTGAAGCCTATGGCAAGGGTAGTGACTCTATATCTGCATTCCCCTAGAGATAAGAGCCTGGCAGTCCCACACCTTATCAACAGCTCATTCTCTATTGTCACTCATATCAGGTCCTGTAAACAAAATCTTGGCCAGAAAAATCACACTATCTATTTCTATGGTGCCCAGTCAAAAAATCCCACCCAGCGTGACACAGAGCAAGCATGAAACAAAAAGCAAGAGCATGTCCTCGAGGGAGTAGGACTCCCCTGGGAGCTCATCAGTTCTTGTTACCCTCAGAGAGTGGCTGCGTAGTGAGCTCCCTCTGTCCAGGAGGAAGGACCAGCCTGAAGAGGAGGCTTCTCACAGGGCACAGGGCTCTTTGGTATTTCTTGCTGTCCCTGCTGTATTCCTGTTTATACTTCTGTAGTCTGGCCACAGTCAGCAGTGTCCCTGCCAGCCCCAGAACTGCTGGCTATTTCATTTTGCTTAGCTTTTCATTATCCAAGAGCCCTGTTAACCAGAAGGCTTTCCAGTGCTGTGAGGTCCTGGTGGCCAAAGCTGCCAGTGGCTGTCTGGGGTTCCAGACATTTTAAAGATCAAAATCAGGGAGGAAAAAAAAATCAAACCATCGTTTGATGCTGCTCCTCAGCTTTCTTTGGAGTGCAGAGAGCCTCCTCCCTACCCACCGCCCCAAGCTCTGTCTGACCCAGTCTTTTATGCGCATATGAGTCAGAATGTTTCTAAAAATACACATCAGCTTAAAAGAAAGAAAAGCCACAGGAGCCGCTGTACCCCTCGTAGGAAGTGACTCCGTCCTCTTACTTGGAGGACAGGAACCTGGGAGAGGAATGAAGCTGCTGGTTACAAGGCTGGGCAGCTTCACGAATCTTGGTTTTGCACTCATACACACTGGGAGGAAAGGCACTGCCTGGAGATAGTGGTGCAGTTTGGAGGGAATGACACCCAGTGGCACACTCTTGGAGGAATGGCACCATATGGGCACAGTAGTGCATTCTGTGTGGAACAGAGTACTCAGTGTGAAATGTCACTGTCTGGCAGAACTTCATCTGAGGACTCTCACGGTCATAGTCTCTAACAGAGACACCAAGAGTCCTAGGTGACGGACAGGTAACAGTTCTAGCGTTGCCACTCACTGCTTAAAGTGACCCTGGGCAAATGGCTTAACCCTTCTGAGCCTCAGTTTCTTTGTTTATGAGTTGGCGACAATGATACCCATCTACTGGGATTTTGAGAATTAGGTTTGAGCACATTCCCCAAACTTAAGACTGCTTGTAGGGTCAGAGAAACTGTCACAGGCGCTCTAACCACGCATGTGTTATTCCTGACTTCCCTTCTCTGGATTGCCCTCCTGGATGAGCATTCTGTACCAGTCACCCAGCTTTTCTAGGGACAGGGATCTGTGAATTGTCATGTGTGGGAGTGGAGAACATTCAGTAAGTTCCAAATCTGACGCTTGAGAGATGTCAAAAACCAGACCGTGGGCTGCAGAATTGGCTTAGTGATTAAGAGCACTTGCTGCTCTTGAGAAGGACCAGGGTCAAATCCCTTGCACCTACATGGTGGCCCACAACCATTTGTCACTCTGGTCCCAGGAGATCCAATGCAGATTTTGACATCTTTGGACATCAGGCAAACACAGATGTGGTACACAGACATACACACAGGCAAAACACTCATACACTAAAGTAATAAAGCAAATCTTTAAAATTAAGAAAATAACAACAGTAACAAAAGGAGCAGACATAAACCTGCTACTCATCAGGGAAAAAGGTAGGATCCTAAGGTTTAGGGTTCTCAGAAGGACTTCGTGACTACAAAGATTCCTGAAGTCCAAGCACTGAGGTGACCTTTCTCTTTTCTCAGGAAGCACTTTTTCTGCTAGAGGAAAGGTTTCTCAGAGGGACGGTACCGTAACAAGTGTTTGCCTGTGTGTGTGTGTCTTGGAAGGATACTGACTGGCGGCTGGAGAAATAGAATCGGAAACTATCAAAATCTCTGGTCATTTGGAGATGACAAGGGAAATAGGTATCCAGGCCATGCATACCACGTTGTTTCTCTTGGATTTAGAACGGGTGCTTCAGAGTCACCTCATCTCTCTGGAATTGTGAGAGGGGAGAAAAAAAAAACTAAATACCAGCGGTATGAACAGAGTTGAATCTAGAATGTTCTTAGGAGGCTGTTCTACCATGGGCCACTCTTTCCCCTGCCCATCAGTGGAGTTCCAGGGTAGAGTTTGTTCCTCTCATAACTAGCCCTTCTAGCCACACGGGCTAGCCGTATGGAATCACCAGGCTCAGAGCTCACCCTGACTGATTGCTGGCTGCTAAATGCTCACTTTCTCTCATGCAGGTCTGCAGGACAAGCGCTAGAAAACAGGAGTTGCAGGCAGCAGCAGACCCATGTCTGTCTGCTGATGGCAGCCTGAGCTCTCCAGCCTACTCCTCCATTGTCCTCCTTCCCAGGCCTCTCTGTAGGTCTGTGAAAGGTTATCAGATTAGGTCACAGTAAATGGGAAAGGTCTTTCTAACTTAGCCCTCTGCTGTCTACTTTTCCTACATACCCTGACTCCAGTGCATAGAGAGTGAGTGAGGTTCTTGGAAAATTCCCTAGGATCTAGCCAGGGTGTTATCCAAAGAATGGGGTCATCAGCCAGACAGGACTTTTGAGCACTGGCCATGTGCCTGGTGCTATGCTTGATGCCAGGCATTGGCCTAAGTGAGGCTGTCTTATACCGTATAACGGCGGTGAGATACAGTTAGCAGCTTTCAAAAGGAGGGTTGAAAGGGAAGCCAGAGTTCTTGGATGCAGAACCCTCTCTCTAGTGGCAGAAAAAGTGACATGATTTGAGATGTGTGTGACACAAGGAGAGAACCATGCAGGGATGGAGGAGTGTGGGTGATGAACAAGAGAGCCATTACCACTGTAGTTAGGGGCTTTGTTCAAATTTAATTTCTATTGTTCTGTTAAAAAATACTCTGATAATTAGCAAATTAGAGAAGAAAGGATCTACTTGGCTTCCAAGTCCAGGTCAAAGTTCATTACTGGGGAGATGAAAAAGCAGGAACTTGAAGCATCGTGGTCATGAACAGAGAGAAAATAAATGCATGCATCCTTGGTTGCTTAGGCTCAGCTGAGTTTCTTTATTTCTATATAGATCAGGGCTCTGAGTTGGGGATGATGGTACCCACAGTTACTTAGGTCTTCCGATGTCAATTAGTAATCAAGAAAGTCCCCCCCACCCTGAGACTTGCCTATAGGCCAACCTGATCTATGTTATTTTTCAGTAAAATTCTAGGTTGTATCAGGTGGACAGTTAGACTTAACCAGTGCAGGCTCCTTACAAGAAGGGCACCTAACTGCACCATGGAGCACTTCTTGAGTCATGGGTTGTGTGGACCAAATAAAGATGGTTGAAGAAGGGGCTTAAAACGAATGCGTGGGTGTCAGGATGGGGAAATACGCCTGAGATCAGAATTCCATCAGCCCTGTGCAGTGTGAGGTACTGAGCTCTGAGTTAGAGGTGTGAACAGAGACTGGGGGTGGAGATGGGAAGTTACTCGAAGCCTTGGTGGAGCAATTTGTACCTAACATAGTAGATAAGATTGAGATTACTTGATATCTTTTTTCTTTCTTTCTTTCTCTCTTTCTTTCTTCCTTCCTTCCTTCCTTTCTTTTTTCTCTCTTTCTTTTTGTTTTTTGAGACAGGGTTTCTCTGTGTAGCTTTTGGTGCCTGTCCTGGAACTAGCTCTTGTAGACCAGGCTGGCTTCGAACTCACAGAGATCCGCCTGCCTCTGCCTCCTGAGTGTTGTGGTTAAAGACATGCGCCACCACCGCCCGGCTCTGCTTGATATTTTTCTAACAAATAATATAGGCTTGCCTGAGACCTGGCACTTACCTGTGCTTTGGGATAGAAGTGACTTAGAATGTCAGTGAACGGGAAGGGAGAATGTATTTTGGGGGCAGAGTGGCAGGATTTTTACCTGAACTACATGCTGAACAGCCATGAGGGATGCTTTTGAACATAAAGGTCTAGTCTTCCGTGGAGACTACAGATATGAAGAAGAAAGAAAGCAGGCCCTGGAGGTAGCTCAGCTAGTGAAGTGTTCACTGCAAGCCTGAGTGTCTGGGTTTGTCATCCCAGTGTTGGGAAGGAGACAGGAAATTCCCCGAGCTCACTGGCCAGACAGCCTGGCTGTTCAAAGTCAGTGAGAAACTCTGTCTCAAAATACAAGGGAGATGGTACCCAAGAAATGACATCTGTGGTTGACCTCTGACTTCCACATACATGAACACACTCATGCATCTGGGCACACATGGATTGGCACACAAATGAACACGTTCATTAAAGGATTTCCCACCAAAGTATGAATCAGGAAGTCTTAGAAGTGGCTGGTGCATCTCTGAACACTCCTTTCTTTTCATCCTGAACTGCAAAGCAATGAAAACGTCTCACTGGAGTCCACTGCAGGCGCCTCACAAACTTCTGTCAGAGCCCTGCACGGCTGCAGAGAATGAAGACAAGAGGTTGTGAAGAACTTGAAACTTGCCCAATGTCACACAGTCCATCAGCTCAGGCTTGGAACTTCTAGAACTCCCTCCTCTATCTACCTACCGTTCCCCAGCTCTATCACAAACACTAGTCAACAGCTGAGAGCCCAGGAACTGTCCCTGGACATGGGAAGAGAGAACTGAAGAGCTGAAAGGAGATGGAAGGTAGGGAGGATCTGAGGAAGCAGAAGGCACAGGGCAGAAGCAGCCTTCGGAGCCAGTTCACCCAGGCTCTGCTACAGGTTCTGTCTCACTCAGGGACTGCAAAGGAGGCTTCTAGTGGAACATTTGGAGAGCTTTCTCCTGGAGCCTTACTCATGTCCTTTCTAGTGAGCAGGCAAGAGTGCTGGCAGGGTAGGTGGGCAGTAGCCCCAGCTCCTTCCTGATGCCATCTTAGAGGTCCCAGGTCCTGCTCTGTGTTGAGTTTCTACAAGGCACCTTGGCACCACGAAGGAGACAAGCGCTATATAAATGCTAACTAGACAAGGCTGTGCCTGTCTCCAGGATAAATAGATCATCAGTTCCTGCTGTCAACTCTGCACCTTTTATGAACACAAACATGTCTCCCAAGAAGAGGATGCTGGTCCTGTTCTGTCTGTCTCTCTCTCTCTTTTTCAATTCCTTTCAGTCTTCGACAACAGGACACCGGTCTGCTTTTATTTTAATCTCTTTTTGGTACTATTGTTTTCTTTTTCCAGAAGGACTTTACGGCTTGTTAATTTAGTTTTCTGATTTCATCGTCAGAAGACAGAGTGGTGGGATTTCTTCTGGTTACCCTTCTACCGTGAGAGCAATAACAACCAGCCTTTGCCTCTCGCTCGTGCATAAATTATCTCATAAAGATCTGTCATCACTAGACACCAGCGAACAGATTCTGTCTCTGCTCCACCACCAACCCTCTGTGTGGCCTTTCGTTTGTGACTTGACCTCTCCGAGTCCTGCCTGTTTCATCTGTCTAGTGGTCATCTCAGCCGATCTGTTCTCACCATGACACGGGTAGGATAATTTATATGAAAACTTGAGGTAGCGATTGATTTCCAGATGAGAAACATGAGACCTCGAGAGGCCACTTGGTTGTTGTACTGTAGGTTATTAACAGCAGAAGTTCTGTATAAACACAAGACTTCTGACAGCTGGTGGTCTATCTACGCACAGCCCTGACTGATGCTGGGATGCTGAGGTGCTGCTGGAGGCTGTGAAAAGGATCTACAAGGCACACTGACAGAGCAGGTTGGCGCCCGTCACTGCTAAGTGCCTCCCTGGGTGAATTCGTCTGGTTCTTCCTTGTTGATCCCCAAGCCCACGATGGTTAACTTGACAGACTGTTGAGAAACAGTGCACTGTTTCTCAGCGGGCACTCACTGCCCGGCTGTCTCCCTTCCTGCCATTCTGCCACACTCAGGTCACATCCGGGGCAGGATCGTCGAGGTTAGAAAGGACGTTTTCCCAAGCCGGCTCCAGGGTTGGTTGGGACACAGTTCATTTCTTGGAGACTTTCGAAGAAGAAAGGAGCGGAGGCTGAGGTGGGGACCCCCAGACTTCCTTCTGGAAGCCCGCTCTTCACGGTGTCTTCTGGAGCCTGAATTTCGAGAGGGGCAGTTACAGACGCTCTTGGAGGACTTTTGCTAGCTCTGGGCGCTGGGGTTCCTCTGACCAGAAATTCCCATTGTGTTAGGTCCAGGGCTGGAGGAACTTACGTTTTAAACACGTTTCCAGGTGATGTGATCTTGCATCCCAGATCAACATTTTTGAGAACCCAGGAGCCTAGAAAGTAGGAAAGGTGCACCTCTGGGTATCTGTGTCCCTGGCCCCGGTTTCAAACTCACCTGCGCTGAATAGGAGAGGCAGACACCTAGAGGTCCCCTCGGCTTCTCTGTGGGCTGGGCAATGGCCAATGAGGCCAGGGGCTCATGATGCTCCCGTGGGCTGAAGACTGTGGCTCTGCATGGTGCATGAGCAACTCCCTGCAGACTGGGGAAATAAACCCGGCAGTGGCCGAAGGATGGACCCCGGCCTCCCAGGCAGACCTTCTCTCTTCGCTTCTGTTGTCTTGTTCTGCCGCGTTCTCATTGCCTTGTACTGACAATAGTCGTAAATAACGGCAGCGCTGTAGAGAAATCATTTTAACAGCAGAGAGTCAAATAAATACATTAGACCTGACAGCTTAACTATGCGCAGTCCATTTGGATGTGGTGGCCAGCTGCTCCCAAGGGCCGCACTTCCAGGAGCAGCCACAAGAGGGCACAAAGAGTTCACCAGCTGGGCTGGAAACAAGACTGTTCGGTGCGGGAAGATAGCGGCACACAGCCCCCTGAAGCCTGAGCTTGCAACTGGGGGGTTGGTGCTGAGATTTCCGTCTCCTGGACCTGTGTGGACCACCTCAGAGGTGGCAGTAGCCACATGTGCTGTCCTTGTGTCTTCCGGACCCTCACAGGACCTTTCCTTTCCCACCTGTCTTTAACATTGGTGGCTGACACCCCTGTTTGATCTGCCATTGCAGGTTCCAGCCTGGCATCTAGTTCGCAGGGGTATTTGTCTACCTCTTTCCCTTTTTGTATTTAGTACTTACTGTGTTCTGGTAGATGCCATGTATTCACGTTGTCCACCCTTTCCAGAGGGCAGTGTTCCTCGGGCACGGGTTTCCTCAGGGACAAACACAGCCCCGATGATGGTTTCATCCAGGAAACTCATGATCTCTAGGGTCCCATACAGTTCTGGAAGCAACTTGCATCAGATGGCAATTAACCAACAACTACAGAGTAACTGGGTGAGAGGAGCAGGATGCTATAATATGACTGCTAATCCTATAGCCTCACACAGATGGCCAGTTCCTACCAGACCCCCCAAATGGAAGGCCAGCAGGTCCATGGGTAGCTGTGCTACTATGGGTTCTATTTGCAGCCTAGAGAAATACACGCAGCTTGAGGAGGCAAAATACAACTGACGGGAGGGGCTTCTCAGCCCAAACCCTCTGTCTAGCCCAGTGGAGGGCAGGGAGGGTGTGTGATCTTCTGCTGCTGTGCCCAGGGTTAAAAGAAGCTCAGAAGCGGTCAGCTCAGCATCCCTGAGCTCTGATGCTAGTAGGGGTTTGTTTTCTCCTTGCTCCTCTTCGTGGATTCTAGGTGTCAAAGTCCTGTTTATATAAACTTGGTTTATTCCCGTTAGAACCACCAGAGTGGTTGCTATACAGCTGTCTTTTTTTTTTTTTTTTTTGTCAGAGCTTGATTAAAGGGGACACATTTTAGGAACACTTAGTAAGCTGTCTTTGGATCTCTGGTCATGAGGAGAATATTTTATATTCTCTAAAGGGAGTTGAGACTACAGCAGGTCGGACACTTTCTGGCATAGACGTTATTAGATGCGGGGATGAATTCCATGCACAGCACCTGCCTTGCGCTTGGGACCACATGGTACACCACACACGCCTTGCCTCCTCAGAGCTGGAAATATTTCCCTGACACCATAATGGAGCCCAGGATGGAGAGGTCCTCCAAGGGACTGCCTGCTCTCCACTATCTGGTGCCTGGTAAGTGCTGGCCGTTTATGGGCCGGATGCAGGAAATCAGCACTATTAAAGCCTTCATGATCCCCATTGCCTGCCACACTATATGGGTTGGTGAATCAGCTTCTGGTCTGAGCTAATCCTAGTCCTGTACAGCCCCATGGCTGCAGTAGCATGTTCCAGAGTGGACATTGCATGCACAGGCCCATGGTCACAGTAGAATGTTCCAGAATTGTAGTAGGAGGGTTCATCTGTATTTCCGTGCTTCGACTGGTTAAATAAAGACTCTGCCTGGCTTGTAAGATAGGTCAGCCCTTAGGTGGGCGGAGTAGACAGAACGGAAGTTCTGGGAAGAAAGGAAGTAAGAGAGCCAGTCACCAGGAGGCTCCCGTCGCAGATGGATGCAGGTTAGACCTTTCCGGCAAGTCACCCACCTCGTGGTGACATACAGACTTTTATAATGGGTTAGATGTGAGAGCTAGCCAAGAAAAGGCTAGAGATAATGGGCCAGGCAGAGTTTAAATGAATATAATTGTCATGTGGTTATTTCGGGCATAAGCAAGCAACCAGCGGCTAAGCGGGCCAGCAGCTGGGGGCTGGGAGCCAGGCGCTGAGAATATATCTCACACCTCTCCCCCACTTACAACACAGAATGGACACTGCAAGAAAAGTCTATTCACCCACCAGGAATTTGTCACTGAAATTGGGTTCCTGGGTAGTCGGGTTGTTCTGGCAGCCATGTTTCTGAGATTACAGACGAGAAAAGCAGAGGAGAAAGGCACTAAACCATACACACACACGGATGGGGGTGGAGGTGGGAGTGGGGGGATGGGAGAAGGGGAGAGAAACTGCAAACCCGCATCTAACGCAGAAGTCAGTTCTAGGGCTCCTGAATTGCTGACACTGGCCAAATCCCAGCTTCTGGTTGGTCTAACCCTTGCTTTAACTCTGACCTTGAGTTCTCTGAGATGCTTTCCTGCTCCTAGAATGAGTGTCCTTGAACCCTTTCCCCTTTAAACCAAGGTCCAACAGGTTATGATGACGAGATTCAAAGGCAGGCTCATCAGCTGACAGCAAGCACCTCTGCCTAGGTCTGAGAGCCCCCTTCCACTACGCATGCAGCAGAACTGGTCCTCAACAGCTTTGCCTCTGGCGTCTGTGTGTACTCTCTCTGCCTTGGGTTCTGCAAGGCTGCTTTCCCTTCTCCCGCCTCATATGAGATGTCCCTGTCTGTGAAGCTGCCCTTTCTGGTCAGGGCAGACCCACTTGCTCCCGTAGCCTGTGCTCAGTCCTCCGAGAAGAGGCACCGTCCACTCTTGTGTGTTTGACTCCTGACACACTTTAAGGACAGAAGTGGGATCTGTGCAAGGACTGTGAGGTTTTCAGCTCTACTCAGAGCAGTGAAGTAGATCCTGAGAGAGTCCTTGTGGCCAAGGACTCCCGAAGGACAGGTTGGAGACAAGGTGATAGGGCAAAGAATGTGTCAACCATAGGTTGGATACAACCCAGAGAGTATCGTTTTCCTCTCTTTCTTATTCCCTTTAACCTCTGCCATTTATTCCAGTGTGTGCACCCGCACCCCAATCCCGACTCTCTCTGTGCCATTCTCCTGCAGTCCAAGCCATTTCTCAGTCTCTGGCACTGGCTTGCACCTTAGCCTCTCATGAACTATTGCATTCAGAGCCTCTTCCCAGCCCTTATGGCCAGAAAAAAAAAAAACCTTTCACTCCAACAAAAGAGAAAAAGGAAAAGGAATTAAAGAGGGAGAGTAGAGAAACGGTGAGAGAAAAAGCAATATCCAGCTTCAGCATTTTGTTCCTAGCCACTGGTACGATTTGTGTGTTTTGTACCGTGTCTGCTTCCTTGTGGGAGTTTCATAAATTGATGATGATAACAGCATATTTCTCTTAAGTCCTTAGACATTCAGTCTTTATTGCTTTCTCAAGTCAGCTCGGGGCACAGATGAAATGAGGCTGCCGAGATTCTGCTCTGTCTGTTCTGTGAGCTTCCTTGCAGAATCCGTACCCACTATGTAGCTGCAAGTGCCCAAGGCTGGCACGGCCAGGTCCGGGACAGACTGTCCAGGGAAAAGGAGCAGACTCACCTTGGTGGCTGCACAGAGGGGAGGGAACCTGATTAAAGATCACTTGGGGAAAGCATTCATAGCGTTAGTAAATCACCTGCACTTAGAATTGTCTTTGAAAATTGTAAAAAATTCATTTCTTTCCCGGCCCTACAATGAAGGGCAAAGCAACACACATAGCAGGGTTTTGAATGTAAGAATCATAACATCCACCTGATCTGCCTAATTACTGTAGCACAGGGGCTCCCCCACAGCTGGGGAGCAATGCCAACAGGAGCAGGGCACTGACGGACACTTATTCCCTGAACCAACGCAGTTCTGGCTTTAACGTTGATTTCGTGAAATAGAAATGTGTGTGTGTTTGGAGTTCACATCAGAAAACAATGAATTCTGCAGGATGTCATTACCTGCCCACGAGAGGAAGGCGCTGAACTACATCCAGGCTGGATGAAAAGCCTTTGCTATTAAAAGAAACCAGCTCTTTTCAGACTGAGTTCTAGCACCAGGCGGCAGATGAAAATAATCCCAGCAAGCGGGTTTTCGGGTCATCTCGCCAGCTTCAACCCACCCAAGTCCTCGTTCATATCCTCACATACCCTTTTCTTCCTTGAGAGTAACGTCGGGTAGGCTGGTTGTGCACAAAAGGCCAGGTAGTATTTTTTTTCTTATGTATGTTTTTCAAGAACAGTCTAGGTTCCAGCAGTATGTATTACAGCAAGGGTGTGCCCTGGTGCAAACCCCACAGCCTTGGCATTTCAGCTGCAGCAGCATCAGGTCCCAAGGATCCTGAGCAGGTGCTATGCCTGTCTCTTGTGGAATATCTTAAAATAGTGCCCTGGCTCAGAGGCTCATGGGCACTGGCTTTATATACAGTAGATGCAAGGAGGTCGTTAGGACAAGACTCGGCATGTATGGCTCGGTGTGTGCAAGTGAGATCACGCATGCAAGAGAGCCTGGCTCCTAACATACAGCAGGCACCAGGCTTGCACGATCAACAAAGTCATTATGAATCCCTGGAAGGGCAGGCATTTGAGCAGGTACACCCTTGTGCTAGCAGACGGCACAAGCTGGGCTTGAAATCAGGAATGAGCTGGAGATTTACGGATTTTATTATCGTAATGAATGCTCAGAGACAAGAGGGGACCTACCACTGTTAGTTTCTTATTTTGAAATCCTGGTTTCGATGCTCGCCATCTAGTGGGAGGAGAGAGCATGTACAAGACCCTTAAATCCTAAATGACTGGAGACTGAGGGGAAGGGGAGCGATCCTTGCGTCCTAGGGTGTAGCCAGTGAGCAGGGGTGAATTGATGCAACCTTGCCAGCCCAGGACCTTGACTGACTCCAGTCCCTACCTCAGCCTGAAGTGACATGCTCTTGTGAAAACCCTGGACCCAGTGGGCCACACTGACATTAAGAATGACAGAGGTGACCTAGGTAGTGATTTGACAGTTGTAATCAGAATGCTAGAGTGTTCCCCTCATTTCCTTTCTGATTCTGATTGGTACACTCCAGAGCGTGGAGGAGAGAAGATGATGCCTGGGCTACAAGCATCCTGACTTTTTGCTACTGTCCCTTCCCAGACTGCAGCTTCCTAGAGAAAGATGGCCGCCCCAGTAGTTTCTCCCAGGACCTAGGTTGGCTTCAGGTTATCCTGTGCTGGCTGCTGCCAGGTTCTCCATTTCCTCTCTGCCTGGTACCCAATGTTAGCTTCTGAGAAATGTCTGAATGATTGCTTGTGGCCAAGGAAGAACTATTTGGTGCTTGTACATGGTCCCAGCACAGGGGAACCTCCTTACAACCTTCTAATTTCTCAGGGATAAAATGTGTCCTTTGTTAGTTGTAATGACGTCCTCTCGACTGCGTGGCTTTGTAATGAGGTGACTACTGGGCGCTACCTGGGCAGTTTATGGTGGGGTAAACCTGGAACTTTCAGCCTAATCCTCCAACCTCCATGGAAGGGAAAGGCAGGAATTGGTTCAGTCACAGTGGCCCATGATCCAGTAGGCTGAGCTTACCTAACCACATCTCCATGGAAACCTCAGACATGGGTCAGCATGTCCAGGCAGCTGAACTGTCCACTTGGTGGGTGGGTGTCACAGTTGGATTGTGTGGGGCAGGTGCTCTTGGCCCATGTGGGATTCAGTGTAGACTCCTCTTCATTGTATCCCTCACTCTGTCCTTTGTTGCAGAGACTATTTTCTAAGTACATATTTCGCTGAGCTCATTGAGCCACTCTAACAAACTGGTGACATTTCAGAGTGGTTGTAGGCACCTTTTGCTTCCATATCTGATAAGTCAGAAGGACAGGTCCCCGTGAAGCTGCTGGTGGCATCTCGAGGGGAAGGGAGGTGAAATCACAGGGCAGATCTGAAGTGGGGCTCAGTCCCTAACCCCGGCATTGTCACTAACTTGGAAATTGGTCTCTAGCTGTAAAGAGTTGAATGACACCTCCCTAGGTCCAGAGATTTAGAGAGAACTGATTGGCTTGAGAAAAAAAGCCTTGTTGGTTTGTATCAAATAGTCTGTGAGTAAGAGGAGCTCACCATTGGAAGAGGAAAGCAATCAAAACAACCTAAGGGAGATACAGATTTGTTTAAATATTTTAAAATCCCTTTAAGCTGTCCAGACAGAGCATAGCTCTTGTTCCAATGGGAGTAAGAGATAGTATATTCTGAACAAAATATATTGATTGTGACCATGGACCAGGAGCATGGATTCTGATGTTCTAAATGGCTTCCTCCACAGTGGAAGAGCTTGCATGAATTTTTTTAGGCACAGAACCAGAAGAAGCAAGAAGCCAGTGTATTTACAAGGTCTCTGGTGAGCGCGCCAGGCAGGCTGGTGAAAGCAGACCCCTGTCTCTTCTTTAGGCTCCTGCTGTCTCTAATGCTCTTGTCTTCAGGGCTGGTGGAAGCTGCAGGCCTGCTAAGTCATGCATTCCAAGTGTGGTGTAGGAGGTCCTTCTGTTTATGTGTTACTTTCATCGGTTGAATAAAGAAACTGCCTTGACCTTTTGATAGGGCAGAGCTTAGATAGGTGGAGTAGACCGAACTGAATGCTGGGAAGAAGGGCAGTGTGGCAGACACCATGGTTCTTCTGCCTGAGACGAATGCTGGTTAGAATCTTTCCCGGTAAGCCATGATCTCATGGTGTTACACAGATTGGTAGAAATGGGTTGAATTAAGATGTAAGAGTTTGCCAATGGGAAATTAGAGATAATGGGCCAGGCAGTGATTTAATTAATACAATTTTTGTGCTGTGTGATTATTTCGGGTATAAGCTAGCCAGGCGGCCGGAACAAGGGTTCCTGCTCCCTACTACACAGTGTCTACCTAGTCATTGAAAAGATGGTCAGAAATGGAGGCCAATAATGGCTGCTAAGGGATCTGAGGACAGTCTAATGTGACTCCGTCTCTCCAGGGTCGCAGAGTTTGGACAGTAGACAGGATATATCCAGATGTGGCTCTGAAGAACTTTAGCTTACAAATTCAG
>JAQHUG010000006.1:18608304-18636368 GCA_028555095.1 Dicrostonyx torquatus
ACAGAGAGGGAGTGGGCGTGGCTTGTCCTTAAAGGGACAGAATCCATTACAAACACTGTTTAGGGTGTTTCAATGCTCTGACTGGTTGGCTCTTCTAGGAAGAATGTGGGACTGACAAAGGGTAGACTTGTCCTTCAGTTGCTCTACTTTGGAGGCTGAGACCACAGCGACCACAGCAGAGCCTGGTCCTCCTCCAGCAGTTAAAACAGTTAATCCCAAACCACCTCCTGCACCCACATGTCTCCACTTTTTCTGCCCATCATTTTGTTTTCTCTTACAGATGAGTGTATGCTCATTCTGACCTCAAATGGTTTTTATGTCCTCTGTTCCAAGAAGCAGCCAAACATTGAGAAATAAACAAATTCGTGATGGTTTACAAGGCTGTCATTTGCCATGAGCTGGGTTAGGAATATATAGAATTAAACGTGTCTCAATCAGTAGCTGTAAAGGAATGTTTACCCTTACTGTCCGGACACGACACGGCAGAACTGGTGGGTTGGATACCAGCTCCATGGTGAAGGGAATACACTTCAATGAGATCTAGTCATTCACAGTGAAGGGGCCTAGTTGGATACCTGACACATGGAGAGGATAGAGAAGACGAACAGACTGGAGAAGAAGGAGTCATGTCAGCTCCACACTGAGCCCAGCACAGTGCTGGGATGCTGGTGGAGCATCACCTCCCTAGCCCCAACACACACTCACACTGAGCCCAGAACAGGGCCCAGGTGCTGATGGGAGCAAGCATCACCTCTCCCCCGCCCCCAGCCACTGAACCCAACACAGTGCCCGGTGCTGGTGGAGCATCACCCTCCCACCCCCAACACACACTCACACTGAGCCCCTCCCCCCCAACCCAGAACAATGCTCAGGTGCTGATGGGAGCAGCACCCACAGCTGAGCCTACCACAGTGCCCAGGTGCTGATGGGGCATCAATCCTGTTTGAGTCCAAGTGTGGTGCCCAGGAGCTGATCGGAGTAGGCCAGCAAGTATGCAAACAGAGGGAAAGGGAAGGATAGTGGGGGTCGGGGGGTGGGGAGGAGTAGCGCGGAGCAGGTGTGTTCTTTCATGGGCGCGCTGAGGTGCTGGGGGTGGAGCTGGGTGCATCTTGATTGCTGAGGAGGTGAGACAGCCCTAGTTATAGGAGAGAAGATGAGAGAGGATGGAAGGACCTACATGTCTGTAAAGGACTTTGCTAGGAGACGGGAGGGTAGGACGCATTGAGGATTGGCTCCCTCTAATCCCATTAGTGGAGAATGAGGGCCTTTTCACAGCCACGGTTTTTCAAAAGCGAACAGTAAGCCTGGGTTGTTCTTTTTCTGACTTCACTGTTCCGCGGGGCCGAGTGTGGACGAGCTGTAATGAGGCTTCTCGTAGCACTGATTCGTCCGTCCACAGAGAGGGGAAGTCGTCAGGTGTCCACCGCGCCTGTGAAGACTCCTCTCAACAAGGGCTCTGATGAACCAGCTAGAAACTTCTTATGAGCAGGAAAAGACTCCCAGCCCTGGCAGCCGAAGGGGGAGGAAGGATATAAAGGGTTGCACATCCCCAAATCACCCTTCAGGCTCTACAAAGTGGAGGCAGAAAGGGGGAAACATGCTGCCTGAATGCCAAGTACAGGGCTGGTCAGCCTAAATGAGTCTCTGGAGAGAGACATTAAAGGAGGAGGGGGTGGAGCTCTGCCAGGCAGCCTCTGGCATGCAGGGCCAGGCCAGCTGGGATTAAGCTGTGGAGCTGCGAGTTTCTCACGCTCAGATAAATAGCCAGTGGTGCAGAGCCTCTGGCCTCCAACCTGGCCAGTTTTTAGACCCAGCTCGCAGTGCCTTTACTGGATACAGACTAGTGTGCCTTTTACCGGATCCTGGGGAGGACAAAAAGATCCCCTACCAACAGAGTCCTGATAGGACTCCAGGCCATTCAGCAGATAACCGACCCCCCAGATTCAGAACAATGCAATTTGTGAGTGGGATAGAAAGGCGAAGAGATAATTAATTTTGCATCTACTCAGCTGAGCTCAGTGCTGCGCTGGTCCGGATCCATCACCTCCCAGGGCATGCTGTTATTTCCCACTTGAGTGCTGGAGCCCGATCAAGACTCTAAAGATATTGCCAGTATCAAATAACTTAGAAGCAGTTAGCCTCTGCCTTCCTCCCGGTCAGCCTCGGGCTCTCATACACTCTCCTGTCCCTTGAGTCATCGCTGGTGCCTCCAGCGTGCACCTCTGTGTCAGTGTGCAGGAAAACAAACCTTGACATCCAGCTATCACTATCTTTTCTTTCCTCCTACCATGGCTGATGCTATTCCGTGTACCTGAAACACTCTTTTAATACCCCCATTCTTGCTTCACTTTTACTTGTTGAAATCCTATCCATTGGAAGTCCCACGACTTCTCCTCTTGCATTAGGTCTTCATCAAAATGCAAGCATCTTTTCTCTCCCTGGAATACTCACAGGGCCTTTCCTCTCTCTTGCAGTCCTTCCTCCTGTGCCTTTTATTATACCCCTCTGAGGTTTTATCCAGTCCTGGGAGTGATGGGACGACAGATATGCAAAGCAGCTCTGGGTTGCTTATGTCCTCTGGAGCTACTTCATTCATGAGATTTCCTCAGAACTCCGATATCCCCTAAATCGAGGACAACTTCCAGACCTCCTCATCCTAAACTCAAGTGGCCGCCTTTGCAGGTGTCCCTGAGCATCCTCTGTTCATGCCTGGCCTCGCTCTCCAATGGTTATCCTCAGATGAGTCTTGTCAAGATCATCTACAGCAGAGCTGGGGAGGTGATGGCAAAACCTCTAATGGAGATGTAAAAATGCCTAGTAACTCAGGAGGCACTGATACTCATGAGTGGTGGCTAGGGAGCAGATCCCAGAATTTAGGCTAGAATATGGTCTTCCAGGGAAGAGGTGACCATCCAGAGGTGGATGAGATGGATTCTAGCCTCACGCTGGCATCCTTGAACATGTGTTCTCGGTGACATGGTAACGACCAAGTAGAAATCCCAAGATTAAGCTGCAGTAGTCATCACTTGCCTTTCTTCCAGGAAATTAAGGCAGCTGTCAAAGGTTTCAGAACCAACATCTGACCTGACCCTTTCTAACTGACTCAGGATGGCATTTTAATGAGAAGACGGCAGAATGTGTTGGTGTGTGTGTGTGTGTATGCGTGTGTGTGTGCGTGTGTGTGCATGTGTGTGTGTGTGTGACTGGCCATATATTTCATGGAGAAACAGAGCTGAGGGCTGCAGGCCTCTGCTTTCTGTCTCTTTTGGCTGCAGCATCTCACCCAGAACAGAGTTGAGCATGTCACCCTGGTTGTGTGTAATGATCTAGAATATTTTGGGGTAACTCATTTACCAATTACAATCAGTACTCTTTTTCTTCATCTCCTCCTGGTTGTGGGGAGTCTTTTGAGTGTCAAAGTGGCCTTTAGTATATGAATAAAGTTGTGCCTCATTCACCTCTAAGTCAACAGTGTATTCTGTATGCAAGAGGCAAAGCCATAGCCTCTGGCATCTACTATCTGTTCCCTCCCCTCTCAGATCCTGGCAGTCACTAGTAACTTTCTGTTTCCCGTTCTTTCATTCTCTATATTTCACACAGATTGAGTTTTGTGTGTATCTGGCATCCTCCAGCGAGCATATTTCCAAGATGAGAGATTAGAGAGGACAGTCTATGAGACAGCTTTTATGTCCAACACCAGTTTTAAGTTTGGAGTCCCTAAGACAAACAAATTTGAGACTTCATTAGGAGCACATATAAAACTCATTGATATACATTATGCTCATGGTTATAGCTCGTTATTATTATCTTATTATCATTATGGAGTAGTACTCACAAGACACAGCTAACCAGAAAATGTGCCACGGGCTTTGATATTTACGTTGTCATAGGAAGTTGATCGTGCAAAGCTGGTTAGTTTCCAGTCTCTTTGGAATTCAGTGGTAGCCATATACCCCGAAGTCTCCACTTTAAATTCTCTTAGCATATGACAACCAAAGCTCCACCACTAGGATATTCCAAGGGTCTAAATGTTGTTGAAGGACCCAACAGAAAAACTTTCTTTAAGTGAAGTTAGATTCTTTGCTCCATAACTGGTTCATCCATGATGTGGCCAGTGTCAGTATTCATTTCCTTGTCAGAGTGAATTGAGATCCATTGTAGGGATTTACCGTGTTCTATTCACCCATTCATTAGTACGCCTTGAATTGTCTCTACCTTTCCGATATTGTGACCAAAGTCATCTCTCCAGATGCAAAGGGGATGGTTCCCCACCCTGAAGCCAACCCCCCACACACACCAGGATGCTCAAGTCCCTTAAATAAAATGACAGCGGCATATAACCACACACGTCTTCCCACATACTTTAAACCATCTCTATATTTATATATATATTGTTTAGTATGATGTAAATGTATGATCAGGAGCCAGCACTGTTTACAAAGGAAGGAAGTCTGCACACAATCAGTGCACACATAACCTTTGTCCGTAGTACAGGCATGAGATTCAAGAGTGATCACAGTCACACAGCATAGGAGGTCACAGGGCGGGAAGCTAAGGCTGGGTATGACTAAGTATCACTATGTATTGCTTCATTCATGATAGTTACTTGTTGTACCTTGTACATGGAAAATTCAGGTTTTGCTTTCTGGGTGTTTTTTTCCCAATTATTTTTGGTCAGTTTTTTTTTTTATTTTTGTATGTTGAACTTGTAGAGGGCATTATTATGAGCATTCATGTATGAGTGTGTCTATAGTTTCAGTTCTCTTAGATATATTCTGGAGCATATGGGTAACTGTTTAATTCGATAACTACTGGTCTGTTTTCTAAGAGGCTGACATGGTTTAATAGCACGTTATAATTACCGTTGTTATTGATAATTGTCCTGACGGAATGTTGGAGAATCTCACTGCAGTTTTATTTCCCTAATCATAAATGATATTGAGCAGTCTTTCATGTTTGTTGTCTATTTATGTATCTTCTTGGAGAGATGTCTGTTCAATCCATTTGTCCGTTTTAAAGTGGAGTTATTTATCTTTGTTTTGAGTTGCGAGAGTCTTCTTGTCTTCTGACTATCTGCCTCTTGTCAGACAATGTCAACATTTTCTCTCATTCTCTGGGCCGTTTTTCCACTTTCTTGATAGTATTCGTCAAACACACAATTTCAGCATTTCAATTTAATTGTTCTTGTATATATATTTTTTTCCTTTCATTTTAGCATGCTATTTAAGAAACCAATGCCCGCCGGGCGGTGGTGGTGCATGCCTTTAATCCCAGCACTCGGGAGGCAGAGGCAGGTGGATCTTTGTGAGTTCGAGACCAGCCTGGTCTACAAGAACGAGTTCCAGAACAGGCTCCAAAGCCACAGAGAAACCCTGTCTCGAAAAACCAACAAAAAAAAAAAAAAAAAAAAAGAAGGAAAGAAAGAACGAAACCATTGCCCAGTCCAGAGTTAGGAAGATCTATGCCTACATTGCTTTCCAATAGTTTTAACTTAGACACTGACAAGGGTTTTAATCCAGTGCAGATAAGTTTTGGCTGTGGTGTGAGGTGGGGTCTGACTTCATCCTTGTGCATGTGACTGTGAAGGTTCTGTCTTGGGACCATTTGTTGAAAAGACTATGTTCCTTTTGTTGGGTTGTTTCTTAGCTTCCTTGTTAAATCAGTTCGCCATAAACTTCAGGCTGTAGTTCTGACCTTTAATTTCATTCTGTTGATCCATACATTTCTTTTGTTATATTAACATCACACTGTCTTAATTTTTGTCACTTTATGCTGTGTGTGTTTGTCGTGGCGAACTTAAGAAGTACGAGACCGTCAACTTGTGTTTCCCTTTTTCAATATTCTTTTGCCTATTCTGAATTTCTTGCAATTTTTATAATCTATAATATATCTATGCTAATTTTTGAAAAAAGGGGGGATAAATGTGAGGCTTAAGTAGGGTTTGCATTGAATCTGTAAATTAATTTGGACATAGTGCCTTGCTGACAATAGCAAGTCTCTAGCTCATGAACACTGTTTTTTCCATTTGTTTGGGGCTACCTTAATTCCTTTCAACAATGTGTTTCTGTTTCTAATTTACAAACCTCTTATATCTTTTGTTAATTTTTTCCTTAACATCTTATTCTTTTGACGCTATTGCCAATGGGATTGTTTTCTTCATTTTATATTTGAATTGTTCACTCTGCATGTGCATATCTTACATTAATTACATTAATTGGCTTCTGTCTTGCAATGTGGTTACCTGAATCAGAAGAGGTAAAAAAGGAGCAGGTTTATCCAAAGCCGCACTGAAGGAGTCGAGGAAACACATCTCTGTCTCAGGGGATTCATGGCAGCTTTAATGAGAGAAGAAAGTGGAGTTCAGAAGAACAGTGTACAGGAAGTCCACGGCTGGCCGATAGAATGGCCCAGTCGTGACCTGTGCCATCCCCAGGTGGGCCTTCTTTCTTCTTATGGAGTCTGAGGAGGGAGAGGAGAATTTCAATGGGACCCAGTTACAGAATTGCTGAAACTGTCTACAGATACCATAGGAATGGCTTAATATTTTCTATAAAAGATCATTTAATTCTTCCTTTATGTGTATAACTCTTATTACTTTTTCTTGTTTAATTGCTCTGGCTATAAACTCTAGTGTGGTGTTGAATAGAAGTGGCAAGAGTGAGTGGGTTTCCTTACTTTATTCCTGGGATCAGGGGTTAGTAAAGCGTCCAATCTTTTACCACTAAGTACAATGGTGCTCCTATATTTTACCTGGATGATTCTCATCAGGTTGAGAAAATTCTCTTGTAGTGTTTGCCAAGTGGTTTCACTTTCTCAATGAGAAAAAGTATTGAATATTGTCAAATTATGTTTGTAACTATTATGATGATCATGTGGTATATTCTTTGCATTTTTTAATGCACTGTGATAAATTGGTTTTTATATGGTGAGCTAACTTTATATCTCTCAGATATGCACTCTGGTCATGGCACACAATCACGGAGATACTTTTGAGAGCTCCTCAACTTTTGGCTCCTGTTTCAGAGGGACAGGAACCTTGGGATAGAGAAGGTAATAACTTTACTAAGCGTGTTTGTGTGCACGTGTGTAGGAACTCCTCTGTGTACATGTGTGGGGGCCAGGTATCACTTTCAGATGTCTTCCTCTGTTGCCGTCTACCTTATTTCATGAGACAGGGTTTGTTGCTGTACCTAGAGCTTGTTGCTTTGTTCAGGGATCCCCTGTCTGCTTCTTCAGCCCTGGGGTTACAGGTACATGCTGCTACATCTTGGTTGATATGTCCACTGGGGACTTGAACACAGTCCTCATGCTTGTGTGGTAAGCCCCTTACTGATGAGCCATCTCTGCAATCCCAGGGTCTGTTCAGCCTAAAATGCCTCCATCCGAGCCATGTGGATGTGTGGGTTCAGTGACCTTGTCCCTTTGTCTCTGTTCCCCAGGACTGAGCATTGTGTGGTACATAGTGGGTATCCACCCTATACATGAAAATAATCCAATTCATACACCCATTGATTTCTAAAATAAACGATGCTTTCTTTGTGTGTGTCTTCTCTAGCTCTAGGTTCTGGAAGAGGATGGGGGGTGAGGCCCCAAAGAGGCAGCTGTACCACTCAAACCCTGTGTCTTCACCACACAAGGTGACAACTTCCTCGTGATTGTTCAGATTGACTTGGAGTGAAAAACAGCAACTGAATTCAGTGAGCAGCAGTTTTCTTTAAGGATACTTAATCTAGTGCCTCTCTGTATGTATCTGAAATGCGAGATCGAAAGCAATCATTATTATTCCATTATGTGGCTTTTAATGGATTTTCTCAGCTCTGCATTTGTAAGAATGATGTCAACCCTGACTGTATTATTCCTCAATGACTCGTGCTGCCCACAGACCATGGCAAAGGTCTAATTAATATTTGTAGAATAAATAAATCAACTAGCAATAGAGATTTTTTTTTGAGATTTTTACTTTATAGTCCAAGATGGCTTGGAATTTAACTGTGTAGCCAAGGCTAGCTTTGAACACTTAGCAATCCACCTGCTTCTGTCCCCTGAGTGCCATATAGGAACGTGCCAGTGCATCTGACTTTAGGGAGAGATTGAATAAAAAGACAAATAATTTAAAAGGGAGCCATAAAGCAAGCCTTTCTCTAAGGATCTGGGTGGTCTAACATACCATGTCTTGAGTCAATCCTGTCTCCTCTTTTATTTCTTTACCAGAAATTATTCCTCTTTGGCTCATTCCAGGTTCCATCCTTGCATGATAAAACCTTTGCCTTATAGAACCTAACATAGATTAGATGGGGCTAAGAGAATGGCTATTGGTAAAGTGTTTGCCACACAACCAGGAGAAGTTGAGACTGGAATCCCAGTACTCATGTCAAAAGACAGGCAAAGCAGCATCTTCCCTGACCAGCTGGTTTAGCCATATTAGTGAGTGCCAGGTTCAGTGAGAGGTCCCGTCTTAAAACACAGGGTAGAGAGGATTGACCTTTAGCCTTCATACACACATACACGGCACACATGCACCCTGCTCACAGTGTGTGCAAATACGCATGTGCAGGCACACGCGTGTACACTCTCAGACCAACCTTTTCCTAAGACAGATCAGGTGCTAAAGCCCAGGTATTGTAGTTTAGATGTGGTTTGTACTGTCCGTGTTCACGCCCCATACATTTGATCCCACTAGAACAGTGCTGGAAGGTGGTAGGAGATTTTGAGAGGCAGCATCTAGTTGGGGGGGGGGGGTTGGGTTGTGTCTTCCTTTGTGAGGAGATGAATGCTGATCCCTCACAGGAGTAGATGGTGAGCTGATCCTCCCGCACATTGCTGCTGCTTCTCTCACCATGCACCTTCTCTCGCTCTTGTTTGCACTCATCTCCCATTCCAGCCTCTGTCTGTCTCACAGTCTGGCCTCACCTCCTGATACCTATGCCTACAGCATCTCACCTTCAGAACTGTGAGCCAAACAAACTTCTCTTTCGTGAAGCACCCAACTTCAGGTCTTCCATTATGACAAAACAAAAGCAATCAGAACAGAATCTCAGTCTTCATTCCATACCTCCTCAATAATAATAATAATAATAATAATAATAATAATAATAATAAATCTACACACATACATTAAATACATACACACAAGAAGAGGAACTCTTGTTATATCAATTCATCTTAATTAGGAAAATGGGGATTGAATAGACATTTCATAGAGGAAAACATAGAGGTAGCAGAAGAGATAAGTGTTGTAGGGAGACTCTTAGTTTGTTCCCAGCCGCTCAGCCCCGAAATAATCACACAGAATCCGTATTATTTGCAATATTGTTTGGCCAATAGCTTAAGTGTATTTCTGGTTAACTCATATCCTAAGCTAACCCACTTCTATTAATCTTAATCTGTGTATAGCCAGATGGCTGTGGCTTACTGGGTAAAGTTCTGGCATCTGTCTCCAATGGGGCTCCATGGCTTCTCACTGACTCTGCCTCCTTTCTCCCAGCATTCAGTTTAGTTTTCCCTGCCTATCTAAATTCTGCCGTATCAACAGGCCAAGGCAGTTTCTTTATTTACCAATGGTATTCATAGCATACAGAGGGGAATCTCACATCATATAAGGGATGCTTATGGGCACCTGAAAGGTCAGTGACAGGGACTGAGTGTATTTGGAAGAATTCCATAAAGAAAGAGGCCAGTAGCAGGGGTGGGGGTGTCAGACCGGCAGACAGATGAGAGAGGACTGATCATGTCAATTGGACTATGTAAACACGAGGCTTCAAAGCTTTCAATTTGAAGTTTGTGGAGCATGTGTGAAGTCTGGAGAACCTCACCCCAAGGGCAAACCTTGAGAAGTCAATAGAAGTTGCTGCCTTGTTATCCGAGCCTGGGATGTCCAGTTGCAAGAACAAAGTATCTCAGCTCCAGAAGGAAATTGGAACTCATTTTCCCGCTGCCTCATTCTCTTCGGGCCATTGGCTGACTGGATAGCGCTGTCCACATTGGATATGAATAGATATTTCTTACTTAGTCTACTGATGATCCCAAACTTCTTTCAGAAATGCCCTGGGACACACCAGAAATAATGCTCCTCGAGCGTTCTGAGTACTGTTTAACCCATCAAATTGAGATCTAAAATGAACCATCACACTGGGGTTGCTAGAGCAAGAATGAACCGTGCAGAGGGAGTGGAAAGCAGAAGGCATGCTTAGCTACAGTCCAGTGTTACAGTCGCTTAGCCCCGAGAAAGGCAATTTTACTTATCTAGCCTGGGCTTGATGTTTTCTTCCATGAGAGACACCCCGGGGACTAACTTTATAGGACAGTGGCAACAATGGGATGGGACAAGCTTTCCTGTCCAATTCCTTTGCAGAGGGATAGATTGACAGAAACAATGGGAACGTCTTCCTGGCACAGATGGGCAGTGTGCCTTGCTCTAGGTGACTCCATCAGACCTAGTGCATTGGAGACAGTTCCAAGAACCACTTCAGAAATGTGTTAGGGAGTGAAGCAGTTGGCTGAGAAAGGGGGGATGGCATATGGGCTGGCCGGCTAAGCAGCTCTCAAGGGAAAAATCGGGTAGTGTGCTGATGATCTTATGGACAAAACAGAAAGGGCAGTTGGGCTGGCTGGGATAACATGTAACAAATGGAAACTGATAGAGGATTCACAAGATGGTGTCACACCAGGAAATTTGCAGGCATGCTCCCATTCTTTCTTTTTCTTTCCTTTCCCTTCCCTACACATTAAGCATCCTTCGTCTTTGCTGTGTGCACATTTCTAGTGTAAGGAATCCAAAAAGACAACTTGAAAATTGCCCAAAGAAAGACTGCATTGTGTGTGCAAATCAAAGCAGACAACAGAATGGAATTGGGGGAGGGGTGCAACACCCACCCTCCTCCCAAGTTATCCTGCCTGGAATGGGCAGACACTACCTGGAGAGGGCTCAATATTCCCCCCCTCCAAATAAATTAAAAACACCATTGAACCCAAAATGACCCCCCGCCCCGCATCCACCCACTAACAATTGGGAATCCCCGGGGAAAGGTCATGACTTTTCCTCATTTGAAATGCGGGCACCTAGAGAAGTGCGGTAAAATAGCTGAATAGATTTCAGCACCTTTTACCTAGATAAGCAATCGTGAAGATGATAATGTGTTTAAATGGTTTCCCTTTCCTCTTCTTCGACAGATTCAAGCTGACAGTGAGTAATATCTTAAGCATGACCCTTTTGTACCCCTCCCCTGCTTCTGTCGTATTCGGTCTGGCTATTCAAATAAAGCAGCACCGTAGATGCCCTAAGCATCCCGGACATACATTGCTAAGGGTTCTAGAGGTTGAAGTCTAAGACCAGGGTGGCTAGATTTGTTGCTTCTAGGCCCCGTCTGCTTGGTGCCACTGTTTATCTCTTCTGGCAGAAGGAGGGCAGGGCGGATGAGCTACCGTGGTTCTTTCCTGAGGGTGCTAATCCTATGCAAGAGTGTCATTATATTAGGGGACATTACTTCAATCTGGAGGAGACACAGACCTTTAAACTACAGTAGTAATTCCACCCATAGATTGTTTGAGGCATTCGGGGACCACCTTCAGGTCTCATCACAACCAGTGAGACGTAGCAATTCCTGACTCTTGAAATTTCAAGACATCACATTTTGCTTTAAAGGTGTATTTAAAAGCCTTGACCTAACTGGCTCTGAGAACCAATGAGAACAGTTAACTGTGACTTGTCTATGACTTAGGCCATCCTAGGTACAGGAGGCAACTGGATTAGACCTCTGGCCACTCGTGAGCTACTTTCTCTCATTTCCTGCCCCTTCTGTTTGACTTTGGGGTCTTGTGTTTCCACGGAGACCATGTCCTTCCAGGATGAGAGGACACAGGTAAGTGGAGGTCTGACTGTTTGTGTCCAGTACCTACTGAGTGCACAGGGCTTCCCTCTGGTGCAGGGAGCTATCCTTGGCTTTGTGAAAGGGACCTGAGATCTCCCAGCAGGAATAAGAGGCTGAAGAACACATCCAGCCACAGATGCATTAATTTAATTTCACGGCCTGGCATCAGCTGCTCCTCTGCACTTAAAAGGGACATTTGCACCCATCTGTCATCTCATCCTTTCATTTTAGAATCTCTTTGCTCTTCTTTCTTTCCTCCCACTCCCTCCCCCTCCACAACGTGATGAAATAATGGGACCCATTTAAAACCCAAGCCTGCAATTCAAATGCTGAAGCGATGTGATTCTGTTCCACTCCAAGTCAACCAAAGGGTGTCTTGGGAGTCGAAATCAAGGGGCCAAACAAAAGCCAGCCGGGAGAGGGAAGATTTGAATGCAAATGAACCTCTTCAACCTATTTGAAACAACCCGCTGTGAACTGGGCCCATTATCACCTTGTTAGGTTGTCAGCTGGAGTGGCCTGGTAGGGTTGTAATTGGGAGAAGTGACTGGGACCCTTTCCCAGCCTCAGCGCCTATCCCTATCCACTTCTAGGACCCCATGGGACAAGGGCAAGTGCTCAAAAGGAAAGGAAGGTGGAAGAAACAACTTACTTAAACTTCTCAACTCAGGGGTAGAAGAGAACTCCCAGCACACCCTCTGACTAAAGTAGCAAAGACAATAAATTAGGCAGAGTCGGGCAATAGATTTTGGGAACACACCCGTGTGTTCGTATTTCCAGCTTCAGGATATAGTTATTTGAAATTAGTAAGCGCATAAAGAATATGGAGGACCGGATGGGAAAACCTCAACGCTCATGAAACAAACAATTATCACAAAAGGCATGGCTGACACAGGGATGGATACACTTACAAACGCCTTTGAAAAGGCACTGTTTGGAGACGGGGAGACAGCACTTGCTGTCCAAGTGTGAGGGTTCCAGTTGGGATCCTCAGAACCCACACAGAGCCAACACCTGTAACCCTAATCCTCCAGCAGTAAGATGGGAGTGGAAGACAGGAGAATCCCCAGGCCAGGGCGAGCTGGTCTGGGTTACCCAGCAGTGAACTGTAAAAGACTCAGCTGCAAAAAAAGATTGGAAGGGGAGGGTAGAATGCTCCGAGCTGTCCTCTGACCTTCATAAATGCTCTGTGACATGCCTATGCCTGAAAACACACGTATGTCTGCACACACCCTCATACGTGCACATGCGCACACCACAGTTTAAAATAAAGAAAAAGAATGCATTATTGAGAACTTGGACAAGGAGAAGCTTCTAGAATATGCTTAATTTCTTTTCTCTATAGGGCTTTGTCGAGAGCTGGGTTAGTGATGTTCTTGCTTGATTTATAAGTTGCAGGGAGGTGGTGCTGGTGACGATATTTATTCTCAAATAGTAATGATTTCTCAAAAGCCCTATCCTTAGGCAGTATTTGTTTCGTGTCCGAAACATGAGACAATTATTATGTACTTTTCTGTAAGTACATGGAAGAGTCTTCCTGACTCTTTAGTTAGAGATGCCGGTACAATGACATTGAGGTAAAGAGCTGTCACCCAGAGTGGGGTAGGGACAGCTGCAGGATCAGGTTTAACGAGGTTGGACTAACTTACGGTCAGCGACCCAACTGACTTAGAATCTGCATGGTGAAATAATGCAGCAAGAAAAACAGAAGACAATACTAACTTCAGGAGCTAATACGGAGGCTGGGAAAGACAGTTACCAGCTCATCCACGTTTTCCGTGAGGCACCCTGCCAATTCTCAGCCACGCTTCTTTGAAAGCATTTCAGAATTATCCTGTCACATTCCCCTCACAGGTTTAAGTGGTTTTGTTCCTGGTAGGATGATAGATTCATGATCTGTTAAGGTTGCTGGAACGTCTCTGAGCTCTAGGTCTGCTTAAATGCCAAGAAGAGATAAATAAGCCAAGGGTATTTGTTGTGGCTCTTATTTTGGGCTGGAAGTGGGGACTGAGATTTACAAAACAAGAACAATAGCTTTGTCTTTCTGTCACGATGAAAAATATGCAACAAATAGCCACATTATACTTAATTGTATAAAAGTGCAAAACGAGTGCACAATTTTGTTCCTGTTTAGATGCTGTGATGAAAGTGCTAGCCACCATGGTCTCTGCATTGGCTTCCCGAGGAGCTTTTCCCACTGCTTTTTGTTGTCAGGACCCCCAGTGCTCATTCCATACCCCGCTTTTCTTAAGGAATATGGAAATTTCCCAGGGACAGCTGTGCTCCGCTGCTAGCAAAGGAACTTGCAAGGTTAATGAACATCCACAAAGACTGAGGAGAACAGACGGTCTGCACTCGTGACGAGGTCTCTACATTCTCTCCTCCGAGGTGGTGATGGTGAAGAAGGTGCCTAGTGATCCAGGGGCAGATGAGGGCTGCAGCTTCTCCTGCCTCAAATGCTTTATTAAAATTCATTTCCATTCAAATAGCCAAACTCCAACTCTCATCATCAAACAAGCACACTCGGTACATATTTAACGGGCAGGAGACCTGTGCCGAGTTCGTGTCTTTTTGAAGTGAAGGCCTGTTCTCTAATGAGCGTCCACACTTATCTCTGCATGGGAATATCCATTCCCCTTTCCGTCCCCCCTCCATTCACTACTGCCCCGGTTCTGGGATCTTTGATGAGCAGCCTGGATGCTTGTTATGATAATAATCCATATGGAGCAGAATGCAGTCTCCTCCTCCAGTCTGGCTCATTATGAAGGTGAAGCCCCCAGGAGGGCAGGCTGAGAATGATCAGGTTTACAGTGTGTTTTATTGTTTGAGTGTTTGGTTGTTTTTCCCTTGTTCCTCCAGGCTTTGGGTATCTTTCCTTCTGAAATCAGCCTCTATTCTCGGACCTGGTGACTGTCCTTTGGGACCCTGTGACTCCTGCACAGTTAGGAGGTCTTACTGTTATCACAGAGGAGCCACGTGACAAAGTGCAAGTGAGATGTCCTTACATGAACTGATACTCTAGAATCGTCACAATAGCGTTGAAGACCCATTCCAAGAAAGCTGCTGTCTTCTTGCCAGAAGAATGGACTCTTACTTATGGGCAGAGATCTGCCATTCTGTCCTCTCTTAAAAATTAATGCTGCTGAGTTAGCCAGTCACCTAGCCAAGGAACCAGCCCTCAGGGAGGTAGGTTTTCCTTATACAATGTTGAAGAGATGGGAGGAATAATTATCCCTTACTGAGATGATGTAGTTTTGCTCCCAGATTCCTGTCATCTAGTGCAATCCCCACAGGAACTATGAAGGTTTGCTAGAGCTGTTCACCTTTCTGAGTAGTGACTCAGAGAGATATAGATTCTATTTTGTCTTCTCCTGTCTTTTTTTTTCCCCCAGTGCTGACATAAGTATGCTTTCTCTTACACTTTGGGCTTTATCAGTCTTTCTTTGACGTTTCCCTCTCTACCATGTTGCTTTTTGTCACAACTATGATTGACCTCTACACCAAACTCAAACAACATGGCTCTCTTCCTTCTTCACAAACTCCCCCTTATGAATTTACAATAAACTTCTTAAAACTTATCCTCTGTGGTTCTGTTAATTTTCAATGAAAGCCACTGTTTTGGGGTAGCTGTTGCGGGGTATTTGTGGTTTTAACCATGTAAAGATGTGTTGTGTTTGTGTTGCAGAATATTTGCTTAACTGTGTAAAGATGTGTTGCTGTTTTACTTTGCCTGCCTAAGGCATGTAACTGATCTAATAAAAAGCTTAACAGCCAATAGCAAGGAAGGAGCTACAGACAGAACTTCCCACCGTGGAGAGTAAGTTGGGGGAAGAATTTAGGCTGTCGGGAGAAAGAGACAACAGAGAGACACCAAGGTCCAGCCAGCCAGATACAGAGGAAGCGGGAAAGTAGGACTTACAAAATGAAAGATAGGTAAAAAGCCCTGAGGCAAAATGTACATGAAAAGAAACAGGTTAAACTAAATTAAAAGAGCTGGGAGGGGCAAGCCTAAGTTAAGCCTGAGCATTTATAATTAATAATTATAAATTATAATTATAATTATAAAATTAATAATAAGTCTCTGTGTCTTTCATTATTTGGGAGCTGGCCCAAAGAAAATCCCAGCTACTGGTGGCTTTGGTGGCCTTTAAGTCAGGGACTCCAGCTCCCTAAGCAAGAAAGACTCTAACATTCTCAAAGACACGCTAGCACTCCTGTATCAGAGATACTGACCCCAGTTGTGGTATTCTGTGTAGAGATTGACTTGGCAAAGTTTACTTTAAGACTATAAAACAACAAGGGACATAATCGTTTCAGAAGCTCTGGAAATCTCAGAGATGATATAACCAAAAACAATACTAGCAAAGCTCCCAGGTCACCAGAGAGAGTCTTGTTAGACTTAAGGCCAGGGTCCATCTTATAGAATTGATTCATTTAGTAAATGGTGAGAATCCAACTAAAACCTAATTGGAGTAGATCACAAATAGCTTCTTTCCTTCTTTCCTTCCTTTCTTTTTTCTCTCAATTGCCTTTAGCTACAAAAAAAGAAAAAAGAAGAAAAAGCTTTCATATCTAAAATAACCTACTCAGTCTTACTAGCTGAAAAATCTTCTTCTTTTTTTCATTTGTGAAGAGTCCCGATGGGGAAAAGTGGGAAAGGAAATTGGTTTTATAAAACATATGCTGAACAAAATATAAAATAAGTGCGAGTTTGGGTTAAGCAAAGAAAATACTTCTTTTTCAGGGTCTGAATCTTGTGTTTTCTTTCTTCTGCTGAAACATATTGACTCCTAATTTTAGAAACATGATTATTTGTAGGAAGTTCATTTTGATGAAACTCTGCCTGCATTTTTCCCCCACAAAGAAATTGGGCAAATTCAAGAAGTTTTCAAATTCCCCTCTGTCTGGAGAAGGAAGCAGCTCACAGCCTCCTACGGTGGTTGCACAGTTCTTTCTAACACACAGGAGCCCTAAGAACTAGCCCAGCACAACTGAGACACCAAGCGACCTGACAGTACCCACTTCCTTATTATGGCTCTAGCCACATTGTTTTTCACTTAGGAAATATGCCACTCACTGCCCACTGAGCAATAAGAATAAAGTTATAGGGATGTAGAATTATCAGTGTAGCTCTTTCAGTCTCATCAATATCTAGGTTGGCAAACATTCCCCCTTCTTATCTGTAACAGAAACCAACCAAGGCCCTGTGAAGGATTCCGGGAGAGGCGATAGGGACGAAACCATTTATTAGATTTATGAGAACTGAAGAAGGACACTGCGCCCATCCATCTTCTGAGCTTTATTGAGGAAAGAGCCAGCGACTCAGCCTATCAGGACGTATCTCTGAAGCTTTAAAGTAAGTAGAGGGTGAGTGAGTGTGCCTTAGGAGAAGAAGGATGGTGGCAGGAGTAGGACGTATACAAGACATCCAGCTACACCGAGCACCGATCCGTGACCTTGCACACAGGCTGTAGATGGGTAGATCTCCCTCCATTGGAAGCCACAGCTCCACACCCCGGGGGAGGGCAGCAAAATGGTGACTTGGGTCATAAAGGGTGCATCTGTATGAATAAATAAATCAAACCACACATTATGCACAGAGGAAACAAAAGCTGTTTAGCTGAGCAATGGTACCAGGCAGCTAGCTCTGCACCTCTGCTGTCAGGAGAGTGCTGAGCAAGTCCAGCTGTCTAGAAGACAACCTGTTCCGTGCTAAGTGTCCAGTGTACCTAAGTTTAGAGTGTAGTAAAAGGAGGAGGCGGGCTGTGTTCCCAGCACCTGAGAAGAACGCCAGCCCTTTTGTTCTGTCCCACCCAGCTCCCTGGTCGCACGGCCGCATGGCCTGCTTTTGGCCCTGGCTTATACCCGGAATAGCCACGCACAAACTGGACTCATTTAACACACTGCCTGGCCCATTATCACTAGCCTCTTTTTGGCTAACTCTTACATATTAAGCTAACCCATTATAAAAGTCTGTATGTCACCACGAGGTGGTGACTTATCAGAAGATTCTAATCTGCATCCATCTTGGGCTGGAGGATCATGGCATCTGTCACACTTCCTTTCTTCTCAGAACTTCTGTTCTGTCTACTCTGCCTACCTAAGGGCTGACCTATCTTATAGGCCAGGCAGTCTTTTTTATTAACCAATGAAAGCCACCCACCCAAATACATAAAAACAAACCTGAAGACACTTGCGTTAGAACCATGACCTCTTGGCTCCCGAATGCCCACCAAGGGTTTTGTTTTCATAGATTGGATGCTGACTTCTGATTTCTTTTTGGCCTGCATCCCACCAGTCAGAACTTCTCTCAAGACCCACTTTTCCATTCACAAGCTATGTGTTCTGGGGAGATTTTTATTTGTCTTCTTTGTGGCTCAGTTTGCCAGTAAAATGGGGATAATAATAGCCCTTTGTACATAAATAAAGCTTTATAATGGCTAAGGCAGCAGGATTGGTGTTCAATAATAGATGTTGGATGTTAATGCTACTTAGAAAAGCAGGTGAGAACAGCCTGGGCCATTCTTGAACTGAGATATTTTAAGGTAGATAAACCAGGAGGCCTTTCTCCGACAGTTATAAGGTAGGTAAACCAGGAAACCTTTCTCCGACAGTTATAGAGAATTACAGCTAAGTTTTTAATTTCACTGAAAAGTATTCTAATAGTTAGAAAATGTTGCAGAGTCTGCATTCAGTGCCTTCCTATAGACTGTATTCAAGAAATGGAAATAAGCAAGCCTCCCTAATTTCCTTTGCTCAGGGCAGAAATGTTCATTTATTTAACAAATGTGCATTGACTGTCTGGCAATGCCTAGTTAAGCAGGAGACGCAGCAGGTGCTTAGCTTTACATGGTGGAGCAGGACATTTGAATGGATGTCCTTCTAGGCTTTGATGACAAGAATTACTGACTTCTGAATGACTGACTTCTCTTCAGGTCGTGATGGTCACTTATCCCCCCACTAACCCCCATCCAACAATCATGGTGATCTACTTCCCCCAACAGAAGATGACTAGGGTCCACCTTATATTGGTAGATGGCATGAGACAAAAATCTTAAGGCAGACAGCATACACATCATTGTTTTCCAACTGTCCTTTGTATCTGTTGAACTTTCCAGTTTCACACCAGAGCATCGATGTTCTCCAAATATCCATATCTGCAGCAACAGCTTCCTCTCTGTCAATGTAAATTTTATTTTATTTATTTACTTAGCGATTCTCTGCTAAGTTCTTTCATATCTTAGAGTCTGTACTCTATCTCCTTGCTTTGCACATTTCAGCCCCTGCACCTTCATTTCCACTTTTAGTGTTTAGTATATGACCTTTCTGGGAAGCCTCTCCACAGAATCAGCATGGATTATGTAAAGGAAATATGAGTCCAGCTAGAAAGAATAGCAGACAACGTTGGTCTGAGCTCTTCGGTCTCTTTAAGGAAACAAGGTAGAAATAAAATGTTTATGGTTTCTGTCACTCTGCTCCTAAAACACAAAGTTACCGATTTAAAGACAAAGCAATTATTAGATTGGATGACACCATGATTCTTTTAAAGTGTTTGTTTACCGGACAAACACATTTGTCTTCGGTTTACTTGACGGCTTCAGGTGCCCTGGGCGATATCAATTTTCAGTGAGTTTTGAAATCCCAGCAGTGAGAGCAAGCCCGATGCCTGCCCCAAATGAAGCTGATACATGGGATTGTCACATAGAACTTGGCATTCTGTGTTGCCCTATGGGGACTTCGCCAAAGGGGAACTGTCCACGGTCCTGAAACTTACACCTTGCTCTCAGATAGGGAAGAATCAATAAAAACCGACTGTTTAAGGCCAGAGTTCTGGCTTAATACAGCTTCCCAGAGACAGTGTGTGTCTCATAAAGCTATCTTCCACAGTGTGACTTAATAACAGCCCCCCTTTAATTGTTGTTTTTTTCTCTTTGCCTTTCTCTCTTGATTGATTATGGGTCATTGTAAGAAAATAGCAGTGGTTTTAGAGGATAGGAACTTGCACTTACTAAGGACGGAGTATTGAATTGTAGCTACAATTTGCCTTTTCCTGTTTTAAAACCTAAATTCAAAACATTCATAATTCAACCATGGAAATTATACCATTGCATAACACTTTGAAAAGAAACAATGCTCTAACCAATTAGGGAGACGTTCCATAACCTACAAGTTATGCTCATGGAAAAATAAAATAATAGTGAGTGCTGGGTTTCTCTCTAGTCAATACTCACAGTGTGGGATTGTGGTTGAAAATTGCTGACTAAGTGCCGGATTAAAGACTTTAAATCCCAGCACTGCTCAGCAGCAGCTGGTGAGGTTCAGAGCAGCGCAGTGGCCATGTTGCCAAGAAATGGTAGAGGTGTTGGAGCTCATGAGCCAGCCGTTACACACCTGCTGTCATTTTTGAACCAATATCATTAAGAGGAAGAGAGCTTTGACATGGCAAGAACGCCTAGAGCCTGACACTTCTGAGAGTGTTGGGGAAGATGGCAGAGCTTTGGATTACACCCAGACACCAGAGTTTTCAGAGAACAGGCACAGGCGTGTCTTTATATAATGGGATTTAACACTAGGGGAAAAAAGATCAAAATTTAGGATGTCTAGTTTTGTATTATAAAGTGATTCATATGTTTCTAGCTATACAGAAAAATAAGGAAAGGCATAATGAATTTATTTTTTCCCTGGTGTGGTAAAATAATAACTAGAAGTTTAATGTGAAGAATATTTGAAACTCCTGATAGCTATGAAGATTAAAATGTTTGTTCTAAAAGATAAATGGCTGGCATTTGGCTGCCTTGTGAATTCTTCATAGTCGTGACTACTCAGATAAAAGAATTTAGAAGTGGCAGTCATTCGAGAGTGTTTCTCTCTTCTGAGTTAATCTATGAAATGACGCGTCCTGGGTGGTGGGGTGGATGGCAAGCCTCTCCTGCAAAGGTGCTGCCATTGGTGATGATGTCATTTTCTTTATTGTCTTTACAACAGATAGGGTGCTTATCGGTTGATTACAGCCACCAGAGTTGCCCAGGCAATACTCTGTCCTCTTCTTCCTTCTGATCTCAGCCCACTATCTCACACCTGTCCTTCAAAGCATGTCTTGTGTCTTCATACGATAAAAGTTAAGTGTGAGAAGGCAAAAGGCTGCTGTTCATGCTTCAGTAGTGACATAATAGTCTTTACCTTTATTTTGTGAACCTTTTATGTGATCCCAGCATCTGCAACCTTCTCTTTGGTGGCTGATGGCCATCTCCTTTGTTGACATTACTCTTTTCAGGTCACAATTTTACAGATGCCTCTGTTCATGTCTGTTCTAGGTAAGTGTCTCCCTACAAGTCTCAAATATGTACAGTGACCATATAATTTTCTTCTCTGTCTGGTCCCCTCTAGTAGCAACTATTTCTTGTTGAATTACTTTATTTCATGTGAACTTTCATTTTCACGGGTATACAAGGTGACTGAACCCATTCACATGCTTGTCACTATTTAAAGCAATTTATTATTATTTTCAATTATGTATGTATATGTGTGTGGGCAAGTATGCATGCAGTACCTATGGATGCCAGAGGAGGGCATCAGATCCCCAGAACTGTAATTACATATGGTAGTATACTACCCTATGTGGGTGCTGGGAACCAAATCTCTTCCTCTCAAAGAGCAGCATGTGCTCTGAACCACTGAGCCATCTCTCCATCTCCTCCAAGTAATGTATTTAATTCCATATTGATATTATAGTTACTTTTGCCTTGGCCAGGAAGATGACCAAAATTTTGTATATTTATCCCACCATACAACAGAACTGATGAAAACAGCCATAACTCAGGTGACACATACTAACAGTTTTACCTAGATTAAATGTTTATACATCAGGCACTTTCTGCATTAAGCCATCTTTCCCCTGGTAAACATATATTCAGCATTATTCATGGTTTGGATATGCTGGCTTCATATTCTCTAGTCATAAATCAGAAAGTTCACATTCCTCTGCCACATGAAGTTCACATTTTGACTTGGAAATTGTTTGATTTGTAGGCATTTTATCTGTCTGTAGATCAGGATGACATGGAAATAAGGTAGAGGAAGGAAGATGTGTTTCTAGGCAATGGTGAGAAAGATGGTGGCGTGGTACCCAAGGTAGCTTACTGGCCAGGGATCTGCTGGGCCCTCACATGTTTCAGGGTGGTCCTACAGACAACCCACATGATCCAGAAACCTTGCAAACCCTGCCAATTTCAATATTTCAGAAATTCACTGTGTCACTCAATTGTTTGAGATAGGAAACTGTTGAGTCTTTTGGCTACCCCTGCGTGTGGAGTAAGATGATAATTGCTCTGATCCCAGGGTGAGCCATCTGCTGGTACAAATTGCTCTGCTCTCTGCCTCATTGAAACACTTGTTTTCATTATATTATGTTGAAATGTTCACGAGATGTGGTTTATACTGAGCCGTGTTTGGAAAATTTGATTCTATAAATAAGCAGAAGACTCTTAATCTCAAACCTCTTCTCTCTCTCTCTCTCTTTCTCTCTCTCTATCTCTCTCTCTCTTTCTCTCTCTGAATTTCTAAGTGGCCTTTCTTGTTTAACAGGGGGCCCTGGAGAATCAGCATCTTTGCCATAGTGGCTGATTATTGGTGCCTGATCAATTGAAGCAGTGCCCGTCTAGGTTTATAGCACTCAAAGTGCTCTGAACCGTCTTTCAAAAAAAGACATCATTCCTGAGTCCTCATTTCTGAAAAATGCCCGTCTCACTTTATGATCCAGGTCTTGAGCTAATGCTGCTCTCAGATGGCCCAGTTAGAGCCTTGTCCACTCAGCCTTGCACTTGAGTGGCAGCACAATAGGGGCATAGGAAGGCATGATAAATGCTCATTCTTACGTTTCTCAGTGTTGTGTGTGTACCTGTTACTTTTCTGGTGGCTTTTGATCAAATACCTGACAGGAAGCAACTTAAGGCAGTGACACAGTTTGCTTTTCTGTTGCTGTGACAGACACCATGACCAAACACAATTTGGAGAGGAAAGGTCTTATTTCTGTTTACATTGGAGGCTAATATCCCCAGGCTAAAGACAGTCTGGATGGGTAGACAATCCAGGAGCAGAGGCAGGAACTGTGGAGGAAGACTACTTACTGGCTTGATCACCCTCATGCTCAATAAGCTTTCTTGAAAACAGGCTTTTACTATTTATTTTATGCATATGGGCGTTTTGTAACATTGTGTGTTTCTGTGCACACGTGCATGCATGGTGCCTACAGAGATCAAGAGAGGGTATCAGATCCCCTGGGACCAGAGTGGTACCCACAGTGGAATCCAGATCTTCTGGGAGAGGAGACACTGCTCTTAAGGAACATCATCTCTCATCGGCATCCTTTCTTATGCAACTCAGGGATGGTGCCACTCATAGTGGGCTGGGTCTTGCCATTTTGTTAATCATCAACCCATTACAATTTCTCGCAAACATACGTGACCACAGGACCCCAGATGGGTACAGTTTTTCAGCTGAGGCTTTCTCTCCCTAAATAACTCCAGGTAATGTCAAGCTGACAATAAATGCTAAGCAGCAAGGGGAGGAAGGGTTATTTTGACTCCCGGTTCCAAAGGACATAGTTTACCATGGTAGAGAAGGCCTGGTGGGAGAAGCATGAAGTAGCTGGTCAGATTGTGCCTACAGTCAGGAAACAGAGATCAAGCAGGAAATGGTGCTAGGCTATAAAACCTCATGGTCCAGTCCCAGTGATCTATGTCCTCCACCAAGACCCCATATCCCAAAAGTCCCCTTCTAACACAGTGCTGCTATCTGGAGACCAAGTGTTTGGGAACATGGGGAACATTTCACATTCAAGCCACAATGGTGTGCGAACATAAACTTAAGGAGTGTTGGTGTAGGAGGGATCTTCTGTATTTTGTGTTGCTTTAATTGGTTAATAAAGAAACTGCCTTGGCTTTTGATAGGACAGGACTTAGGTAGGCGGGGAAAAGAGAACAGTATGCTGGGAAGAAGACTGGGTCAGGGAGAGATGCCATGATGCTCCAGCCCGAGATGGATGCAGGTTAGAATCTTCCAATAAGTCACCACCTCGTGGTGACACACAGACTATTAGGAATGGGTTAGTTTAAGATGTGAGGGTTAGCCAAGAAGAGGCTAGTGATAATGGGCCAGGCAGAGTTTAAATGAATACAGTTTTCATGTGGTTCTTTTGAATGTAAGTTAGCCCAGTGGCCGGGAGCCAGGCGGGACAAGGGGTTAGTGCTCCTCTCAGGCGGTGGGACACAGCCCTCTGCACCTCATACTACAGAGTGTGATGGCATGAAATGGGATGTTTAGGGCTAGTTTCTTTTTTCTGTCTTTTGTGACCACTCAGATTTGTAAAACATCACAGTGGGGCAGGGAACAGAATGGCTTAAGAAATGAGTCAAGATGGATCTCTCAATGAATAGATATTAACATTTATAGATGGTGTTTCCAGTTGCCTTAACAGGATTGGCAGAAATATTAGAAGCAAGAGTTAGGGCAGACAAGAGACGATTCAGGGACATTAACAATTGCTTAATTCTTGGGTTTTTTTAAAACATATTGTAAATGCTTCTAACACTAATATATTTATTCTTTAACTATATTTTTGTGTGATTATGTGTGTGCATGTGGGAGGCATACATACATACATGCGTGCATGTGTATGAACAGGCATGTAGGTGTTTAAGTATGTGCACTGTACATATACATATATTTGTGTGTGCCAGAGTTATTACCTTGGGTGTCATTCCTCAGGTATCATCCACCTTGCTTTTTTTTTTTTTTGAAACATGGATTCTTTGTAGCCCTCGCTGTCCTGGAACTCTCTTTGTAGATCCCACTGGCCATGAACTTAGAGATCTACCTGCCTTTGTCTCATGAGTGCTGGAATTAAAGACATGCATTCATCTTGCTGTTTGAAATAGGTTCTCTTACTGACTTGGAACTTGCTGATTCACCTAATCTTAGCCTATCAGGTTAGTGAGCCTCAGAGACCCATCCACTCTATCCGCCAGGCACTGGGATTACAAGAATACATTACATTCTTATTTTCACATTGGTTCTGGGGATTGAATTTAGGGCCTCATCCACGCATGACAAGCACTTTGCCGACTGGACTATCTCCGAGCCCTTGAACTATAATTTTAAAAGTTATAAGGGAAAGATTCAGACAGGATGGCAGATCCACTACATTGAATGAGATCTGTTGACATGGTGCAGACATCAGTGAACCTAAACCACTACTCTGGGACATTCGAGATTCAGATACAGCATCTGTTTCTTTGGGTAGAAGGACATTTACCAATGACCATGTAGATCTTGGGGACAAAGGTGAGAATGAGCCGTCTCATCTCCAAACAAGACTGCATAGTCAATAGGTATCGCCTACATTTTGTAGTAGGCCTAGGCTAGATATGGAGGCAGTTGGGCTGCTGTGTAGTAAAGATAGCTTTAAATTCCCTCCTTTATCTTCTGAGTAGCTTCAGACAGCCAGTATCAAGAGTTGAGCTATTTATTTGAAACATCTCTTCCCATCTTTCTCTTCTTTACCCTTCATCAATTTGATTCCCTTTTTATTATCATTATTTATGTTTTGTATAACTAGAAAAATAATTTGTCATAGATTACATCTTATTTGCAAGAGGCTCTGGTAAGATGGCAGCCAGGCACACACAATATATCATAATTTAGCAGGCTCTGTTGTAACTATGCTGAAGTAATGGTGGAAAAAATACATATAAACAAGTCTGTGGACAGATTTTGAATGATCCAGTAATTTTGATTTATACTTGGTATTTGATGGAACTGTATTAGCAGTTAAAGTCAATGGCTAAATGATTCCCAGCACAAAAATGAGCCAGAAGCACAAAGGAAGCCTAACAATGCCTTCTTTAGCAAGCTGACTCTCCCAGCTTAGATCTGCAAAGTGCACAGTAAATTACAGGCCTGGTTGTCTCTCTTAACTAACAATTCCACCCAGTATGCTCTAGCTGGGTAATTTGTCCACTATGCTTTTATGAAGCAGTAAACACCAGCTTAATTCCGTTGGTTTTCCTGGAGCAAATTACCTCATCTCTCTTATCTACTACAGGGAAGGAGCGAGTTTCCCACCTCTGATGCAAGTCAGCCCTGCTTAGCCAGCATGTGGGAACTGTTTAGGTAAAAACTGTCTCTCAGGCCTGTCAGTGGCATGGGGAGCTGGCTATCCTGAAGTGTCCTGGCTGCTCCAAGCGGCCTTGTTGGAAGGACTCTCGCACTCCTCTGGTTTCCCTCCCCCTAATGGCCATTTGCTATTTCCTTGGTTCTGCTATCGTTTTCCTATCACAAAGAAGAAAGGGATGAAAGACTTGAAAATCAAAACCAGCCTACTAATGACCAGTATTAATAGGAGGGGGAAATACTCCAGACTTCAATAAAGAGACTCTGACCATCCAAGCAGAACATGCAATTAGGTCATCAGACGCCAGCTCAGCAGCATCCAAGAGACCGATTTCTGATGCCGTACTCAGCAGACTCATTACTCTGGACATGTTCTGAGTGCATATGGTATTCGCTTATTTATTTTGAATACTCAGTTGAAGCAAAGGCCCTCCCACAGGCTAGGCAAAGGCTCTACTGTTAAGCTACAATACTACCCTCTTTTAAATACAGGGATTCATTACGTCACCCAGGCTGGTCTTGAACTCTTTATGTAGCCCAGAATGAACTGGAATGCTCCTTGCTCTTGCTGTGGGCTCCTCAGTGCTGGCATTGGAATTGGGAACCACTGAGCCTAGTACTCTGGGCAAGTTGATTACACTTCACAGAATGTGTCTTAGCCAGAAACGAATCCAGAGATTTCAGGTATGAGACAAAGAACACCCAAACAGATGTTTGGTTCCTCCAGACGACTTGGGAAAATGAATAGATTTTGCTTCCTGGGGCATCACGATGGAAGCAGTCACATGGGGGCTTCTCTCGAGGTGTGGAGGTAGACCGCTGCCCCCTGCAAACTTTTCTTTTTTTTTATAGCTTGGCCATTTTCAGACCACAGTGAGCCCTCACTATTCTCCACTGGTTTTCATTGCTCTGCTTTAAATCAAAGGATATAAGCTCTCATGCTGTCGTTCATTTCAGAAGAGCCATTATAATCATCTAATCGTTTATTTACTCATGAAATAATTACTGTGCTTTCACTTTTGCTAAACATCATGGTGGTCGCCAGGGATGCCATCACAAAAAGAGCCTAGTTGTTGTCCTCACAGCACTCAAGGCCTAGTGGGAAAGACAGGCATGTACTCCAACCTAGCATTGCAATGATCACGATGATGTGTGTGAATAATAGGTATGTTAATAGCTAGTTAGGCATCAATAGGCTTGGAGGTTACTGGAATGGGCCTCTCCCTTACAACCAGTGGTCTTCAAAGCTGGGGACTCAAACAACAGGACTCTGATTACCTGCCAAAGAATGGAGTCTGAGTTGGATGATCTCTGGCTCTGGGTAGAGACATGACGATCTGAACTTTCCCCCAAAGTCATAGATTATACAGTTTTTCTGGTAAGGAGCAAAGACATACCATTGACCCTTTCTTCAAAATTAGTCCAAACGGGTCTGCCAATTACCTGGGTAAGATATCACCCTTAAGCTACTTCAGTGCACAGTACAGATTCAACCTAACATGAATGTCGACACAGGTGTTGCTTTGTTCACTGCCCATTCTCACCAATTGGCAGTGCCCTACGCAGTAGTCTCTCTGACAATGCTTTTCTACTGCACTGTTTTTTTTATTTTTCTGACCATTGCCTGTTGCAGGGGGCAACTTGTTTGTCCCAACTGCCCAGAACCGAAATAACCACATAAAAACTGTATTAATTAAATCACTGCTTGGCCCATTAGCCTAGCTTCTTATTGGCTAACTCTTACATATTAATTTAACCCATTTCCATTAATCTGCGTATCGCCAGGAAGCTGTGGCTTACCGGGTAAAATTTCCCACGTCTGTCTCAGGCGGTGGATCCATGGCTTCTCCCTGACTCTGCCCCTCTCTCTCCCAGCATTTAGTCCAGTCCTCCCCGCCTACCTAAGTTCTGCCCTATCAACAGGCCAAAGCAGTTTCTTTAATCATTATTGGTAATTACAGCACACAGAGGGGACTCCCACATCACCTCCCCTTTTATGTTTAAATAAAAGAGAAGGTTTTAACTTTA
>JAQHUG010000006.1:18649476-18661192 GCA_028555095.1 Dicrostonyx torquatus
CACAGAGATCCGCCTGCCTCTGCCTCCCAAGTGCTGGGATTAAAGGCGTGCACCACCACCGCCCGGCTCATATGATCTTTTCTAGGTCCATCCGTGTACCTACAGTGGGCGTATTAAACAGTGCAAAGCTGCTTGGTTTATGGAACCGTTTGTCTGAACTGTTTGTTTGCTGAAGTCTACTTCCTGAGGCCTGGGGTGCAAGGTTAGCATCTTCTTTACTGCTCTGTCCTTATTGTTCAAGCAGGGTTATTGCCTTTTCTTTTTTTGGTTACATTTTGGATTAGCAATTTGGTTTTTGAGACAAGGTTTCTCTGTGTATCTTTGGAGTCTGTCCTGGAACTTGCTCTGTAGATCAGGCTGGCCTTGAACTTACAGAGGTCCACCTGCCTCTGCCCCCTGAGTGCTGGGATTAAAGGCATGTGACACCATATAATTTTATTTTTAAGATTTTTAAAGTATTTTACAGTATGTGTGCATGTGTGCATGACCACGAAAGTGGGTGTGGGAATGCACATGTGAGCACAGGTTCCAGTAGAGGCCAGAGACATCAGACTCCCTTGAACTGGAGTCATAGGAGGTTATGAACTATCTGGTATGGCTTCTTGTTCTTTCTTTTTTCTCTTCCCCCATTTCCCCTTCTTTTCTTTTCCCCCTTATATCTAAGACATGGCATTACTTTGTAGCCTAGGATGACCTTGAACTTAAAACACAGCCCAGGTTATTGATGAATTCAAGTTTCACTGGTGCTTTCCTGAGGGTATATGGTAAAAGCACACCGTTTTATGTTTGAATGTTGTCACTTTCTGTCTGACAAGATGTTTCAGCTGTAACATACCTACTGCACAAGAATGAGGACCTGAGTTTAGATCCCCAGAACCTAGATAAAAACCTGGGTGCAGAGATACATACCTGTAATCTATCTCAGCACTGGGCAGGGGAAGGCATGGGCAAGAGGATACCTGAGACTTGCCGGCCAATCAACCAAATTGATGAGCTTCTGGCTCAATGAGAGACCTTGCCTCAAAATATATGGTGGGGAACGATTAAAGTTGACACCCAATGTCGGCCTCTAGTCTTCATAAGTACACACACACACACACGCATGTGCACACACATACCTATAAGCATATATACATACAGAAAGAAAGAGAGGAAGAACAAGAAAAAAGGAGCCACAGAAGGAAGGAGTGAGGGAGGGAGGGAGAGAGGAGTTCATCTCAAATACAGCAAGATCAGACTGAGAAGTGAAGTTATTGCAGTAACAATGGGCACACATGTGTATACAATGCACATGCACACATACACACATGTATGTACATATGTGGACATAACCTACACAGAAACACATGCAAACTTTTTATTGTAGAAATCGTCAAATATGTAATAAATATGTAGAATGTAGAAAAGCTACATGATAGAGTATGTTGTGGCTCTGTGTCATGTCCCAACCTTCCAGCTGTGGTCATTTCCACACAAGCTAGTCACAGTACTGCACCTGACCCGAAAAGGCCTTTGCTTCATTTCCCACTTAATTGTTGAAGGTTTTTTTTCCCTATAATCTTTCTAACATTCTAAGCCTTCCTAACTCTGTGGCTTATTTGCATTTTATATATTTATTAATATAAATATATTTTATATATTTATATATTTCTTAAGCGTTGGTCAGTGTGTTTTTAAATATTTCTTCCTTGTTTCTTGTTCTCAACAGCTTCACAATGATACGTATAATACCAATTTAAAAATGTTTATCTTGTATGGAATCTGTAGGTCATTTCTCCCGAATAATACTGACATCTCTTCTCAAGTCTTACCTTCAACTTTGCTTGTTTCTTCAAATTGTACCCTTTAGCCTTTTAATACATCTTATAATATTTTTTATGAAAGCAAGATGTGATATCTTGGACAAGAAGAACCTCAGACAAATGATCCTCTGATGTGAGCTTTTGTGCCTTTCTGTTTCTGGGTTAGGTTATATTTATAACTTGTAGTAGGTGTCAGAGGCAAGCATTTGTTCTGGCGCTGTAATGGTATTAATCACCAACTCTGCAGGATCTGGAGTCACCTAGGAGATAAACCTCCAAGCACACCTCTGAGGGATTACTGGGCTTCTGGGCTTCGATGTTGAGGGTTCTATTGACTGAGTTAATTGAATAGAAGACTCTGGAAGACAGAAACTTGTTGCAATGAGGAGGAGGTGGCTGTGGGGCCTGCGTTCCCTGGTGCCCGGCTCCTGGCTGCCGGCCTGCTTTTGGTCCCAGTTAACTTATAACCAGAATAACTACACACAGACTGTGTTCATTTAAACTCTGCCTGGCCCATTAGTTGTAGCCTCTTATTGGCTAACTCTTACATATTATTTTAACCCATTTCTAATAGTCTGTGAGTCACCACGAGGTAGTAGTCTTACTGGGAAGATTCTAATCTATGTCCATCTCGGGCCGGAGAAGCATGGCATCTACCATACTTCCTTTCTTCCCAGAACTCTGTTCTGTCTACTCTGCTCACCTAAGGGCTGCCCTATCAAAAGGCCAAGGCAGTTTCTTTATTCAACCAATGAAAGCAACCCAAATATAGAAGGACCTTCCTACACCAGGAACTGTTAAGAAGAGCAGCATGGGACTGGAGAGATGGGTCAGCAGTTAAGGGCTTCCCTGCATGTGTAGAGGACCAGGTTCCATTCCCAGCACCTCCATGGTAGCTTACAACTGTCTGAAATTCCAGTTCTAGGAGAGCCAATGCCTTCTTCAGCATCTGTAGATACCAGGTATACAAGGTGCACATACATACATGTAGACAAACAGTTATGCATATAAAATACAAAGAAAATTATAAAAGCATGCTTTAGAGGTGTTTAAAAAAATTGCTGCCGTTACTGTCACAGGGAGATATGTGGGGATTGGTCTTTGATTTCCAAGGTGAGAGCCTGGTAGAGTCTCTGGAATTGAGCCCCAAGCATGTGTGGCTGCACATCTTCAATGCAGGAGTTCTACCTCCACCTCATGCACATTTGAACTGCAGTGATTAGTCCCTTGCCGTGAAGTCTTCCTACAGCAACACTGGTTCTGTGGAGGCATATGGCCCCCGACTTCTGCTCCGGGAAGCTATGGTTCTTCACATCCGCCCTGTGTTTCTTCTACTCGGGGCATCAGTCGCTTGCTCTGTGCCTTCAGCTTTTATTTGGATCTAAGATAAGTTGTATATTTTTATTTTGTTCACCCGAAGATAGAAAGGATGACTTTCCAAGCTCCTTGCATGCTGGTTTTGAAAGCCCTTTTTTCAAATGTCGCTATTCTGAAAAGCAAGCATTTAATTTCTTCAAGTAATAGGCACACAATTTTGAAGTTTTCACCTCTAAGGTCTTTGACATCTGAAATGATCCGGGTCCCGTCTCTGCTTCTTGCTGTTTTAGTTGCCTCTCATATTGCTGCCAGTTTCCTTATGTATGTGAGACACTTGGCCACCAATGGCCAAGAATATTACTCTCAGACACCCAGAATAAAGAGACCTTCCTTCAGAGCTAACTAGAGTTTGCCTTTTGTACCTGGGAGGATGCAATCAGACTTGACATTTTTGCATGCAAATTTGAGCCATTTCCCTCACTGGTGAACTTGCTCTACAGTACCTTTTCGCCCCTCTCTCCACACTTCTTCCCTGCTTGCCCTGTCAGGGTATAGATATACTTCTAAAGAGCCTGAACATAGACGTGGTGAAAGTAGCTCATTTCTGCCTAATGTATATACATGTATGCATGTGTGCATATGCATGTATGTGCTTGTATGCTTGCTTATGCATGCAAGTGTTTGTTATGCATACATTTTGTGTATATGCACGTGTGTATATATGTACACATGTTTATGCATGTCATATGAAAGGAGATTGCTCTATGAGAGTCTAACTTGATTAACTTGATTAAACCACCAAGGACTTGGTGGTTTCAGTTTGTCTTTTTATGTCTGTGGAACCTGTCAGAACTCTAAGTGGCTTTATAGCTATTTTATCTTGATTCTCCCAGGTCAAAAGTGGAACCAAATGATGGCTTGTTCCCTCTGAGTTCTAAATCTTTTTCTATTTTAAGGCTAGCAACAGCACATCTTTTTCAGCTCCTTCATACCTCGAAACTATTCTAACATTTTACTTGGTCAGACCACACATCCTCACCCATCACTCTGAGAAGCAGGTGTTCCCTGCACGTCTTCAAAGTGTTTTCTGATTCCTCTTTCAGACTTTTGTCCAGCGATCTGTCGGAACCACTTTCTTTTCAAAGTCAGCACACACTGGGCTGAACTCGAGCCAAGGCTTAGGCAGCTCAGTCTCCTCGACTGTCAGTTCTGACACATTCATGCTTTGGTTGTGCTCCTGGGCACATGGTAGAGTGGGAGCAACTATGATGTCATCTTAAGTAAGAGATCTGTAGCCCATAAATTTTGTACATTCTAGTTATCATTACTTTTCCCCCTCCAACTGCACCCTCTGTCTTTAAGCCAGTTTGACTCTTTGAGGCAGTTTAGGTTAGAAGTTTTTACGGATGAAAGAATTGGCACCCAAAGAAAAACCATTTTAATATTGTGTAGGCAAGTTTGGAAAAGCTGTGTTTAGTTTTGTATTCCTGTTACTCAGATTCATCTAACGTTAATATATCATAAAGCCACACTACAATGATAAAAACCAAGACACCATCATGGTACGATGCTGACGTCTCTCAATTTTGTAAAGATTTCCTGAGCTCTTTCCTCCAGTTTTCTTTCTTTCAGGACCTAATTAAGGCTCCACACTACACTGAGCTGTGAGAATGCTCTCTTCTAGGTCTCTTGTGGTGTGCAACAACTTTAGTTTTCTCTTGTCATTCATCTCTGAGTCACTTCTGAAGAACTCTTGTTAGGTTGCTTCATAGAGTGTCTTTTACTCTTTGGATGGTAGCATCCTTCTATAATCCTAGCCCTCATGAGGTGGAGGAAGGAGAATCATGAGTTCAAGGCTAAATGTAGGTTAAATAAGACTGTCTCAGACAGAGAGAGAGAGAGAGAGAGAGAGAGAGAGAGAGAGAGAGAGAGAGAGAGAAAGAAAAGAATGTCTCTATTTTTGCTATGTGTATTCTCATAATTAGTCAAGATTTTTCATTTTAGGGCTAACATACCACAGGCACAATATACTCTTATTTGTAAATCATGGCAGAGTTTATAATATTTATATACTGATGTGCTCACAACTGGTGATGTTAATCTTGGTCACTTGCTTGAGGAAGCTCTACCATCTTCCTCCATTATAAAGGAGTTACTTCCTTTGTCATTAACACACACTCGGTTAGAGATTTATAGAGATGAAACCATGAGTTCCAAGTTCTGAAGCCAGGGAAGGAGGAAGGTTTCAGGAACCTGGGAAGATAGAAGAGGAGGAGAGGAGCCACGACTGATAAGACATACTTTGCACACTTTGGGGGAAGGCAACCATAGAGATTGCTGGGAAGGCAGCTATCTTCAGGCACCCAGACACACACGAGTACACATAGGCCTCATGTATGTTGGTCCAGTTGTTGCGGAATATTATTTTAAGTGGACAAAGATGTCTTACATTTGTTTATGTTGCAGAATAATTAACTATGCAAAGATGCGTTATATTTATTTATGCTGTGGAATATTGCTTTTAACTGTGTAAAGGTGCGTTACATTTGTTTATGCTGCATTTGCTTTAATTGTGTAAAGATGCGTTACATTTGTTTCGCCTTGCCTGCTAAAGGTATCCAGTTGATCTAATAAAAAGCTGAACAGCCAATAGTTAGGCAGGAGAGGGATAGGTGGGGGCTGGTGGGCAGAGAGAATAAGTCGGAGAAAAGAAGGAGAGAGGAGAACAAGGGAAAAAGAGAGGGACAGGCCTGGGGCTAGGAGCCAGGCAATGGTCAGCCAACTAGCCATGGAGAAAGCAGAAAAGTAAGATTTACAGAAAGAAAGAAAAGTAAAAAGCCCCAAGGTAAAACATAAATAAAGGGAAACAGATTAAAATAAGAGAAAGGTAAGGCCAAGTATTCATAACTGATAAGAATTCTTCATGTCATGATTTGGGAACTGGTTGGTGGTCCCAAAAAGAAAATCTGGTACACCCAGTCACACAAGTAAACTAACACAGGCTGAACAGACGTTGACATGCAGGCCTACAGGCAGACACACCTGGGAAGGCTAGTGAAGGTTTGGGCAACTTCTGGGCCATGGTTATATGGAGTCATACAAAAGTGGCATTTTGCCATAAATAGTTAAGTAACATTACATCACTGGTTAATTTTGAGGTCCCTGAAATTCTACGTTGACTCTTAAACCCCCTAGATGTCCAGCAGTAGCCACCGTGGCCCATGTCAGAGATTCCTTTCAGTGACATACTACCTAACATAAACAGGCCTGATCAGTCCTTGGTCCCCCAAAGACACAAACACAGTTTCCTTCAACCCCTTGCCCACTCGCTCCTCATTCATTGCTTCCTGTGTGGACTCTCTGGAGACAAAGTCACGTCAGAATTTCCTTCTTCCTCAGGGACCCAGGCGATGATTTAAGGTAGTTTAGGTTGAAACCAGAAGAGAGATTTGATTTATGAGTGTTAACTGGTGTGGAAAAGTTTGGTCTCAAGGCAGAGTACAGCCTGGAATCATGGATCACTGGTATAAATGAAACCCAGATGTGGCTGCAACTAGTTAAGACCGGAACAGTTCGTTAGCAGAGACAAAGGAAATTCGCACAACTTTATACGACTTCAAGGCAGATGAAATCGTAAAATAGCTTGTCAGCTTCAACTCAGAGACGGTGAAAAGTCAGGAGCAATGGCCAGGGCTTCCTGGGCACTTAGAGTTAATGGTGCTGGGGAGGAGACAGTCATACAGGGGTTTCTCCGAGTTCCTTTTCGTCAATCCGTGGAAGGCTTCATAATAAAAAAAAAAGTCAGTTTAAGTATGTATATACAACGATCATCTAAGGCGGATCCTTGTGTTGTATCCAGTGAGGTGTGGGTCTGGACCCAACTGCTTTGCTTTGCTGGGTGTGTCCACTACAGTTTCTTCTCTTTGTCTCTTCTGCCCCTAGAGGTATTTTGGTAAAAGCTGGGCACAGAAGGATTCAAAGGAACGAGGAAGAATTGTTCTCCCCTTTACCTCCTCCTGGTCGTGAATTCTTCAGTGAGAAGTAAAGGGGGGTAGTGCTCTCATAGCTCCTGGCTTTCCTTATTGGCCTTCTCCACTGGGATGGATGATAGCGGAGGGTTGCCATCTGCTGTGAGGGTCGCGGAGGGTTGCCATCTGCTGTGAGGGTCATCGGAGGACAGGAAGAGAAAGAGGAAGTGAAGCGTTAAGGAAGGAGGAACAGGTTTTTATGGCCGATATCTTTGAGAGAGCCTTGAAAGAACAGCAAGGGCTTGGCTAGATCTTCCCTTCAGCTTGTTCTATGGGACAGGGTGGAGGAGAGAGATCCATCCAGGAGCAGGTAAGAATTGCCTGGGGATCCCTCAGCTGCTTGGCTGTCAGTACCCGTGTTGACGATGTGAGCACCAGAGTTTTGATGGTACGGAGGGAGCAGGGCTCCTTTGGAATTGGTACCCCGTCTCATTGTCCCCCCCACCCATACACTCACACTATGTGTGTGAAAATACCACTTCTCTTGAGGGGGCCTCACATAGTCAATCAACATTCCTTTGTGGAAGAGGCAGCTACCAGGTATTTTGAAACCTTAAGGCTCTGTAGTAGCTTTCTGCTACTGTTTCAACACACAACCACAAACTTAGCTGCTACTGTTTCAACACAGGACCACAAGCTCAGCTGTTAGATTGTAACAGAATCTCAGGAGTAGAATCTGCTTGTGACTCTCTTAGTTTGTTGGCGGCTCCCTGTGGGTGTCCACACTGTCATTCTTTCTTCCAAGTTTTCAGTAGACAATCATTTTCAGCTTTTAGAGTCGCGCTGCATGCCTTGGTTTCTGGCCTACATCATCAAAACCGGCAATGGTAGGTCAGGTCCCCCCTCTCCAACTTCTGCTTCCATCTTATATGTCTTGCTTCTCTTTTGCCATTATCTCTTTTACAGACTCCAGCTGCAGACGTTGCTCATATTTTAAAGGATCAAGTGATTAGTCCGGGTACAGCAGGATAATCCAGAGTAATGTACCTGTTTTAATGTCTGTAGCATTAATTAAATCTGCCAAGTCCCTTTTGCATTGCGATGTAATATAGTAATATTCACAGGTTCCAGAATTTAAGGCTATTATTTGGCTTCTCATAAACTCAAATAACACAAGAGGAAAAGGGAAGAGATAAAGGAGGAGGCCAGGCCCTGGAGCATTGCCTGCAACAAGCCTGGAGGAGGACGCTGGGGTACAGCCACCCAGGGAACATGTGTGGGTCCTCTGAGTGGGTAGGAGGTAAGAATTAAAATCAGAGAGTACAGCTGCAGGCAACAGGGACGGAAGAGAACATTACCCTTCTGTATGTGGCTAGGCTGACTGTTGACAACAGGGAGTGGGCTTGGCACTTGGAACGTTCACTTTGAAGGAGTGTGTGGATCTCTACCTCCAGAGAGATGGCTGCAGAACACCAGAGAGGCCATTCTTGAAAAACAATCTGTGTGCTCCCAGGCTCAGCTCTATGACCCCTGTCTGCATTGCTGGACGTTCTGGGGCAGCCCTTCTGTTCTCTCTGCTTCCCAGGAAGAGGTTCTGAGACATTCTCCCACACCCCTACCTTCATGCTGACAACCTTTCTGCACCCCACTTCTTTCTAACCTTTCTAACCATCCTGTCCCTGGATTCTAGGATATCAGATTAGACCCCTTGTAGTCTACTAGATTCCAGGAGAGTCTTCTCACATCTGCTTAGCCTGATTTCACACCAGCCTCATCTAAGGCAGCTGGCTTCAGACAGGTGTCAATCGCCCTTTCCTTGCTCTCCATCTCTGTGAGGAGGATGCTGGCATAGGCATTTCCCCACACCTGAGGAACAGGCAGGAGTTTTACCCTTGGATTTTCAACCCTGAAACCAGGGGACTTGAGATGAGTGGTCTCCACATTCTTTGCAGAGTGGATGTTTCTGAAGTCCATCCTATGCCAGCTTCCTCAGAAGAACCCAGGTGTACCGGCTGGTTTGGTGTGTCAACCTGATGCAAGCTAGAGTCATCCGAGTGGAAGGAGCCTCAGCTGAGAAAATGCCTCCATGAGATCCAGTTGTATGACATGTTCTCAATTAGTGATCAGTGGGGAAGGGCCCAGACCATGGTGGGTGGTGCCATCCCCGGGCTAGTGGTGCTGGGTTCTATAAGGAAGCAGAAAGCAGACTGAGCAAGCCAGGGGAAACAAAGCAGTAAGCAACTCTCCTCCATGGCCTCTGTATCAGCTCCTCCTCCAGGTCTCTGCCCGGCTTTGAGCTCCTGTTCTGACTTCCTCCAGGGACGGGACTATGATTTGGAAGTATAAGCCAAATGACCCTTTCCTCTCCAATTTGCTTTTTGGTCGTGATGTTTCATGGTAGCAATTGAAACTCTAACTATGACCCCAAGAAGGCTGGAGTTCAACTGTCTAGAGCAGTGGTTCTCAATTTCCCCTTAATCCGGTTCTTCATGCTGCAGCGACCCCCAACTACAAAATTATTTCACTGCTACTTCATAACTACAATTTTGCTAAATTGCAATGTAAATATCGGATATGCAGAATATCCGCTATTTAACCCCCTAAGGGTTTTGACCCATAGGTTGAGGACCACTGCTCTCCCCAGTTTTAACCCTCCACCTCCATTTCTTGATTCCCATTTTTGCGAGATTGTTTCCTAGAAAAAATGGCCCACAGCTCTGGCTAGATGGCTTCTGAGGTACATTCTTCTATTATCAGGTGAAGCTGAGGAGGTTCTGAGTCAGGGTCAAAAGTTTTTAATAAGACAAAGCCTGACCTTGGAAAAGAATGGGAAGCCAGGCCTGGGAGAAAGCCTGTGGCATCTTTCACCAGGACCCCTGACTCTGTAATACCCCAGCCCACAGTCAACTCACTTGTGTGAACAAAAAAGGCAGAGAAGCATAGCACTGACATCATTGTTGGAAACAGCTTATAGGGGCGTCATGAGGGAACTGAGCAGACATCTTGGGATGTATCAGTTTTTCCTTTTTTCTTTTATTTTCTTTCGAGTTAGGAAAAAGCAGGCAGAGGACAGAGGACTGAGGCCACAGCCCTCACATATCCTTCATCTAAAATGTATGTTTTGGCTGAGGATATAGCTCGGTAGCAGAACACTTGCTTAGCACGTGCACTGGAAAAAGGATGATAGTGTCTGGGGAGAGAGAGGCCTTGAAGGATGCTGGAAAGGTCAGGCAACATAAGGCTGGTATAGATACAGTTGGGCCTGCATTCCCAGCTCAGCCTCTGTCCCCAGGACCTTGTGGCCAAAGTCTTAACACCCCAGAACTATAGCTGTCTCATCTGACTTTTGGGAATAGTGATAATTTTATTCTTGGTGTTATAGGAATCAAATAACAAAATGCATATAAGTCCAACTTAGCAGACAAGCACCGAGAACAATCTCCATATCAGGACTTCTCTGAACCCTTAGAGGCAAGTGTTATGCGTCCTTGCTGCTGAAGAATTCCAGGGTGAGGAAAACAGACAAACTTTTTACGTGACTCCGTAGAAGGCAGTTCATAAACGATAAACTCTGAGGAATCCAGAGAGGAAATGTTCAATAATCCTGTGTGGGAAATGATGAGCTGGAATGTAAGCTGGAGGATTAGCTGTGTTCCTCAGGCACAGGAAGAAGTGAAATGAGAGGGAGCGGAGGAGACTTTGCAAAGAGACGGCGCGAGTACCACTGAAGGCGTGTTGTCTAAAAGTGAGAGACGGAGCTAAGGAAGCAGGAGGCTTGTTTGGGACTTGTTAAATTCCGAGCTCCCCAGGCCACTGTGTTATTATCTTGTAAGCTGCTGCAATTAGAAGTCAGAGACTTGGGTGAGAGAAGGGGACTAGGGAGGCTTTGGGCTAATTTGCATGCCTGCAATTGTTGCTAGGTGAGTGGAAATGGTGCTCAGGAGGCAGGTGTGTGGACCGGAGCCATAATTGGCTCAAGGACAGAAACCTGTAGAATAGCAATGTGTAACAGTCAGGGACAGGAAGGTGAACCTGCATGCTAATTTAAACTTTAGAATTGAGAAATCAAGATACAAAAGCATAAGAAAAGAAATTGGTTATGGATAGATACACAGGCATAGATTTAAAAGTAGGGGAGAATGTTTGGTGAGGTCCACACACATCAATGAGAAAAATGAAAAAAAAAAAGATGTATACCTATTTATGAGAACTTCTTTAGGGAAAAATTAGATCTATGATTCACATTATTTCTCATTTGAGTTGAGAGCAGCTTAGGTGGAGAGTTTGGTTCTCTTAGAAGAGAAAATGATCCACCGCATCAAATTCATGCCCACAGAATCCTAGAGGGGGAGACTGGCTAAGCAAGCCATGGAACCGCTACAAGAGGTCCCTGCATTTCCTTCACGTGTGGCCAAGCCCCTAAAGAAGGACAAAGTGACCTAAAGGTCAAAGGGAGAAGATAGTGCCACCTACAAAGTTATCTTGACCAAGAAATCTGTGCTTGCCTGTTTCCTGTTCCCGCAACAAACACCTAAGGTAATCATTTTTTGCCAGGAGGAAAAGGTTGTTTTGTCTCTGAGCTCTGGAGTTTTCAGTCCGTCATCTGTTAGCCCCATTGCTTTGGACCTG
>JAQHUG010000006.1:18666167-18685953 GCA_028555095.1 Dicrostonyx torquatus
TTCCTCCAGAATAGTGAATTTAAACTCAAGGGAATTGAGTTTTGATCTTACCTCAGTCCCGCTCACCTCCATAGCTGTAGACAATTGGGACATGTTGCTTTCCATGAGGGAAAGCCGGTCCCTAAAGGAGTTACCGTTTGATTGCTTTGCCAGGAGTTCACCGGTTAGGTCAGAGTTACGTTGTTTCAGGGCCTGAATTTCTGCATCAAGGAGTCTGATAATGCCATACAACTTGAAAAACAAGGCACAAGAGATGACCAAGCCAATAAATGCCCAAAGAAAGTCAGATGGGAAACAGACATATAATTCCAAAAAATAATCAGACATTGCATAAGGCCTAGGACCATTTTGGTTGGCGAACGAGAGGTTTTGGAAATAAGGCTTTGTGAACGACATCTTACCACAGCTCAGATGTACAAGGTTTCCGCAGGCTAACCCTTTGTCTGCTATGACCTTGAGCAATGAGCAGTCCCGCAGTCCCAATGTGATACCACGGTGGCGGGGCAGTCCCTAGACTCAGACTCTGAAGAACAGACCCTGAAAAACTTCAGAGATGACAGAGCAGGCGCAATGTCTGGAGTGCCTGAATGCTCAGTACAGACACTTGTGTGGGGCGGGCGCGTGCACGCCGCAGGCCAGAGGGCAGCTGCGGAGGTCCGGGCAGTGGCGAGCAGGGCAAGGGGACAGAAGCGCAGGCGGCAGGGAAGCGCGGGTAAACGGCGGGAGCGGGCCAAAGTTCCCAGACCCTGCGTTGGGTGAACGGGCCCATTCGGTGATTGGCTGGTGGCTGAGGTCCGGTGGCTGAGGTCCCACAGCGGTGCGGGGCATGTGCAGGGGAAGTGCGGGGATCTGAGAGGCAGTGGGGTAGTGGGACAGGTGCACGAGAGAAGCCGTGGCGGCTGACGGGTCAAGCGTGGCTGAGCAAAGCCGGATCCGGGCGGGTCAGGCCGCAGAAACCGGCGAAACCCGTCCACTCGGTTCGGCCGGAGACCACGTGCGCAAGCGCGGAGACACAGACCCACTGGACAGGCCGGAGAAAAACGCGAAGGTCCCTGCATCAGGTTCCGCAGTGGCACCGGTTACGGCTGCGGAGCAGAGCGGAGACAGGCTCAGGGGGTGAGGCAGGAAATTAAACAGAGCCCCACCCTGGGGATAAATATAGCCCCACCTGGCTGGGGGGGTCTTAAAATGCCCCAAGTTCGGGCGCCAGGTGTAGATGTAGATGTTTATTTGAGACACAGTTTACTAGGGTAAAACACACGCAGGTTACTGTACCAGACAGAGCTCCTCTGAAGAAGCAGGAAGGCCAGCGATCCACAGAGAGAGGGCACTATCCACGTGGGCCTATCTTTTTATACCTCTTGGGACCTGGTGGTCCAGCCCTGTTAATTAATTAACAGCTAATTGGGGGGGGCGGAATAATTAGCTAATGGCATGGCGTGGCTATAAGCCAAAATGGCCAAGACCATTCCCCTTCACCCTACCAGTGAGTCCAAGTGGGATTGCCTATGAAGCCACAGTAGCCCTCACCAGAAGTCATCAGCAACCAGAGGTTTTGATATATACTGAAATGTGTGACAAGGTGAGCCCTGTCTGGGAGAGAATCTCCCAGCTGCTCTAAGTGCTGGAGCATGCTGGGAAAAGCCCATTATAATGAGAAGGAAGGCTTGTCTGACCCTTAGTGAACTTTAACTGCTGCCTGGGCTGGCATGGTGGGTCACAGCCTTGAGAATCTCATTCATGGAGTTTCCGCATGACCAGCAATTTTCCAAGTCTTTGACGAATGCATTGAGATGGTGTTCTAAAGTCTTGGGGTGATGCAGAGGAGCTGAGTGGGAGCTCTACTTTTGTGTGAGGGATCTTTTCTAAGAGGAAAGCGGGGTCCATGGGACATAGGATAGTAGAGATGATCATTGCACTGGGCCATTGCCAAGTACAGTGTAGTGGAAGTGTAGATAGTTCTGTAGACTGGATAGATCTTCCAGGGCATGAGGACCCAAGATCAGAACTCAGGACCCAGGAAACTCTCAAGTGACCATAAGAATTGTCAACTAGACCATGAAGGAGAGAAATGCTCTTCAGTGTGGCAAGTTAGCATCAGCGTATCTACAGATTGTCACAGCACAGGTCCTAATTCTTGCTCAAGAAAAAGATCTCACTTCATGCCAGAATAACAGACATTGTTGGGAAGTTTGGTGAAACTGAAGTTGCGACAATTACCAGATCCAGCTGACACGCATTCTAGATTTGATCCACGTTTGAAATCTTATCAGACTGGCATAGGAAGAGGAATTTTCTGGGGATGTATTTAATTTACTTTAGTCTCTACTGCCTTTTACACATGACACCTTGAATACAATATAAACTTACGAAATAATAAGAAGCTTGAGAATGTGAACTATAAACAGCAAAAACCTATGGGAGACCTATAAATTACCCAGCTATAGAAATTAGAAGATGAGGGTTTTAAATAAGTCATTATAAAGATAAATGTTTCANGGCAGCTGGGGGCTTGGGAGCTAGGCGGCTGGGGAACACATGCACACCTCTCTCCCCTAATTACAACACACCACCAGTGACCTAAAAACCTCCCACGATGAAGTCCCACTTCATTCTTTTCACCCTTCCATCTCCTGGTGCTACCAGGTTGGGGACCAAAGCTCTAATGAATGAACCCATTGGGAGAGCACTCCAGATCCTAGTTATGCTAGAGAATGTCACAAGTCGGCATCATTCAGAGACCCGTCTCCCCCGCAACCCTGCAATCATACTCATGAAGGAAGAATCAGCTTTAAATTTCAGCCAGGCCTTGAGATAACAAACCACTTTAAGACAGGAGCAGGCAGGAAACAACTTTTGCCCTCTTTTCTTCTTTTGCCTCCCATAACTCAACCATGGCGGGTTTCAAAATGGCCATTAGGAGTAAGAAAAAGAGAAGTCAACCGTCAACCTCACTTCTGTCTTTACCCCACCTGCTATTCTTCATGCTCTGTTGGGGTACACAGACAGGAGTAGGAGTCTGTGCCTTTAAGGGTTATCACTCCTCTTGAGAGGGAAATGCCAACTGATGGTTAATAATTTCTAATTTCCAAATCAGTTTCTATGGCTGATAGAATTCATTGGTTCTATCTAGTTCCCAAGAGTAACTGCCAGATTCTTACCAAGGAATGTGAAAAAGACATTTTTCAATGTCGAAATATAAATAGAAAAAGTGATGCCAAAAAAAAAAAACAGGTTTATATTCCACAAGTTTCAAAATTCCAAGAAGAAACTTGGAAGCATCTTGGGAATATACCCAAGAGATGCCCTACCATACTACAAAAGCATTTGTGCAACTATGTTCATAGCAGCACTATTTGTAATAGCTAGAACTTGGAAACAACCTAGTTGCCCCTCAATGGAAAAATGGATCAAGAAATTGTGGGATATATACACATTAGAATACTACTCAGCTGTAAAAAAAATAACATCTTGAATTTTGCATGGAAATGGATGGAAATGGAAAGCACTATCCTTAGTGAGATATCCCAAACCCAAAAAGATGAGTATGGTATGTACTCACTCATTAGTGAACTCTAGCCATAAACAAAGGTCATTAAGCTTATAGCTCACAAGCCTAGAGAAGCCAAACAGCAAGATGAACCCAAAGAAAAACATATATAGATCCTCGTTGATATCAGAAACAAACAAGATTCCCAGGTAAAAGCTGGAAGAATGGGAGTGGGGATGAAGGGGAGGTAGGGATGGGGTGGGGTGGGCAAAAGGGAGAGGGGGAGGGAGAAGGGAAGAAATGAGGAGAGCATGGGGGAGTGGAAGGGTGGTGATGGAGGAAGGGTGGATTTTGGAGAAGGGAATAAGACTCTACATTAAGGGAGTCATTTTAGGATTGCCAAGAGACTTGTCTCTAGAGGGGATCCCAGGTGTCCACAGGGATGTCCCCTGATGGGTATTTGGGCAGCAGAGGAGAGAGTGCCTGAACTAGTCTTGTCCCATAGTCACATTGATGAATATCTTGATCATCACCATAGAAATTTCGCCTGATGAATGGAGATAGAGTCTGAGACCCACAGTCACATCAGAACAATGGACTGAGCTCTCAAGGTCTAGTCGAAGAGCAGAAGGGGGAGAAGATGAGCAAGGAAGTCAGGACCGCGAGGGACTGGCCCATCGACTGAGACAGTGTGCCTGATCTATTGGGAGCTCATCAAATCCAGCTGGACATGGACTGAAGGAGCATATGACCAAACCGGACTCTCTGAATGTGGCTGCCAATGGGGGCTGACTGAGAAACCAATGACAATGGCACAGGGACATATCTCTTCTGCATGTATTGACCTTTTGGAAAACACCTTCTTAGGCTGGGGTGGGGGGGAGAGCCTTGGGCTTTCCACAGGGCAGGGGGAGGGAGGAAGGGTGGTGGGGAAGCGAGAGGGCCTGGGATAGGGGAGAAAGTGTAACTTTAAAGTTTATTAAAAGAAAAAGAAACTTGGAAGCAGGGGAGGTGGGCAGCCCGCAAGGGTCCATCAGAGCTGTAGAAAGGAAACAAAGGAAGAACTTAAAAATAGAACAAGATACAGACATTCCCCTACTGTAGATGTAGATGTTTATTTGAGACACACAGTTTACTAGGGTAAAATATACACAGGTTACTGTACCAGACAGAGCTCCTCCGAAGAAGCAGGCAGGCCAGTGATCCGCAGAGAGAGAGCACTATCCACATGTGGTGAGCCTCTAATTGTTCTTGTACCAGCTTTTCTAATACCCGAAACTTTTCCTCAGCCAGAGGCCATTGTTTGATCCAGATTGGCTTCTCAGTCAACCATGTTAAAGGCAGGGCTGTTGGTATATTGGAGAAATTCTCAATTGCCTTATTTTCTTGTNTTTTCCAAGTCTTTGACGAATGCATTGAGATGGTGTTCTAAAGTCTTGGGGTGATGCAGAGGAGCTGAGTGGGAGCTCTACTTTTGTGTGAGGGATCTTTTCTAAGAGGAAAGCGGGGTCCATGGGACATAGGATAGTAGAGATGATCATTGCACTGGGCCATTGCCAAGTACAGTGTAGTGGAAGTGTAGATAGTTCTGTAGACTGGATAGATCTTCCAGGGCATGAGGACCCAAGATCAGAACTCAGGACCCAGGAAACTCTCAAGTGACCATAAGAATTGTCAACTAGACCGTGAAGGAGAGAAATGCTCTTCAGTGTGGCAAGTTAGCATCAGCGAAATCTACAGATTGTCACAGCACAGGTCCTAATTCTTGCTCAAGAGAAAGATCTCACTTCATGCCAGAATAACAGACATTGTTGGGAAGTTTGGTGAAACTGAAGTTGCCACAATTACCAGATCCAGCTGACATGCATTCTAGATTTGATCCACGTTTGAAATCTTATCAGACTGGCATAGGAAGAGGAATTTTCTGGGGATGTATTTAATTTACTTTAGTCTCTACTGCCTTTTACACATGACACCTTGAATACAATATAAACTTACGAAATAATAAGAAGCTTGAGAATGTGAAGTATAAACAGCAAAAACCTATGGGAGACCTATAAATTACCCAGCTATAGAAATTAGAAGATGAGGGTTTTAAATAAGTCATTATAAAGATAAATGTTTCAGCAGATAAAGTATAAAAAGAACCACATGGGAATATTAGAAGTGGGAAATACAGTATCAGAAATAATCTATTCAGTTATGTAAATACTAGTAAATCGTTTTTTAGTTATTAGTAAATACTAGTAAAGTATAAAAAGTGGTCAACACTCTTTCAAAACCAACAAAAGATATCAACACACAGAATCCCAAAGTTCAGAAATCCCACATAGAGAATAAACATGAATAAATGAAACAAATGCAAAATTATCAAGTTTATGAGCATAATATATAATAGTGTCTTGGGCCAGAAAAATGGCTCCACACGTCAATGTGTTTGCCTGGTAAGCTGGTTGACCTGAGTTTGATCCCTGGAGCCCACCCCCATGAAGACGGAGGGCAAGAGCCAGCAAAGTTGTCTTCTTATCACCACAGTCAAGCTATGACAATGCTCCATAACACACTATGAGTGCACACGCACGTGCGCACACACACACACACACACACACAATGATAATTTTAAAAAAATCTTAAAAGCAGTTGTGGGGAAAAGGAAGGACGATGATTGACATCTTATCAGAAATAATGAAGAGTTCTTGTCTCCAAAAAACAAAACAAACAAAAGTGACTAAGAAAACAAAGCAAACTCTTATCTTTTAATTCTTTAGTTTGTATCCAGTAAAATTATCTTTGTTATTTTCGCAGACAGTTACAAATAGATAATTACTCTCTAAAATTAAAAACAGCTTAAACTACAGAATGAAAACAGGATGCTAACAGATTGAACCCTAGTTTCCCATGAAAGGAAAAAAAAAACCCAACAAAGAGTTAATCTGTGAGCACAAAAATCCTTTTATAGTTAAATTCTTCTCAAAGGATTTTGACAATTAACACACAAAAATGATAGCAATGTGGACTAGTGTGAAGAATTAACTGCTGTCCTGTGTCCTGCAGGATCAGGGCCAAGAATTCCATTAGGATGCAGAGTCACGGTACCAAGCATGCTATTTGTAAAGTCGGACTAGTGCAGCCATGCCCGACAGACACTCAGTGGTTAAAGGAAGAGGTAGAGAAAGTAAGTATTTTTAGCTTGTTGGCATCTTGTTTCTTACTACTAATTAGGAGTCACAAATATAGAAGAGGAGAGGCAACAGGAAAGTCTACAGTGTTGGGGTGGAAGTAGAGGATCTGGTGTAAACGCATGGCTTTGTGTCTCTCTCAAAATATGAAGGAATATACAGGAATAGAAACAAACGTGCATGCATGCACACTTCCTAGCGTTTGCCCACTGGGAAGATGTAAAAATCAATGGCACTTCAGGAACAATGGACACAATTAAGTTTTTATTTTTAAGCATCACTATTTAGGGAAATCAGAATTTTTAAAAGTAGTATAAACCTTGGTCACAGGTTTATAACATCACTATGTGATGAAACATAAGAAGGTGGACATAGGTTGACCAGGACATGGTAGGGATATAAGAGGTAACTACTTTTAAATATGACTGGCTAAATCAGAGATGATTTTAACATCAAAATAAGTTATGGTTTCTGATTCATTCCCTAAAGAATCTATATGAATGATGGAATAAACAAAACATAAATATTTGGGTAGTTATAGACATTTAAAAACTCACCGTGTTCCACCCACCATTTGCCATGTGACACAGGCAAGACTCATCAATGAATTTTAAGATTAGCAAATTACAGTTTATGAAGAGACGGTATGTTTATATACTAATAACATCTCCCACACATTGATTAATTAATAAGAAAATGCATACGAATTAAGTTTGCAGTGGAGATACCCTAGTAAAGTTCTCTCTATCTGAAAGACCAAAGTTAACAGCATCAGTGTCAGAATGAACAGTTATCCTGGATGTCTTTACACGGTTTGTGGAGAAGAATGTAGAATCTCTGTAAACACACCCAGAATGCAAGTGGGAGCATCCAGCCTCCTCCCGAGCATCCCTCCTAGATGAGCGACTGCTGTGACAACAGAGGATCCACTGATCTCTCTGCTCACATAACAGTATAGGAATCAGTATAGGAATGGGAAGCCTTGGAGGGGTCAGGATGATAAGAGATCAGGGATCCAGAGCAAGCAAGACTTTGAAAAGACCCCTTCGCTCTTCATGAATTTTAAAATACCAATTAGGGACTTTCTTTTTATCACTAGTGAGCTCTTCTTTTAGGACAAAAGACACTTGGGAAAGTCAAAACCCGTATTATCACCTTAGTAGAAATTTCTTTCTTTTTTTATTGATTTTTATTGACCTCTACATTTTTCTCTGCTCCTCTCCCTGCCTTTCCCCTCTCCCCAAAGTCCCCATGCTCCCAATTTACTCAGAAGATCTGTCTTTTTCTACTTCCCATGTAGATTAGATCTATGCAAGTCTCTCTTAGTGTCCTCATTGTTGTCTAAGTTCTCTGGGATTGTGGTTTGTTGGCTGGTTTTCTTTGCTTTATGTTTAAAAACCACCTATGCACGAGTACACGTGACAATTGTCTTTCTGTGTCTGGGTTATCTTACTCAAAATAATGTTTTCTAGCTGCACTCGTTTACCTGCAAAATTCAAGATGAAATTTCTTTAACTCTGTAAGTTCTTTCCTTTTGAACACTACCAGAACCTTCATTTGAGTGGGCTGGATGTTTTTCATTCACCCTCTTGATTCAATTATTTTGGGGTATTGATGGTGTGCTAGTTAGTTTTAACTGTCAGTGTGAACCAACCTAGAATCACCTGCAATGAATCTTAATGAGATCTGCATCATTTTTGGCCCTTGGACATGCCCATGGAAGATTATTTTGATTATTATTTTATGTAGAAGGACCCAACCCACTGCGGCAGCACCATTCTCTAGAAAGAGGGTACTAAACAGTCAACAATGGAAAAGCTATTACACTCTAGTTTCATGTCAACTTGACACAAGCTAGAGTCATTTGGTAAGAGGGAACATCAATTGAGAAAATGCTTGGCCTACAGGCAAGGCTGTGATACAATTTCTTGATTAACGATTGGTATTTAAGGCCGAGCTCAGTGTGAATAGTGGTAGCCCTGGACTGGTGGTCTTAGGTTCTATAAGAAATGAGGCTGAGCAAACCATGAAGAGCAAGCCAGTAAGCAACATTCCTCCATGGCCTCTGCTTCATTTTCTGCCTTGGGTTACTGCCATGTCTTGAGATCCTGCCCTGACTTCCCTTCATGATGGACTGTGATGTGAGGGTATAAGCCAAATAAATTCTTTTCTTTCAAAGTTGTTTTTGTCATAATGCTTTATCACAGCAATAGAAAGCTTAACCAACACAACTAGCAAGAAAGAATTGTGCATGCATTCATTTTTCTCTCTCCTCTTGACTGTAGATGTGATGTGAGTAGCCGTCCTGAGTTCTTGCCTCAACCTTTGCCAGATTATGGTCTGTAACATGGAGCTGAATAAAAAGCCCACAAGTTGATTTTTGTTGGAGTATTTTATCACAGCAACATAAATAAAATAAGAACAGGTAGGAACTTGGAGCCTGTGGTACTTAGGCAGATCCATTTGCAATGGAGGAAGATCAAGGATACCTGATAATCTTGGAGCTCTGAAGAAGAGAGCAACAAGCTGGAAGTTGAAGATGGAAGGAAAGAAGCCTAACCAAAATTTTTCTGTCCTTTTTCTCCCCTTGTCTCAGCTATCTGCCTTCACATCCTGAAAATTCACCCAAATGGCTACTGTCCCTTGGGAGGAAGGTAATTGCCAACCCCCAGAATAGAACTAATAACCAGTCAGGAAGGTTTCAAGGGAGTAATGGTGAAGCTTGTGCAGTCATCCATCCCATTAGAGTGCTAACCAAAACCATAATCATCTGGGTGGAGCTGCAGCCCTATAGATCAATGGGGCCTGAAATGTCACGGGGGTTCCAGAAAGCTTAGACAAAAGGCCGTAAGACTAGCTGTTCTGCTGCTTCAGAAATGTGATGCACTGAGCTGTCTGTCACCTCAAGGCCAGGCCTGAAACAGTAGCTGTCCTAGAATGGGAGCTGGGACATTGTGTTATCAGAAAAGTGGGAAAACAAAAGAAGGCAACATTAGGTTCTCTAGTCACTTAGTCGTGACTCTGTAGCCAGGAAGAGAAGTGATGGATCTTTTCAGGCAAAGACAAGCACAGAAAGAATAAAAACGCTAGACGGCTTCACTCTAGCTGTGCATCTTTTAATTCCATTGTCTTCTTTGATCCGAAGCACTCATCTTGGTGCTGCTGTGCTCTGGTTGGTTGTCTGGGCTGTTCAGTGTGATGAAAAGGACAGAAACCCATAGTCAGATTTGATGGCTCCAGCAATGCCATTTGCTAAACGAGAATGTCACAGACACCTTTGTGCTAAAGAGATTCCCCTTGAGATCTGAGGACTAGAGAATAAATTCAGTCATCACTTGGACCTGGGTCAGGGCAACCAGCTCATCAGTGTGCGCAGGACACTCCTGGCTCAAGTGCCGTGTCTTCAATACCTCCTTCGTCCCAGACAAAACTGGAGAGTTGGTCATTCTCCCAGCAGGCCAGCCTCAGTGACTTGTAAAGCCCTCTCAGTCCTCAAATCCATCTATTCTGATGCTTGTAAATGCAAGGCAGTGTTGCTTTCATGAGCTTGACTTGTAAGGGGAAAATAATGACGGTAGTGCCACAGGGTGTGGAGGGCAGAGCACTGGCCTGGGAATTGGTGGATCTGCCCATAAACAACTCTGTGACCTTGGGAGAAATCTTTCCTCTCTTAGTCTTTTATTTTTCCCCAAGTGGAAGGAATTCATAGGATGTTTTATAAGACCCCTTCCAACTCTCCCGTTCTAAGACTGTTTCCTGTGAATGTAAAGTGTCTCGTGTGAGCCTTGGGAAGAGGTGCTTGCTTGCCAATTCTCCACATACATGAGTACATCAGGAGAGGGCGGGGGAAATCGAGTAGCTGGCAAGAAAAATAGAGTGTGGAAAGAACAGAGGTCAGAGGGTGTGTTAAAATCTATTAATTTATCATTGCAAAAAAAGTCTTTTAGGTATATAAAGTCCAAATTCCATCCCCACACCTTTTCTTCCCAGAGAGAAATAGAAATTTGGTCAAGGTGATATAGACCATGACTGGTGAAGGTCATGGTCTCCGGGGTTCATGTCTCCAGGGTGTGCTGAACTCCTGTTTGCCTGTGCAGTCTGTGACATGGCCTGTCCTTAACAAGGGGAATAATAGAATCCTTGTCTTTTCATCTTGAACCAAAGAAGAGACTACTAATATCTGAAAAGGAGGCACAAGAGTCAGAGAATAATTTTCAGGCTTCAGCTCTTCTACCAACTCATTGTCCAACCCTTGCCATTGTTGACAATATCAGACAAGGGTTAAATACAGCAAGATGAAGTCAGTGCTACACCTTAAAAATTAATTATTCAAGTATTCGGTCATTTCAGAGCAATGCACCGTGAAATTATGTTATTCCCTGGAAGAACTTCCATAAAGTTTAACACGCCATGACACATTCTTTCTCCACTGAGGCTTGTTCAAAACCGTGTACCATCTTTGGAGTTCAGAGACGTGAGTGAACCTTGCTGCAAAAGGCTCCAGACTTGTTCCCAGAGTGCTCAGAGTAGCAGATGCTCTGGGTGGCTGCTGAGGGACCTTTTCATCAAGCAGCTCCCATGAATTTCTAGCCTGCCTGGTATCCTTGGAGGCATGGGTAGAAGAAGTCATTAGTCTTGGTGCTTTTTACTGTTATTCGCACTGGGATAATGAGATTATTAGAATATTTTTTTTCCTCTAATGAGTATGAGACAGAATACCTTGGTCTCTAAATGATTTAGTCACAGAGGGAAACACATTACTCTTCTCCTGATTGCTGTCAAACGCTGGAAAATTGGAATATTATACTGATATTTATCGTGATGGGCAATATTTTTCCTGCCTTCTCAGTGTCAAATGAGATGGGGAAAATATTTGTCTGAAAGCGATCTCCTTTACAAGGTTTGTAGAAAGGAAGACAGATGGAGATCTGGGATAAAGAATGGGAGGTAGAGGTAAGGAGGACGATAATTGGAGGATGGGGTTTTGCTGTTTCTTCCTTTTTCTTCCTTTGATGAAACCCTCTCCTTGTTTTCATTTCCTACAGACTTCTCTTGTGTTAGCTCACCAGTGTTTGGGGCTAATTAGATGCTGTTTAGATTCAGAATAGAAGGTTAATTTCAAGGGAAAATGGGCTGGTGTTGGTCTGAAGGTCATTAGGGGCATCTGGTTAATTTGTTTCTCAGGAAGGATGGCAGCCTGGGGAGGGAGACCTCCTTACAGAGCGAACAAGGTTTTTGTTCTCTCTTATTCTTAAAAACCTTTCACCTTATTTGCAGGCGGTTTCCAGAACCTGTACAGACTAATTGGAGCCTACTCCACTGATAGCCAACCCTGGTCTCAGATGCCTTGGCAGCTGCCCTGGTCCTGCTCCACCTGCAAACTCCTCTCCCAAGAAGCTGATGAATACATAAAAATAAAAATAAGTAAAAGAAGGAAAGTATCTTCCCTGCGATTTTTGTGTGTGATGTCACCATTTTCGTGTATCACCAGCAGGGAATTTTAGTGTTCTCAAATATTTTACTTTTCTTATTGCTGTAATAAAGTACCAAGAGGAGCAACTTGGAGGAAGGATTTATTTTGACTTATGGGTGGAGGGGCACAGTTTATCATAGCAGAAAAGGAAAAAGACCTAGCAGGGAGGCTTATTCACATCTCACAAATCAGGACACACAGGCTAGCTGTGCCCAAAGCAGGACCAGCCTATGACCCTCAAATCTCACCATAGTGACCCATTGCCTTCAGCAATTCTAATACCAAAAGGTTCTACAGTTTCACAAAACAGCCCTACCATTTGGGGATTAAGCATTTAAACACATTGGTCTGTGAGGGACGTTTCACATTTAAACCGCAGCGTCAGCATGGAGATTAGCATTTAGACACAGGATCTGTGACTTTCAGATGTCCTCTTCAGGAGTCATTCTGGGTCACATTGTATGTACAGACATCGATGCTCCAATCAATGAGGCCCTGATTCTGTTAGTCGGGGAGATGATCTGTGCACCTATATTGTAACAGGATTGAGACCTGCACACTGGAGGGCTGACAAAGTCCAACACCTGTGTTATAGAAGAGAAGGGGGTTTCCTAGGAAGAAAATTGACTTTCCTAAGACAACACAGATGACAAGTGACAGGCTTATGACTTGGTCCTAGAGCAGACTCTCATGGGCTTTAATTGGGTTATGCTGGGCCCCCTGCTAAGTCTTCAGTGAAGACATGAACAGCACCTGCCTGTTTGCTTGATTGATGCTCTGTCCTGTGCACTGTTAGAAACTAGTCAATCCTTCTACATCTGTGACGAGCCACGGGGTTCTAAGGCATAAGTCAAAGGGCAGATTTTCTTTAGAGACAGACTCAATGGCATAGATGTAAACCATGGTTCCTCCAAAAAAAAAGGACACCCAAGAAGCAGACACAGAAGACCATGTGGGAATGAATGAGATGCATACTTACCGGGCACATCTGAACCTAAAAGTGTAGGAGGTTCTTCTGTCTTTGTGTTACTTTCATTGGTTAATAAAGAAACTGCTTTAGGCCTGTTGATAGGACAGAACTTAGGTAGGCAGGGAAGATAGAACTGAATTCTGGGAGGAAGAAAGCAGAGAGGGAGAGATGCCATGGATCCTCCCGAGACAAATGCTGGGCACTTTACCTGGTAAGCCACTATCGCGTGGCAATACACAGATGAATAGAAATGGGTTAAATAAAGATGTAAGAACTAGCCAATAAGAAACTAGAGCTAATGGGCCAAGAAGTGATTTAATTAATACAGTTTCTGTGTGATTATTTTGGGGCTAAGCTAGCCGGGTGGCCAGGATGAACAAGCGGCCTCTCCTCCTCTTGAGTTAGGTGTATTTCAGTATTAAATCATATGTCATTTTGATATTCTGATGTCTTCTGAGATTAAGAATCTTATCATCCCATGACCCCAGAGAAGAAACATTCCTTCCTGTCCCTGTAAGAGGGTACTCAGCCCAGATGATGCTCAAACCACAGTACCTACATGAAACTTTCCCATCCTGTGAAATTGGGATATGTATCTCTGAGCTTAATAATAATTACCCTGACTTGGTCCATTGGCGTCTGTGGTTGTAAGTTAGCTTTGTCTGAACTGAATGCATCTCAATGACGTAAACCATGTGTCTCATTCATCTCTGTCTTGCCACTCACTGATGGTTTCTAGAAAATCTCATCTGTAACTGACACCCAATCCATTTTCACTGTTGTGACCCAGTCAAAACAGAGAGGTGCACCCAGCACATGACACATTCTTCTAAGGATTCTGATAAAGTCCCTGGTTTCTGACTTTTGCCTTTTTTTTTTCCTTCCTGGGTAGCCCCAGAAAAGTCACAAGTTTCTAATTAGTGTTCACCTTTCTTCTTCTCTTTTTTTTTGCTTTCTCCACTTCTTTATTACTTTTCCTTGTTCAGAGTTACCAATAGGAACTTAGCCCATCAATGGGTCTATGATATATAAGAATATCCCTCATTTTCTCCTGCTTATACTATGTACAACACAGATTGCTTAACCTCTGCTTATCAACATGTGTGTATTTTCTTCCTATGACGTAAGCAGTTCTGGAGCAGGCATCAGCTGCTGTGCTGTGATTCAGCTCGGTTCTGACACTTCCTGGGGTCTCATCAGGTCCCACAGGTTGAAGGAGAAGTTAAAAGTAAGTCACTGCAAGACGGAAAGAGCTTTATTATGGAAACTTCATGAGGAATGAAATCTCAGAAATGCTGTGACACTTTCCCTGTATGCAGCAAACCATAACGATCTTTTCACAGATATTCGTCATGTGTGAAGACTCTTATTGGTCACCCGAGACTGGTCTCTGGCTGTGGTGAGCTGAATAAACAGGCTCTGATGTGACCCATAACTTTCTCAAGCTCCTGCATCCCTAGAATTTCTAAGGAATGTCTCTAAGCAACATCCCTAGAATTTCTAAGGAATGTCTCTAAGCAACATCCCTAGAATTTCTAAGGAATGTCTCTAAGCAACATCCCTAGAATTTCTTTCTGCAGAGCATCACTTGACCTTTTTCAGTGTACAAAGCAGAGATGNCAAGAGCTAGTTCCAGCGCAGGCTCCAAAGCTACAGAGAAACCCTGTCTCGAAAAACCAAAAAAAAAAAAAAAAAAAAAAAAGACTTGTCCCCTGTCCCGTGGCGCTTTCTTTGGAAGGCTGTGGAACTTTAGGGGTAAGTGGGTCATTGGAGGGGGCCTCTTGCATTCATTAGAGCTCTCTCTCCAGGGAGCCTTGACCACCGCATGTCACAGTTGCTCTCATACCAGGCAGTTCCTCTCCCGTGCCATCTGCACTGCTCAATCAGCACGAGGCGGGTCACACCTTGTAGCATTAGCTTTTTATGTGCGGTCACTTACATTTATATGATCAAATTAAAAGGTAATAGGTGTGCGCACACCTCCATCTAACTCTTCCCGCGTGGGATTATCAGTCTGATGGCTTGAACTCCTTGTAGATAGAGTGTTCACTCCCATGGCAGCATCTCCCACACCCGGCCCCCACTAGGTACTCCCCAGCTAAACGACCATCAGAAAGCCCTCTGCAAGGTGTTAAGCCTATGGTGTAGGAGGGTTCTTCTGTATTTTGGGTTACTCTCATTGGTTGAATAAAGGACTGCCTGGCCTGTAGGATAGGACACAGCCCTTAGGTGGGCGGAGTAGACAGAACGAAGGCAGTGAGAGAGAAGGAAATGTGAGAGTCACCATGAAGCCACCAGGGTCAGACATGCTGAATCTTCCCGGTAAGTCCACTACCTTGTGGTGACTTACAGACTATTAAAATGGGTTGAAATAAGATGTAAGATTTAGCCAATAGAGGCTAGAACTAATGGCCAGGCAGAGTATTTAAGTTAATATAATTTTTGTGTGGTTATTTCAAATGTAAGCTAGCCGTGCGGCTGTGTGGCCGGGAGCCGGGCAGGAAGGAACAAAAGGGCCCCGTGCTCCCCAGTGGGACACAGCCACACCTACGACAACAGAGATGCCTTAAAACCAGCCATCCTCGTGAATCTGCTCCCTTGTGAAGAGCTTGACTCCCATGCATTTGTCTTCTAGACAGTCACTGGGAGTACAGGAGATGGCCACACCCATTTTTCTCTATACATCAGCCTGGCGATCTCCTGTAGTTCCAACTACAAACCGGGTACTCACGACATTTTCCTTGGCTCCACTACTTCACTCCAGTGGTTCTAAGAGTCCGATCCCCAGTACCACACAAACTGGTTATAGTGCTGCAAAACCGTGATCTGGCACAGGGGAGTAGAGGCAGGAGGAACAGAAGTTCAAAGTCATTCCCAATACATAGCAAGCTCCACTCGTGGCTACATGAGACCTAGTATGACATATGAATACAAAAGCAAAGGGTAAAAAAAATGACCACCCAAAGTAATGGATGCAAGGACTGGGCAGGTGGATTGCAACAGACTTCTGAGCTCTCCCTAGGCTTGTCTCCATCAAGATACCTTTAACCATCCAGAAACTCACTAAGCCCAGAGCTTCTGGATGTAGAGCTGCAGAATGAACATAGTGAACCATCTAACCTTCAGCCCTTCTGTGCTTTCTGCAAGGAGGCAGATGTAGCTCAATGTTAAATTCCTGTAGCCAAGCTTAGACCTTTCTGGTGACCAATCCTATCCCAAGCTCCTATGTTGGCGGAGGTTGCTTGTTTATTCCTGGCTGCTCAGCCCCAAAATAATCACTCAGAAACTATATTATTTATAATACTGTTTGTTCAATAGCTTATGCATAATTTCTAGCTCACTCTCATTTCTTAAATTAACCCATTTCCGTTATTTTATATTTTACCACAAGGTTCGTGGCCTACCGGCAAGGTTCCAGCTGCCAGATTGAGTCTTTCTCCTATGGCATCTCCATGGTGTCTCCCTGTCTCTGGCCTGGCTATATTCTATTAAATCATTGGCCAAAAGCATTTTCTTTATTAACCAATAAAAGCAACACATATACAAAAGGACCTCCCACCCCACTCCTAGTGACTGCTGCACATCTCAGAAGCAAATGTTTGGCATACATAAGACATCATTATCACTGTGGAGACTCCAAAGACTCTAGCTTTGAGCCAGGAAATGGTAAGTTACAGGGAACCAACTATACATTTCCCACTGTCTTAGTGGTTAGGGGGCCCCCATTGCTGCTGAGGACCCTGGGACAGCTGGCAACACGAGTTTCATTTTTGCAACTGAAAGCAAATGACTTCCTGGGAAGGGAAGGATAAGATATTCTAGTTATGCTCAGTTAACTTCGAGATTGCTCGCACCTCACCCCTAGTAAAACCACTGATCTATAGCCTGTCAATGTATTGACAAGGCGGGAAGCGAGACTGTCCTGAGGTGAGGTGTGATCTCCCAGAAAGGAAATACTGATTGTTCTAGGACTGTTTATTTTCCAGGCCATAATTGCTCTCTTTGGAACCAGTGTATGACTGAATTTACTATGTGCTTGTGGCCTTTGGGGAACAGGCAGAGGAGCTGAGACCCAAATACCCACTCAGCAAGGATTTCCTAGATGGCAAAGGCCCTGCTACTCCAGGGCTGGAGGAGGAAAAGAAGGAGGCTGAGATTCTGATTCTGCTCTGGGAGCTTTCCCGGAATTTGTGGAACCATGGGTAAGGTGTATGGAAAAATGTCTGCATACATAGAAGAGTAGGACCATTGTCTGGGGGAGTCAGCATCACGGTTCGGTTCAGATGGGTGTTGAACTTTCCCACTGCAGGCTAGTAGCAAGCACGGATGTGGACAATGAGGATATTTTAAGAAGCAGGCTGTGTTTGGTACATCCTGTTGAGAAAGAAGATTCCAGGTTCTCCATGAAAGTGAACTGTCATTTTCAGACCCCTTAGGAATCCTGCTCTGCCTTGGGTTGAGGATAGGGAAGCCCTGGAGCTCAGATATACTGCCATTTCCTCTTTGAGTATCAACATGGAGACTGGAGGAGCCTGTGACTTTTCCAACGGAAGCGTCTGGCACTGGACGACTCAGAGCTGGAGACCCATTAGCTCAGCTGGCCATAGCCTTTTAGCAGCCTGCTATACAGGAGGCTGGGGCTGGGCTGAGGCAAATTTTCTTATAGGAGTGGTTACTGAGGGATGGGGCAATGCACAGCTGACACAAGGCAAGTCTGAACATAGGAGGGATGGATTTCCATCAAAGCAGCTTGCCCAGCTTTTCTATTCGTTTCTTTACATATTTTCAAAGCAGTTGTATTGCTAGGAAAAGTGCTGGCTGGACAAAGCTCACTCCTGCTATGCACGGTGCCTTTTCTTTTCTGAATATCTGTGAACCTCTCTAGGCATTTTGTCTCTTGGACAAAGACTGGCAGAGAAACTTAGACAGCATGGATTCCCAGTTCGCTTTTGCAGGAGGCTTTGCTGGCTTGCTGGCAGCCCTGCCTGGCTAGCTGCAGCCCTGCAGGGCCCAGGCTGCAGGCTTGTAGCACCAGATGGAGAGAGGGAAGGCAGGCCCAGTGAGAGTACCCAGGAGGAGCAGCGAAGGCCCAGGAAGAGGGAGCATGTGCAAGGCTTTCTGGATATGAGCCCAGCCTGGAATAACTCTCCTGATATGGGGAAAATAAAATCACAAATGAGAAGAGCAGGGGCCAAGAACCAGCCGGAGACAAAGGAATGTTAGCTTCTGGGAGAGTTTGTGAGACCAGGAAGTCTCTGATGACATGCTCAAAAGTCTGGCCTACCGTGAACAGCTGCTATCCAAGCTTTGGGCCTGAACTGTTGTCAGAAGCCCAGCAAGCCCAGAGTCTGCCTTATCTGAGATGAATAAAGACCGAGAGAGAAAGAAAGCCCCAGGCTCTCCCCTGCCTCTTCATCTTGTAGCCTTTCCAGTTGCCCAGGCTACTTAGATAGGAGGGCCAAGGTCCTGCTCCTTAACCCCTAGGCAGCTGACAGCAGGAGGAGGAAATAGAAAAGGGGGAGATGGGGAGAATATGAGGAGAGGACAGAGTTTTGAGCTGCTGATGAGAAGAGGGAACAGAGGGGCAGAGGGGAGGAGTAGGTGAGGAGGAAGAGAATAGGAGAAGAGATGGAGTGGGGTGAGAGGGAGTGGAGAGGAAGGAGAGACAAGCTAAGGAAGAGAAATAGAAGGGGAAAACAGAAGAAGGGAAGAATGATGGAGGAGGATCAGTAGTGTCCTGAGAAGGAGAAGATGGGAGAAAAAAAAGTGGGGGAATGGGAGAGGAGTGGGTAGAAGGTAGACGAAGAGAAGGAAGGGAAGGGGAGAAGAAGGGTGGGAAGGACAAGGAGGTGGAGGAGGACTTGGCAGTCCTAAGGTCTACAGACCATGTAAGTTTCAGAGCACAGTGGCTCCTCACTGCTATCGTCCCTGGGGCACTAACTCTGTCAGCAGCTGAGACAGTCTTTGCAAAGGGCTCTGAAACTTCCAGACCTGGGAATGAAAATAAAAATGTAGCTTTGGAGGTCTCAGCCTGACCTCTTGGCCGTATATCATTCTCTAGGTCCACTCTTGAAAGACTCATTATAGATTCACTCTGAGAGGACTGCTCCTCCTGCAGAATTGAAGGCCATGTCCACAGCCAGGACCCCTTTCAAGCCTGCTACTTTATTTCTTAGCATGTGAAGAACCCTTAAACCCTAGCTCCTCCGGAACCAGAAGAACTTGACCTGAAATTTGGCTGTTGCTTTGTGCCAACTGGTTATCATCTCTCTGACCTGAGACTTCCAAGACATTTTCATACTTGGATAGAGGTGGGTAGAGTTTTAATAGATCTCTTCTGAAAAAGGGAAAAGTGAGCCTGTCTTTGAAGCATGTTGTGTTTCACACACACACATACACACGCATGCACGCATGCACACATGTATGCACACATACATGCATGCATGCACATACACAAGTATGCACACATAAGTCCACATGCATGCATGAAATAATTATACAGAATTACAAATATTCACATGCTTTTGCATTTCCAGGTATATTATCATATTGTTATGTAACAACCTTACAAGGTACTTAATACTGGAATCCTGGTTTCGTAGAAGTTAAGGAGTAGGAGGTTGTGACATCTAAGTTCACACAAATTCTGAGTGACACAGTGAGATTAACACCTA